>JACDJE010000323.1:67726-100929 GCA_016647715.1 Pavo muticus | reverse complement strand
AAAAAAAAAAAAAAAGAAGAAGAAGAAAGAGGATGGGGATCATTTTTTGCTGACTTAGCTTTGTGGGTCTGCTCACCGTGTGGTCAGCTGGGACCAGAGCTGGTGTGAGGGAAGAGAAACAGGCATGCAGCCAGGAACTTTGGTTTGGAGCGGGACTGCTGTTCTGATCGCACAACCTGTCAGCTCGACTGTAAGGTGAAACCTCTCCCCGGCCTTAATGGAGCCAATGGTAAATTGTGCAGCAGTATGAGGCGAGGAGGCAGAACTTAACTTTCAAAAATAAAAAGATTCATGTTGGAGAAAATTTATGGTACTTGCTATTTGGCACTGAAGATATATAAACTCCTGTAGTTCTGATTTTTTTTCAGAAGCATGTTTCACTGAGTCGTCTTGGAGTCAAGTGTTTTTGTAGAGGAAAGAGTACTGTTCGCTATTGCAGAGGGCAATAGCAAAGTACTTGTGAAGGGCAGCTTTAGTGAGGTCTTTCTTCCATTAAATGATATAACTGTTTGGAAAAAAATAGATATAGGGAGCTGTTAAATGTTATTAAAAGAAATGTTAGAAAAAGAGATCGCAAATCCTGCAGGATTTTCTTTATCTTATCAATCCTAGTGCAGTAATAGAGAAGTTTCAGTGTTCTGCATTTGCATGTGAAGAGTAATCATTGCTCACAGCACGTAGGAGCTGTTATTGTTCGTAGTCTTTACTGGTAGGCTTGATTTTTGCACCTTTTATTCTTTTGGGAAGCTGATACTAGTGAGGCCATTCAAGGGATTTAGTTAATCAGAAGGCTGTTTGCTTTGCATTGGTGAAAATGCAAGTAAGATACCTTTGATACTTATCAATGGAAAAAGCAGATCTGTTTACAGCACTCACCCAAAAATCAATATTGACATCTAGAGATGAGACTGGCAATAAGGCATATTACACCTCTAAGCAAAAGCTGAAAGGAGGACATGCAAGTGTTTATTTTGTAGCAGGAACAGAGAAGTGCAGGATGTATATGCCCTACGTTTTAAGATTTATTTCTAATGTTATATATCATGAAAGTCACTTAGGATAGGAAATCATCTTGCCCTAGATTCTCTGCTTTCATACAGTTATTAAAAACTTAAGATCTGGGAGTTTCCAAACTTTACAACACACAAAATTCATGCAATCAGTTTTTCAGTTTGTTTAAATTCAAAGCATCTTATTAAAGGTTTGAAACAGATCAGTATGAACCAAGCCTTTAAATCTGTGCTTGGGAAAAAGTTTCCTGAAAGTTGATCTGTGGGATAAACTTTTGCCCCTTTTCTCCTCTTATTCATCAGTTAAATTGACTCACTTGGTTTCTGCAAATGAGGGTTTATTCATACCTTTTTATTCCTTTATTTTGTATCTACACCGCATATAATTTCAAGGCACTCTCCCACTTGTATATTAGACTGACCTGGGGGTGCTAATAGCTTCCAGATTTTGAGAAAATGAGGTGTACTCAACCTAAATGAATAAACATAGAATAGCCTTTAATCTGTTTTTGTTGTTGTTGTTGTTGTTGTTTGTTTGTTTTTTTGTTTTGGTAGAAATCACTGCATAGCCCCAAAGGAGAGTATTAAAGTTTGGATGTATGTCATTAGGCAAGAAAGAATTCCAAAGACCATATTTTTGGTTTAATCAAAAGTAATACTCTTATGCAGTTACTGAATGTAATTCTGTTGTGTAGGACCATGATGAAATTAAAAAAAATCAACAGCTTTACCTGAGTTTAAACACTGCCAAAAAGTGCATCACAATTTATCCTATGTTTCACTCACACCCTGTTACTGTCTCCTTTGTGCCTCATCACAGCACATGCCTCATTTGTATTTCTATTCACTTCACTGAGAAAGGCACACCTCACAGGTTGAGAAGCAATACTATAAAATGAGCTCTTTATATACACTTAGCTTGACTGTTTCCATTCTTCTTGGCAATATTAGAGATTTCTGGTTTAAATTAATTTCCCTAGTTACATATACTATTGTGTAATTAAATGTTTTCACTTTTTGGACTGAGAGTGAAATAAGAAAATAGCTTATATCCACACACCAAATGTGTGGGTGGGACAGAAAAAAATCTGTTTCCACTGGGATGTGATTTTCATTACTCCAGGCCCTTTTCTAATCGGCTTGTAAATGATTGATCTGCACATGTAGTTGTAGCATGTTCACTGAGCACAAACATATTAAAAGTTGGCATAGTGAGGGGATATAATAACCTGAAAGGGTGATCTAAGGCTGGACTGAGTAATATGGTTCTACTTCCTTACTTCTTACAGTCTTATCCTGTAGGGAATCATCTTTTGTGCACTGATAATCCAGCAAAACTAAGCAGAAACTAAATCCCCCAAAATAAGTAAGGTGTTGAGGGAGCAGTGTAAAAGGAAAATTTTAGCTGAAGAAAGCTAATGTCACCCTGTAGTCAGTATAAGAAGAAAGGCTCCGCAGAAGTCAATTTCTTGATCTGGAAAACTCTGTGGTGAACAAATCAACAGCTATAGGAAGCCTAGGAAAATGACCTCTATTTTTTGGAAACTGTTTTGAATGAAGATTGCAATATCTAATTTTTAATTACTTTCTAGGCTCTTCTGGGTGGGCTCCTAAGGTATGCAGCAGTGTGTTGGCTTCAAGCATTGTGTTTGGGTGTATACTGGGTCAACTAGGACAAATGGCAGAGGGTTAGCTCCTCTAAAAAAATAAAAAATGTTCAGCATTGGAAGTGACTTCCTTTTATAAAGGAGTAGAAATTCTTATAGAAACATTCTATAATCCAATCTCTACTCCGAGGCATTTCATATTAAATAGCCCTTCAGAAAATTCAGCTTGGCTTTAGTAGAGCTGGGAGCTGAGCTGTTTCCTTTTTCCAAGCAAGTTCATCTAATAACTAAATCGGAATGTCCTGCTTCAACTTGTATTCTCTATTACAGCCCCTTATTTCAGAATTATTTTCTGCTCAGTATATAGACTTGCAAATATATACATATTTGGGCCCCAAGATGGAATAGTTCAGTATCTTGGGTTCTCTCTAAGAATGTAGGATATATAAATTCACAAATGCAGAGAAGAGAATTCAACCTGGCTTTTCAAATCCATGGGAGAATGAACTGACAGCTGGATTACTATATGAATGTATGAAGAACTGGAACTGTGTAGTGTTTCTTTCTGTGTGCTTGTTTAAAAAATAAAGTGCCATCACAATATTATTTACTCAGGATCCTGTTCCTAGAGGTCCACAGTAAATGTACATTGACAGCATGTTCTAACTCTGTGAAAAGGCAAGTTTCAGTGACTGCCTGAGAGTGACTCCACTTTGTCAGTTAATGGAAACAGTAATTTATTAAGGAAATTTGTAGCTCTGCTAGGACTGGATTGGATTAAAAATATAATTAATTTTTTGAAAACATACTTGGATAATGTGTTCTAGAAGGCCAAATGAAAGTGAGGATTATTTAGAGACTTCCACTTCTCACTAATTTACTTAAGCCATGTAAACATTCCTCTTCAACACTCATAATGAATTGTTCCAAAGTAAAGAGCTCATTTCAGATTTGAGATTGGCTTTGATTTAAGAACAAACAAATAAACAAACACAAGCCATGTATCCAATCTAAATATCTAGGGTTTGTAGCAAAGTACCCATAGATATTTCTTTACTTGGCTTATGCATTATTCAAAATATATTGGTTAGGAGTTCTACTAAAAAAAATTCAAAACAATAAACAAACCACACAAACACAAAAAGCAAACAAAAACTAGAAAGAAATAAAGGTGATAGATGGATAAAATATTACTAGACTATTAACAGCAGTGGTTAAAAGTAACATTAGTCTTATGTTAGGAGTGAAAAAATCCACGCATGGCCAATCTTGGTATTCCAGTAAGTTACACTGGAATACAATGTCCATGAGAGCTAAGGTGACCATCTGTGAAGACTTTCCTTAGCACCATTTTTTACACACAAAAAACGGAAGAAAAATAAGATTGTGTCATGCCTAAATAAGCAGCACATAGAATATGTGCTGGAACTCATATTTTCTGGACATGTCAGATCCCCTGGATATGAATACACACATAGCATATGCAAATGTTACAGAAATATGGCAGTTGTATTGTGACAGATATACATGCAATTAGGATTCAATAGGACATTAAGGCACAACCTTGCCACCTTCATCCCTTGCTTTAACAAGCAAGTAGCTTGTAAAAGTGGGACTAACTGTTGCAGAAGCACCACTGCCTTCTCCTTTCTGGGTAGGATATATGAGATAGTGAATGTCAAATGCGGTGTCATTCATCATTTTTAATCAGCTCCTCACAATCTTTGGATAATCACACTTCATGTTTTCTATATAAAGACAAAAGTCTGAAGCCACTGAAATAGGAACAACGTGAATAAATGAGATACAGGTACATATGCATCCACATGTGCACATGCACACATGCATGGACTTTTTTTAAAGGGGGATCCCAGTAACATCAAGTGTGCATTATGGAATATATTGGTCAACATATAGCAAGGTGTAAGATATCTACATTTTAGATAAAGAATGAAGTATGCAGTTAGAATGGGAAATCTAGTTCAGATAGAGAAATTACATCTATCCTGTCCAAATCCTTCCTTAACCTTCCTAAGAGCCCACAAAAGAAATACTGTGGACAATGCTTATGAAAGGTATCACAATGACCAAATGTCCACTGTTCTTGCAAACACTTCACACACTAAAGGTATGACTTTTTTTCTAAGAACCAAGGTAGGCAAATAAACATCTCAGATGGTTTTAAGCACAATTTAGACAACTGCAGTGCAGAATCTCTAGACAATCAGAATCTAGGTCTAGAATTCCTTGATTGTTTTATAAGCAATTCTGAGGTGGTGAGAACCACATCAGCCTGGCCTACTCTTGAAGCCCAACTAAGCGTCTGTTGGACAAAAGCATGTAATTGGCTTCAGTGAAGTCACGTCTCCTATGAACTGTGAACAAGCTGATAAGAATAAAAAGCAAAGAAAATTTCTGCCTGCAAGTCACAAGAGGAAGGAGGTAAGGTAAATTCCACGTGTAAGAACCAAATTGCATGCAAAAAGGAAAGCAGGGCAAAGGCATCTCACACTCACACACATGCATGCACACACACAGAGGCAATCAAATTCAAAGAGAAGGCTAACTTGCTAAGGTGTCACAAATTGCTCCTGAAGTGAGCTGGTCAAGTCTCAGTCAGTTTTTGTCACATGGGGACAGGACATGATAGCGATCCCCTGGATACTGCAAAAAAAGTGAGAATTTTTCAACTCAGAGAAGCAGACAAATGCTCATGGTATGAATGTGCATATGGACAGTCTCTCAAAAGAAACGAAAGCGTTTCTTAGCAGATAGAATCCCTAATGCATCCAGTCTGGCACCTTGCCTCTGGCAATAAATCAGACTCAGTGTTACAGAAACAGCCTCCAAAATACTTTACTGTGTCTAACCATTAATGTAATCTAAAATACAAGTAAGCAACAGGGAAATTCCTTCATGAACCTTTTGGGAATCATACATCGGAGATCATTAGATTTTTTTGCCCTTATCTTAGTATGAATAACCATTAATGTTGTTACTGGCAATAAAATTAGTGTATCCTTACAAAAATCAATTTACTGGTCGTTAACATTGACCAAATAGTGTCTGCTGTTCAATTTTTTCTATTTATTTTATTTTTTAATATTAAAAAGTAATACACTTCTATAATATCAAAACGACAGGTAGGAAAATGTGATTTTATCTCCGGTTTTATGGTCAACGTAACCTCAAACATTGTATGCAGGAGATTCACAGATCAAAATAAACAATTCATCAAACACTGCTTCTCTTCACCTGTATTCTGATAGAGGTTAAGAACTGTCTATGTCAGCTTTTTATACCATTCACAGTTACCATACATTCATAATCTTGAGATAAGATTTTGAACTGATCCATTGCTACAGATACCACAGAGCAGAAAAATATGGAATATGGAGAATGTAACATGATCCAAGGCTGAAATAAAGACTGAAATTTCTCTGAAAGGTGCTGTCTGTGATTCCCAAACAAATAAAAACTCCTACTGTAAAAAGGTATACAATCTGTTAATAACAATATTCCACAGTTGGCACTCTATAGTGAATGATGGTTCTCTCTTTTTTTTTTTTTTTTTTTTGGTGTGTTTAGTTCCTGACAGAAAAGGACTAATACATCTTCCCAAATCTGTTACAAAAGTCAGGCATTAGTCTTTCTAATTTAGCTAAATATCCAATGTGAAAAGAAGACACTAATTCTACTGCACCAATGCACTACGTGTACTATAACCATATTTCAGACACAATAATCCACACAGCAAACCCACAGTGAATACCTCCAGAATATTTTCATTACCTTCAGAAACTCTTTGGACTACTGAAAATATATTACATTATGGAAAACACCATATAATATACAGTCCTGTGTATTTATTATGTTCAGTTAGGTAAAGGCAGACAAACAGCAATTTTGTCTAATCAAATCAGTGGTTCAGGTTTTCAAGGAAAGGAAAGTCTGAAAAATTCAATGTCAGCCTTCAGGTTTCATTTTTGTTTCTTAACCCTTTTACCCATCCTTCTCCTAAGTAGAGTGGGCTGTTTTTCAGTGAAACAGAAAGATTTTTCAAAACTAGTACTTGTAATATTGTATAATGAAACTAAGGGTGTCAATATTTTCAAAATAAAACTGTTTTCTAATTTGTCAGTGAAAGCTTCAACACTGCCAGTGATCTTCCTTTCCCTTTCTCCTACAGCTGGATTTAATTAACATGTCTTTCATATATTATTAACAAACAAAATTTTATTTTCAATGATTTATTTTTGTTCAAGCAAAACATTATCTATCTGTGCATATAAACAACATGCTAGAATTAAGATCCAAATCTAAGTATTTTTTTCCCCTCCAAGATCTTTTTCTTACAAAAAAAAAAAAAAAAAAAAAAAAAAAAAAGTATAATTTGCACAGAGGTGCACAGAGTTTATTTTACTCAAACTGTCTACCACCTGAAAAGAAAACATGAATAGAACATTGGAATTTTTGTGAGCAAAGTTGAGAAAAATTATGTCATTGTGTCATACAAAATGGACAAAAATATTCAATAGTATTCTATCGGTCTGCTGTCAGATAAATCAGATCTATATTTCACATTTTCCAAAGTCATCTCATTTTGCCATCTCTTGTAAAGAAATTCTCTTATGCCTTCAGACCTACTTATAATCCTTTCTTGGTACGCCTCTGTTAGCAATACTTTTTGCTGGCAAAGAGGCAGAAGGATGTGACAGGTGATGATATTAATAAGAAAGCCTAATTGCTTTTACCCACATTTTTTAGCTAAAGTGATTTGAAAGATGGATCTGAAACCATTTGTCATACATATTTTACATTTCCAGAAAAATTAAAAAGCCCTGCACAGTTAGAAATATTTGATTATCAGCCATGTATTCACCCTTCAAATTTGATAGTTTGGATGAAATAAGCTCCTTTGTGCAGCAAAACCAATGTGGCAATTACATCTTCTGAATTCAGTGTCCCCAGCCCATCCATCGACAGTGCATTTCATGCTCTGCTTTCTCTTTTCTTCCAAGTCTTCTGCAGCAACAGGTATGGCCTAACTCTGGCAGGACACAAGGGAATATAAGGCTTGGCAGCAAATTCCTGGAAGGCTAAAAGATAATAGAGAGGAAAACATTATGTTGATTTAATATTGAAGAGCAATCTGTAATCAGAAGATTACAGCATTAGGGTCATGCATTTAATATTCTTCGCAAAGGATCTGGAGAAGAAAAACTTTCTTCAGAAGAAAAACATGACAATCAGATATTCTTTATGCTAGGCTTTCTTTTCTTTAAAGAAAAAAAAAAGAGAAAGAAAAACAGAAGGAAAAGAAAGAAAGAAAAGAAATCCACAAGGGTTCGGTCAGAGAACATTTTGCATAGGATTTATAGGTGCTTGATAACTCAAAACACATTGCATTGAGCTGGATTCTTCAATGTGTCAATGCCACCACCATGGACTGCCGTATTCTCACTGATCTCAGTGAAGTGGACTATGATATTTTATTTCATACATCATTTCATATTTCAAAATGTATAATCATACATCACACATTCAGCAAATTGCTCTGCACAGCACTGAACATGTAGTTTGATCTCAAATTGTAAGATTGCTCAGCTATGGATGTAAAAAGAAGAGTTTATGAAAAACTGGGTAGTCTCAATTCATTGCTCTGCTTGTAACAGAAAAAGGCTTACAATCTACTACCCTTTTGTTCTGGTCTCTGATCACTTCTCTGCTCAGCAGTCCCCAAAGTTCAGTGAAGCAATTGTGCCTGTGCTGATTTCACTTGATTCCTTCTGCAAGATTACCTTATAACATCTGGTAAAAATTAGGTAAACAGATTAGTTACAATTCTGTTTTCAGTTAATTTCTTCAAGCCTCTGCTCTCACTTGTCTGTTGCAGAGGAAAGGCATACATTTCTGATAGGCACAGAGGTTCTCATTACTGGCCCAGTTAAAGATTGCACAGCCAGTATCAAGTCTGATTAGATTTCAAGAACTCCAGGTCCATAATTGGTGGCAATGGCATAGTGTGCTGATAATGCACCTTAGCTGAATGTGCTATTTGGCCAAGGAAAGGATCTCTTATCCACAGAAATATGTCACTCACTTGCAGTCTTCGTGAAACTGTAATCAGCCTAACCCAGTTACATTTCATATGTGTTCTGCTATGTAAAATTATTTGATCATCTCTAAAGCAGGCAAATCTTAAAATCCATTTCATGAACAACTTGTTGCTGGCAGGCTGTGCTAGATAGGAATGGGCAGGCACCCTTTCCACCTGCAAAATGCTGAAAAGAACTGCTTCGCATTTTCCAGCCTGTGCTACAGCTCACCTCACATAAGGTCAAGACACCACTGCTGCCTGGCTATTGGGAAAAATGAAGAGCAACAGTAGGAAGACAAACTTCCAACATCCTATCTGCCAGGATTCAGGTGGTTTTGAACAAAAGTACAGCACTGATGGTCAGTGAAAGCATTACATCAAGCAAGGTAACTTCCTTTACTGGAAAATTTAAGCTTGGAGCAGTCAGGATTCCTGCTTGAGACTGATACCTCAGTATACCCTAGGGTGTACTTTTAGTTCCAAGCAACTTCCAAGTTTTACTCAAATCCAGCATCCTCGTGCTTAAGGGCTCAGCTGACTGGAATCAGAGTCACTAGTTATGACATACAACTGCTATGCTATATTACTTCAATTTCCCTACCTTTACAGTGCAGTTCTTGAGAAAACGTATACCAAACATGAAGATGTATTAGATCTCTCTCTCAATTGCTTTCCTAAATCTCTATGCTCACTATGTCTTTCTCTGACAAAGAAAACTTTGTTTACAACTTCAGGCATGAATTTCTGTTACTAAAGCATCAATATCCTGCCTGGGTTTGCTGAGAGCCTGAAATCAGAACCAAGTACCTCATGCAGGTACTCCTCATGGTATTGGATGTACCCTGACAATCATCTTCATCTTCATCTTTAATCATCTTCGTTGCATACAAGCTCAAAAAATTATTAAAAAAGAAAAAAGAAAAAAAAGGCTGAATCTGGAGTACTAAGTGTTAAGGTCAAGGAGGGTGCAGCTGACATGTTTTGTAGCTGAAGCTTCACTTCCAAAGTGTTGGCAAATTAAGATGATCAAGAGCTGTCAGGAAAGGGTCAAATTCTTTCCAGGAAGAAATCATAGCACCTTCTAGGTCTACAGTGTTACCTGTCTGTCATAGCCAAGAATTAGGCACATGATCCTTGCAGACTGGGAATCCAGGAAAGAAAAATGTGGTTCTTCTGAAACTCTGTATAAAACATTGAGGTGCTGAATTTTCACCCATAATTTCCTGTTTGAACTTTCATATACTTGTGTTTATACTTTATCTATACAGTGTTTGTGCAAGGATATAAATGCATGTGCAGGACAATACTGGTGCTGACTTAAACAAAATGTAAATGGATGCTTAGAGTCTGCTGCTTTTCCTTTTTTTTTTGTTTCAGAATTCTGGAGTTGTGCTCCAGAGCATTGTGTTTACGCACACTGGAAAAGCACTAAAGCATTGCACTTTAAGATAATTATAATCATTACTAGCTTCTGGTTCCTTTAGATGGCTGATTTTTTTATTTTTTTTATTTTTTTATTTTTTTTCTGATTTCAGAATGTATTCTGATTCAGAAGGGAAGTTGCTAACACTCTCAGGGTTAATACAGAAAAAGAATACAGCCATTTAATTAATTATTTTTTCGTGAAGAACAAAGATTTCATACTTTCTGTGTTACAGCTGACTTTAGATCTCTTAAAATTTACCATATCATTTAATCATATACTGGCTGGAAGGCATCCCACCTACAGTTATCAGAAACATTCTGAAACTGAACTGCTTTGCAGCTGCAAACTGTGGACAGTGAATAACCTTCTGCTTTTCTGATTTTCTTTACAAGAACTTTTCTGGACTTTTTTTGCAGTTCTCTGATCATTGCTGTTCTTGTGCCAAAGCTGATCATGATATTACCATCTGAAGGTCATATGGCTGTGTCTGAGTTAAATAAACAGCACATTTTCTACTTTAACATAAACATCTCATCTCTACCAAGATGAATGTAGTGTCTGTGCTGCGTGCGCTGGGGTTCAGCTGATTTGCCTGCAATTCCAGGGCAGGAAATGAGAGCAAGGAGAGAGAAGGTAACATAATCATTTATTCACCTCCCAAAAAGATTTTTGTCTCAAAATAAATAGTGGCATTTGACCCTTCTCTGAGATAACACAGAAATTAAGACACGTGACAATCTTTCTTGTGCCTTCCCATTGAGGAGACTACAACCATTCCTCAGTACACTTTGACTCTCTTTTCCCTATATAAAGAGCCAGCCACAAAAGTAATAAACATTTCATGCCAGCTCATGGAGTAGTTAACCCAAAAGCCTAGTAAATCAAGGTCTTTAAATTTTTTTTTCTTCTTCTTGGGTCAAGGGAGAGTTTATAAGCCTTTTACAAAAGGTAGCATGGAATTCTCTGGGGGAAATGGCTTGTTCACTCCACAGATGTGCAAAGGCATGTGGAAGGAGCAGCCCCCCTGGTTGCAGCGCTCACCAATCTGCTCCGCATGCAGGGAGGTCTTCCCTTATCACACTGCATGTGACTCTGACAAGTGGCAATGTATCCAGCTCATGTGGTAAGGAGGGGTTCTGCCTGCAGAACTATGAAAGTCAAACACTGGGTTTTGAGGTATACTTACAAGGCCCACATACAGATGGCATATATAGGGTACAGTCTATATGTGCTTGCACAGTGATGTTTACTCTTCCTGGACCCTTTCCAGCTGGAATTTGCATCAGATGTCAAAAAAAGACAGAGAGTTATAGCCATTTGCAGGCAACTGCTCAGCTTTATCACAGACTACATCCTGTTGAAAAGCGGGGAATATCAGAGCACTAGTCTGCACCAGTTCAGTCTGTTGACAGCCGAGGAAAGGGCCTTTCCATTTTACAAAGAGGCTGCTAATTAAAGCAAAGCAATCAGAGAGCAAAGGGAGTATGTATTTTGAGTGCCACTGTACCGAAGATGTTATGATATGAAAAATATGAACTGTCTAGGAACGAAAAAACACTCCCTAGAAAACTGAAATTATATTAACAACAAAAAAAATTCTGCCTCAGTATTTGAGACCCAAAGAATCTTTTCTAAGGCAAAACAGATAAAATTTTAAGGTAATCCTGCCAGCCCCACTCCCTGTTCTCGTTCAGCTTGTTGAATGGCGTCCTGCCCTGTGTTTCTCATCTTGCATTTCTTAATGCAGCATTGCGTGGGAGTCTGAAATCCAATATGCTGACCACTGACTTGAAAACACACAGTACTTTTGTGTGTGTGTTTGTTGCCTTGCTTGCTCCACAAGTCCTTCATGTAAATCCAGTAATTCCACAATCATGGAGAAGATAATGTTAAAGCAAATGACAGATTAAAGTCAGTATGAGCTGAAGCTGCTCAAGAACAAGCCCTGAATTTACTAGGTATAGGTACTAATAAAATCATTGTGTATTGACATTCTTCTACCAGCATATAATATGAGGATAGCTGTGTGGCAACTGTAATTCCAATTCAATGCAGGTCCACCAGAGAAGAGTCTGAACAATTGTGTATGCATTCATCCAAAGAATGGCATTCCCTGAAATTGTCTATGGAAACTATTTTAATCACCGTACCAAGTTTATACTAGTGGCAGTTCATTTAAAGAAAGGAAATACCATGTACAAAATATATTGGGTGAAGTTTTCTGGCTTGTGTTTTTCAGGAAGTAAAATCTGGCCTTTAATGTTTGTGACTCCATCAAGATGGAATGATTCTCCTTCATGACAGCACATGTGTTCTTAAAATCATCACAAATGCCTGGCTTTTGTATTTATAATTTCCTGAGAACTTGTTCAGTAGTGGAATCTCTGCAGATAACTTTACAGTGAATACAACTCTATTTTACTTTAGGGCTTATCAGATAGTCATTCAAGGAACTTTCTGCTTCTCATCATGCACAACTTCCACTCATGGGGTGGAGTATGCTCCATGACAAGGCTTTGGAATTTTAAAAAGAAATATAAAACAAGCAAACAACAGCAACAACAGATCCCTGTATTTCTTCCTTAATGAAATACTGATCGTAAATCTAAAATGATGGTACTCCACTGTCTCTATAACAGAGAGCTAAACTTTATGGACTATTTTCACTTTGAGGATAAAGTTTCTACCCCTTGAGATGCTGGAGTTTTCAAGAAATGTGAAACTTTACCATACTCTATTGAAGCTGAGGGTAGTTGATGGTTTTCAAAAAGTAGTTTACAGTTTGAAATATTGAGTCAAATGATAGAAGCTGCGTTCAAGAGCTGAGGATGAGATGGTACAGCAGAATTCTTACATGATGAGTTTCATTTGAAGGTTGGAGTCATCTTGGTTTGGTAAACTTTGTTAGCTAGCTCAGTCTGGAATTTCATCATACTTCTGCAGAATGTAGTGATGACTTCACAAAGGTGTCATTATATTAGTGGACTGATAAAAGCCTGCTAGCTTTCTTTGAATTGGCATCCACTCCAGTCCACTACTTAAAAACATTAAATTGAGTAAGAAATAATAAGTTTCACTTCTTTTGCAGATGTATGGCTTCCGTCTGTGGATATTGATTCCTGCTATCCTGCAGTTTTTTTGGAGAACTCTTACCAAGATAGGAACTCAGGTTCAGATGCCTCTTGAAAACTATGACAGCTACCACAAAACAAGACAGTGTGACATATCACGACAGCAAGTAAGACAATGACTGACCCTGCCTGAGGCACAAATCAGTTTTTCATGTATGTCCACAGTTATTAATTCCTATGGTTTATATAAGAAAATTGTTAAATAATGGCACCTTTTAACATACATTTCCAGACATTTTTCTGGAATGAAGTGCAAGTTCATTATTAAACATTTCATTCCTGTACAGGATGTCACGTTTCAACTATTTTAGGCCATTTTTCAATCCTCTTGCCTACACAAATGAAAGAATGGATTTTCCCCCATTATAAGAGATGATTAATTGGGTCTCTTTGTGGCTTGTGGATCTCTCAAACCCTGCTTCCACCCAGATGCAGTAGGAATGAAATGTCAGAATAGATGGCAGAATATGAAAGAAGAAGAACTGTGGGAAAGCAGAATAGGTTTTGCTGTTCTGTTGCAAACCACTGGAGAGCAAGCTGAACTCCCTTTACATCTATTCACTTACCTGGAGAATGCAAATCTTGCCAAAATGACTATATAAAGCTAATCAGTTCTGAAACTAGGCAGTAAAGTAATTGAAGCTTCAAATATATTCATGAGATTATGATCAGATAGGGCGTCTATTCTCCAGATGCCCCTTTTCCCTATCTGTTTTTGCTCCAGTAACACCCTATGCTCTTCCCATTCAAAACCCTTTCATTTTCATGAAAATGTCCAGCCTGAGACAAATCCACTTAAAAAAGAAATCTTAATTGCAGATTTCATAATTTTTATGGCTAGATTGGTACTTGTTGATGGAAATGCTGAAATTTTACTCTGGAGTAAAGGCTTGAATTTTGGCAAGTCAATATTTTTGTCTTCTAGCACAGACAAGGCTGAACTTGGCAGTCTTACAGAGCTTGAACTTAACACATGACCTTATTCTGGCATGTGTGGAGGTGAAAGACTGAATCCTTGCAGGCCAGATTTCCTGTTTGAACTGTGAGAAGTGGGAAGGAAAAGTTAAGATTCACTTGCATTGATGGAACATCTTATTCTAGATGTCATCTCCAAGCAAGTGGAAGAGAAGTAGTAGTCACAGTTAGTTAGTTGATATGGATTCACCAAAGGTAAATGCTTGACCAATCTGGTAGTGTGCTATGATGTCATGACCAGCTCGGTGGACAAAGGCAGAGTAGTGGATGTTGTAACTTAACTTCAGCAAGTCTTTTGACACTGTCTTGCCATAATATTCTCATAGGTAATCTTATTAAGCATGGGCTAGGTGAGTGGACAGTGAGGTGGATTATGAATTGGCTGGCTGACTCGCAGAGCTCAGAGGGTTGTGATCTGCAGTGCAGTCTATTTGGAGGCCTGTAACTAGCGGTGTTCCCCAGTGTGTGGTCTTGTTCAACATCTTCATCAAGGATGTGGATGAAGGTATAGAATGCACCCGCAGCAAGTTTGCTGATGATGCAAAACTGGGAGGAGTGACACATCAGAAGGCTGTGCTGCCATTCAGTGAGACCTAGACAGGCTGGAAAGTTCGGCAGAGAGGAGCCTGATGAGGTTCTACAAGGTTAAGCACAGAATCTTACCCCTGGGGAGGAATAACCACATGCATCAGTACAGGTTATGGGCTGGCCTGCTGGATAGGAGATCTGTGAAGAAGGACTTAGGTATCCTGGTGGATGAGAGATTGGCCACAAACCAGCAGTGTGCCTTTGTGGCCAAGGCCAATGGTATCCTGAGGTGCATTAAAAAGACTGAGGCCAGCAGGTCAAGGGAAATGATCCTCCCCCTCTGATCTGCCCTGATGAGGCCACATCTGGAGTACTGTGTACAGGTCTAGGCTCCTCAGTCTAAGATAGGAAGCTACTGGAGAGAGCCCAGCAAAGGGCCACAAAGATGGTTAGGGACCTAGAGCATCTCCCTAATGAAGAAAGGCTGAGACCTGGGACTGTTCAGCATGGAGAAGACTGAGAGAGGATCTTATCAATGCTTATAAATATCTAATGGGGAGGAATCAAGTTGATGGGTCAGGCTCTTTTTGGTGGTGATCAGTGACAAGACAAGGGGCAATGGCACAAACTGGAACAAAGGAAGTTCCATGCAAACATGAGGAAAAATTTATTTACTGTGATAGAGCACTGGAACAGGCTGTCCAGAGAGATTGTGGAGTCTCCTTCTCTGGAGATATTCAAAACCTGCCTGGATGCTTTCTTGTGTAACCTACTCTAGGGAACCTGCTTTAGCAAGGGGGGTTAGACTAGATGATCTCCAGAGGTCCATTCCAACCCCTATGACTCTTTGATATGTTTATGCCGCCTAGCAGTTGCCCCAGGACCAATACAGTGTTACTTCGACCCTGGAACAATGTAAACAATCAAAGGGTTAAGATCCTGAAATGAAACAGAGAGTGCCAAAATGACAGTGCAGACACCATCAGTACTGGCCAAAGGTGCCTATTCTATTTTTGAATGTGCTTCTAATTGTTGGTCATCCAAAACTACCGTGACTGAGAAAGTTAAATCATAATCTGTATTTTAAGTTTTCCAGCATTACTGGGAGAGGCTGTATGTCTGAGGCTGATGAGAAGGAAGGTGCCCTGTTACCAGTACCACCCACCACAAGGGGTATTGGCTGCTGTACAGATGTTTCTGTTGCTTGTTCACTCTCCTTTACTATATAAGACTGAAAGTTTGCTGTAGCTAATACCTTCTCCATACTAACAAGTGAAATCTGCCAAGGAGCACACATTCTTACCATGTCTGAGGGCAGCATTGTAATTTTGTGATCAAAAGCACATAGAGAGAAATGAATATCTATACTAGAGTGAAGTTAATCAGAAATGCATGTGATGATTTCAAATGTCCTGTTTCCTTTGGTCTTGTTACACTCCACCATATTTAAACACAACTTTGTTTTTTTATCTTTTACACAGAATCTTTTTTATGAAATGTTAAAGTGAAACACTTTTAAGAATAAAAGAACTTAAGAGGTCTCCTGCTGGAGGTAGCACAATATTCTATCTCTATCTGTGGCCACAGAAGCTGCTGTTGAGGATACCCTGGGAGCCTTCTTGCTTCTTGCATTCTGCTGCCTACCATTCACTTAGCTTCCATGTCTGCTTCATCAAGGATCATTTTTTCTTGCATCATTCTTTTAAAATGCATGCTTGAAGGCACCTTTTTGAGCATGTTGTTCTTGTTTGCTCTCCTCAGCCTCCTGTGGCAGGTCTTACTCTCCTTAGTTTCACTTATAGCATAAGTGGAAAGTACTCTACTCAGATCTTATCTGTTGTGGGAGCTCCTACCAAGTTATACTGTGGTGCTTTTCCACCACCATCCACCATTTCTGCAGTTTTGAAACATTTGTCATAGCCTTCCTCAACTGTCTCTTCTAAAAATCTGTAAAGTACCAGTTTATATTGGGAGGTGAAAAAAAAAAAAAAAAAGAGAGAGAAAAAAAGATTAACGAGAAGAAAATCCCAAACCCAACTCAAGCTCCTTAATAAAAACCAGAAACAAGAGTCTTTTATGCCTGAGTGGCATTTATCTCACAGTGGTTTAACAAAAGTGCAATTTCCTTGATTTCATATAACAAGTGCTTATTTTCTCTTGTCTAAAATAGAGAATATTCAGAGCTATTATTTTCACTTAGATAATTAAGTAAATAGTTATATCTGTAATTCAGCAGCAGTTTTAATACCTTCCAGAAATATACAGTATCTCTTCGGGCATTCTCTTCATTTCATCCTAAAAAGTTAATAGTGTCATGTTACATCAGAAAAAGTATGGTACAATTATTGAAAAAGACTTCATAAGAGAGGATGATAATAATACTACCTGGGGGAAATTTCAGTTTATCTAAGTATAGAGACATAAAACAATAAAATCAATGTGATATTCGTTGGAACAAAATAGAAGAATTCTTTATAATTGAGTCTGATCCTCATCAGAATTTTCTTCCCTTTGTTTAAGATGGAAGGATGCTTTGGGGAAAAGCTGGATAAGATACTGGCTGTGGCCAAAATGTGTGTGAAAAAAGACTTCTAATCAACTACAGATTTTCTTCTTCATTCCCTGGAGCTGAGTGGGGGATTATAAATTGAGCCTGTTGTGTCCCCATAGTTTCACATAGAACAGTATTTCCCCTTAGTCCCTGTGTAGCTTTCCAACATAGAGATATAAGAGTTATGTGTGGGAAGAGTGGAAGTACAAATGTCTTTATAGATTTTAACAAACATTAGGAGGAGAATTACCACTTGGACTGATTCAGCACCTAATGTTTGCACAGATATCTTCAGAAAAGCTTGTGAAGGAGGGAGTTGTGTTGCAATATTCACTTTACAGATGTAGAAACTCAGGACATAGGTAGTCAAGAAAATTACTATGGAGCAAACTTGTCTATGAAATGTACCATTCCCTATTATATGATAACTTCTGGACATCAGGCAATTTTTTGAAGGTACTTAGCTGTACATTTGTTTATGAAGCTCAATCTCATTTGAACAAATGGCTTTTACTGCTTTATAGACTCTTTCTAATTTCTGGTTTCAGTAAGAGCTGGGAAGTCAATTCTTTTTAAATTTTAACACATCTTAGTTGTACACCATTTAAAATATTATTGGTTTATATTCTTGTTATTTAGTGATAAAATTCCTTCATATCCAGTGTTTAGCTTGTCAGACAAATAAGGAATTTGTGTCAGAGGAAAAAGTAGAATACAGGAATAGTGTTTAATCCACCCTTTACATAGCCATCTACTGTGTGTATTTCACCTATGGTCAGTTGCATTAGCATTCATCACCAATTCAAAATGCAGCAGGTGAAGGAAAGCGTGGTGAATGTTTGCTTCACATGACAGGCTTTTCACTCAATCTTTTGCAAAATAGTGGAACAGTCATATTTCTCATTTCATTCTTTGTGTTAATCATTTGGTGAACAGAAGTTGGGAACATTGGTAATTTCATCATTCACGGAATCATAGAATTATTAAGGTTGCAAAAGAGCTCTAGGATCACTTAGCCCATTTGACAACCCATTACCACCATTACCACCATCACTAAACCATGTCCCTCAGTGCCATATCTCCACATTTCTTGAATACCTTCAGGGACTCCACCATCCCCCTGGGCAGCCCATTCAAATGCACTACTACTCTTCCTGAGAATAATTTTTTCCTAATATCCAACCGCAACTTCCCCTGACACATCTTAAAGTCATTACCTCTCGTCCTCTTGCTGTTACCTGGGAGAACAAGCCGACTCCCAACTTGCTACAACCTCCTTTCAGGCAGTTGTTGAGACCGATAAGGCCTCCCCTGAGCCTCCTCTTCCCTAGACTAAACAATCCCAGTTTCCTCAGCTGCTCTTTGTAAGACTTGTGTTCCAGACCCTTCACTGCTTCATTGACCTTCCCTGGACACGTTCCAGGGCCTCGATGTCTTTCTTATAGTGAGGGGCCCCAAACACAGTAGTCGAGGTGCAACCTCACCAGTGCTGAGTACAAAGGGATGATCACCTCCCTGCTCCTGCTGACAAGCTCTGCCCCAAGCCTGTGATTTGTTGTGGTCATAGTGCAGGACCGGGCACTTGGTCTTGCTGAATTTCATCCCATTGGCCTCAGCCCAGCAATCCAGCCTGTCCAGACCCCTCTGTAAGGCCTTCCTATCCCCAGGCAGATCAACACTTCCTGCCAGCTTGGTGTCATCTGCAAAAAAAAGCATGTTTCTGCTCTTTTTTCCCTCTATTTTGCAGACATATAAGATATTTTCCTTAAACTACTGTTCAGTTCAGGGAGTACTATTTTGCATTTTTCAGAAAGATATGCTTTTAAACAGCTTTTAAAATTATCCTTTTAAATGGGCTTCTGTACATTGCTGCATTTGGAACCATTTGAGGCAACAGATATTTTTCTGCTTATAGATTAATTTGTGTATTAATTGGGCAATTTTTTCCTTTTTTTCTTTTTAATTTTCCTTCCACTCTCCCTCTTTTCCCAACAGCTACTTAAGACAGTAGTTAAACAATTATTAACTACTCATGAGTCACTAGTATGACCTAGTTCTAATCATGATGTTTTGTATCATGCTTAGCTTCAACACACAGAAACAGGGGGCAGTAGTGAGCAGTCCAGATCCAACTGCTGCTAATTACAATGCCTCTTGTAATTGATTTCATGTTTTTATTTGAAGCCCTGACTGTCATCGCATGTAATTGAAAGAGGCATATGTTAGGCCGCATGTTTCAAAGATAGACATTAAATGCAGGAGAGCTCAGGTCCAAGCCAAAGTGATTAATTAATAGTTCAAAGGAAAAGGGAAACAGGAGAAAAGGTGCTCAGTGGAAAAATTCAAGAGCTAGATGGTAACGCAGTCTGAAATTCTTATGGTAATAACTGAACAGCACTGTCATTGTGAAATTATTTTTATCTTACGAGGTTATTCATTTTCCAACTTAGAATCATGTTGGGAAGTATCAATCTTCACCCATTTTCCCTTTGAAAGCTGCTATTCTTTCTGTACAGGGGTGGGTCAGAAACAAACATAAGCAAGATCTGACCTTCTGATTTTTTGATGGTTGTATACCCATCAGGCTTTTCTGTTTCCACTTTCACTTTCAGATTATTTGGCAATCCCTTTTTTTAAAAAAAATATTATTATTATTATTTTTATGTAACCAGTCTTTCAACAGATGAGCTTGCAGGAAAAAAAAAAATGTTGCCATAATGGCAAAAAATAAAAATACCACTGGCAATTGCTGATATGACAGCACTTCTTCCCAGATGGGCAGTGACTTGCCACTTCTTTGCATCTAAAGAAGATGCTACCACATGATGCTGACACATGTTTTTTTCTTTTCTTTTTCCTAAGAACATGTTGAATCTCTTATTTTTAACCATTTTCCTACTCTGAAATAAAAATAAAAGCAAATGGCAGTATACAGTTGTTGCTACATAGTATGCCCAGATTTTCCCATTGCATGAGTTTGAGTTTAATGAAGCTGGCACTGCATTATGTGTCTGTTTCTGTAGCAATGCTCATTTTCTCTTCCCAAATACTCTAATTGACCATACTGACTGATGAGGTCAGTCTTTTACATGAGGAAAAGCGATGCTTCAAATGCTTTAGGTGAAGAAGGAAATGAAAAAGGATGTTTCACTTTCACTACAAATGACCCAATAACTACATTATTGTTCAAGTCAAAGCATATTTTTTCTGTAGCTGTCATTTTCAGAAAGAATGAGTGCTTTTCAGTCTGGTACTGCACTGCAGGAGAGATCCCATGCCGTAGATCTTCTCACAGAAAAAATCAACTAAAAGTTTGGCTTCCCTTTAGAGGAAATAATTCACATACTGTCCTTTCTAAAGTTCACTGTTAGCTTACTTAGTGTATAAGCTTTTATGTGTACAAACCTTCTCCAAAAGCTTTCTGTTGAGATCTAGGGGCCTTAAGTCACCATGATGAGGTCATGTTCTTCACCTTTATGATCCCTGACAGTTAAGCACTGCAGATATTTGTTTATGGGGCTTGGTTTCCTAACTCCTGTTATCTCAGTGAGACTTATTGTATGTCATTTGCGCACTTAAATGTTGATTTTATTTAGATGATGATGGAAGTATTCCACTTTATAAAATACCAGACTTCTTTTTCTAAATTTCAAATTTTCTATACCTGGGTTCCCTTGATGCACGTCAGATGGATTCTCAAACCTGTTCCCTTTAATTGCTCAATGAAAACCTGAGCAATGACCTTCAGGCGAAATAAAGAGCATTTAATAAATTAGTTTTCTGTTGGATTCACTATTACTTTAAACACAAATGTGCATGAAGGAACTGGGTGTTAAACTTACTGAGCTATAAAACTGCATGCTTAGTAATAGTATGAGATTACTCTGTCTCCCCCTATGGCTAATCTGTCTCTGAAGCTGTGGCAAAAAGGAGTCTAAAAAGAGATTTCGAAGAAGCCAAAAGATAACTCATCAGATACTGATTAGATCTAGTGACAAATTTATCAACAATAATTTAGTGAAAATATTTTCCAGCATTCCCTGTTATATAGATCGTTTGTAAAGAATGAATAGAATTCTTCAACTGATTTGTTCAAAATGCGCTGGTGTTTCCCAGAAATTCCCTTTCAGTCTGTATTTCTTTCATGCCAAGCTTACCATTCACTTCTTACCACCGAAAAAATATGACGTTATTAAACATATGGAATTATTTCTGTTTTGTGTTAGATATTTCATAGGCAAAACATCTGACATGAGGATCCTGAAAACAGCACAAAAACTTAATCTATTTTCTCTAGTTTCATTCTTAAAGGTCAGGGTTCAGAGAAGAGTCATTATAACATGTACACTCACTCCACTATTTATTTTCATAGTTTAAGTAGTTAAAAACAGCATCAGTACACATTTTCAATGTGCAAACATAAAAAAAGAAATCAAGTGAGTGGTCTGGCCGAGTTTAATTAAGTCCCCCATTTTAAAAGTTTTCTAAAAAAATGCTTAAATTTAGCAGTCTTTTTTTTTTTTTCTTTTTTTTCCCCCCCAAATACTAATACTAAGCTTGTTTGCAAGACTTGCTGTAGAAAGTGAGCAAGAAAAGACTCCCAAGCCCCATGTGGATGAATGTGGAGCAAATGCATTGAAACAACTGGAACAGCTCTCCGTGGAAAATGCATTGCTCAGCAATAGCGATAATTCATTAATATTTCCAAGCTAGGAAGATTTGGAGAAGAATCCACTTGGAAGAAACCCAAGTTAGAATACGCCCAATTACTGGGCTTTAAATGCTTCCAGGATTTTTTAGAAGGTTGTGCTGGTTCATACGGACAAGTGTTCCCTTTTGGCATCCCAGCCCTTCCTGGGCATACCAGCAGCACGTGTGCAACAGCCTAACCTCATCAGTGGAGGGCATCAATCCAGCCTTCTCCTGGCAGCTTTGATTCCCAATTGTCTTCACTATTTATTATTCACTGAAGAGGTAGCTCATGTACAGACATTAATGATGTTCATGCAGCTTTTTAAGCTGACTTTTAAATAAAGTTATCCAGTAAGCTGCAGGGGAAAGGGAGGGATTAAGGACAATGAAATCATACNACCCTCCCCCTTTCTCTTCCCCTTCCCCTTCTCCTTCCCCTTCCCTATTTTGTTACCATGAAGACTTAACTGTAAGGTTACTTATGTGTCCTTCCCTCCTTAGACATGCAATATTCCTGTTGGCATGAAATCTATGTGGTTTTTTTTTCTTCTCCTTTTCTAAAGCTCTTACAGAGTGTGCCACTAAAAATATTTGCTATTCTGAAGTGATTACAACCCCACAGCATCTCTTTCTCCATATAATCCTATGCCTATTGGCTATAGTACTGAATAGTTATCCTTCAGGGAGACCTACTGTGTCTCCTTTCTGCTGAAGAAATCACACCTTCTGCAACCAGCAGTGCTGATTTCTAAGTAAATAAAAAAGGCTAACCTTCTTGATGAAGAACATAGTTATTAGTAGATGTTGTAACAAGCCTTTATGTTACTGTTTTTTTTAAGGTTGACATATAATCAGTGTAATGCATGACTAAATGTATGCAACTTAACTACCATACAGTTGGTTCTCCTTTCATGCTATTTTTCCACTGATATATTGTTAAGTATTAAATATAACTCACAAATATGTAAGAAGTTCAGGGCTGTGCTTTTTTTGTCTAAGAAAACACCTTCAAGAATTTATTTGAGAATACTTGTCCTCAGCCCTTGCTGCTGTCACCCTCTAAATAAGCTGAAGAAGTAACATCACTGTGGTAAATAGCATTACAGTTTCAGACTGTGATTGTCACTTAGATTTTCCAAATCACTCTATTTTCCCTGTTGTGTTTCTGCACTAAGAATCAAATAAACTATGGACAACAGGTGATATCCATATTCTAGTGTGGCCACACCTTGAACACCATGTGTGGGGTCGGGCTCCACAATATAAGAAGGGTAGAAAACTATTGGCTTCTAAAGGAGGGCTACAGAGATGGAGAAGGGTCTGGAAGGCAAGATGTATGGGAAGTGGCTGAGATTCCTTGGTTTGTTCGGTCCAAAGCACAGGAGCTGATGTGAGCCCTCATGGTGGCTGTTGCTCCTCATAGGGAGTGGAGGGGAGTGCTGAGCTCTGCTCTCTGGTGACAATGACAAGACCTGAGGGAATGGCACGGAGCTGCGTCAGGGGAGGGTCAGGTTGGAGGTTAGGGAAAGAGTCTTTACCAGAAGGTGGTCAGGCACTGGCACAGGATCCCCAGGGCATGGGGGTCATGGCCCCAAGCTGACGGAGTTCAAGGAGTATTAGCACAATGCTCTCAGACACAAGGTTTTCGTTGACCTGCGTGGAGCCAGGAGCTGGACTTGATGATTCTTCTGAGTCCTTTCCACCAGTTCAGGCTATCCATAAAGCACCTTATCCCAAATTTAGAATGTCAGGGATTTTCTGAAATAAAATCTCAGATCCAACAAACAAATCACTTAGATCCCATGAGCTGCTCAACTGGTATACAGTGTCTTTCTTATGAAATAGACAGTTTGTGGGGGATATTTTTCCTGTCTTTTTGCCTGTCAGATGGTTTCACTTGGATGCTTGAAGGGTTCCTCTGTCCCTTAGCAATTCCCAGCCTAGGTCTATCCACATGCTGGGGGAGCTATTCTGCACTACTTCTGACCATGCCCAACTCTGCTCAGCACAGCTCTTTTGGATGAACAAAAAATTACTCTTTCTTTGTAACTGATTTATTTGATTTCTCCCTCCTTTCCCCAAATTTGTTCGCAAATACTTTTACAGAAAATAACGTGATATATACACTCTTACATATCTTATATCTTATCTTTTACATAGATAAAGAAATGCTGAATTTGTAAAATATTATGTATATATATAACTTGTAATGCATAAAGAACATTATTTGCCCATTGGAAGAAAGACTACATTCTTTTTTTTGAAGACATACCAAAAATGAACAATGTTTCAAAATAAAGAGTTTTGTTTTTGCTGCTCTGAAGGCCCTGTGCCATTGGTGTTCAGGTGTAAATGACTTTGTAAATTCACTGGCTTTGTCAGAAAAAAAGTCATCCTTACTATCTCCAAAATGATCTTCCATTACATGATGCTCCCTATATTATCTGTGCTGTATCTAGCTTTGTGCTGCTTGCCTTCATGAGTGACAGCCAGCCAGTGCGCACTAAACTAAAGCAGGCTCCAGGATTACATTTTCACCTAAAAGCCATTGCAGTGGAATAGAGAAATCTATCCCAGTGTATTGCACTGACACCATTGTGTGCCACTCAGCTATGATAGCTGTGGGGCTCTCTTTATTACTATTAGTATTATTATTGTTATTGTTACTATTACCACAATCATGTTTTTTCTTCAAAGATCCTGTATTGTATTTTCTTTTCCTTGCATCAAGACTTCTAACACCAAGAAACAAGAGGATGCACAAGAATGGGAGCATCCAGGATAGCAAACTGGAGCCAAGGAGAGGGAGCCTGCTCTCTGTGTATTTTCCTAAAACTAATCCTGGTGCTCTGGAAATGAATATGGACATGAATAGCTAATGCTCTGCATGGCTGCTGGAAGGAGGGGGATGGCACATAACTCTCATCTGACTGTTTCCTGCTCCTGTTGTCAGAGGGAGCTCTGGGAGTGAGAGGTCAAGGGGATAATCCTGCACCTGCAGCACACAGAGGAGTGGGTGCCTGCTTCCCAGCCAGCCCCACTGTAATTGATGCTAATTGTTATGGAGCTGGTGCGCCCTTCCATGGAGGAGCAGGTGGGAGCCTTTGTTGCACTCGGACCATTATCCTAATAACAAGCTTACCATTCTTTGCACAGGCTTAGGAGTACAAAGGCATAGGGAATACCTTGGGGAGCCCCTTAAAGGGTTTACTGGACATGTAGCATGATGAAGTAAAAGTCCCTGAGAAAGCAGAACATACTGATGAATAGTAAGGGCAGTACCTGACTGTCAGCAAATCCTCCAGGGAACCTAGAGGATGTGACTTTGGGTGCTTTAGACTACACCTGATGGCTTCTGTGGAGGCAGAGAATTTGCACTCTGTCATCTGTGAGAGGAGTCAGGTGTAAGCAGCCACTTCAGGGACCTAGAAAGCTCCCAGGGGAATCTGCTCTGGAGTTGCCCATCTGTTTGCAAGTTCTGATGTGAAAGGATGGTCTCAGGAAGGGGCCTGAGAAATGAGGGTAGAAAGCACAGGAGTCCAGCTGCTGAGATGATATTGGATTTTGGCCAAACAAAAAGGCAGTACATGCTAATGTTAAAAAGATGTTCGGTTGTTTTTTCCTCCTCCTCCGTGCTTAGAGGAATTGTTCCCCTCCTATTCTGGGACACCAAGCACCCAGCTGGAAGGAAGGAGCTGCCACCAGTCTGAGAAAGGGAACACTGTCCATACTGAAAAATATATCTCAGGATTTTGCAATCATGTTGGTGACATTTTGATAAAAAACAGTTCATAAAGGACAAAATCAGAGCTGAACACTGAGGACACAATAAATAAAAGTAAATACCCTAAAAGGGGAAGGAATTGAGCTTAATCACTTTTTTTTCTGTGTATGGTTTGTTTACACTGTGGTGTGTTAAATGATTGCAAAAATAGTAAACCATTTTTACTCAAAAGCCCTCACATATATTCCTGTGTGTTCAAGGAAAGAAAGAATTTGAGGGGAAAATAAAAAAATAAAGAAAGTGTAGGCTAATTTTAAATGGCTTGTAAATAAAAGTCTGAAAACACCATGCAAAATGGCCTGTGGATTTCTCAGAAGCCAATTAAAGGGTTCTTTTAAAAAGGAGTAAATGACCTTTTGGATAGGATTTTCTCATCACTGATACACAAATATGTGATTTATAATGCAATCAGTGGATTGCATTAAAAAGTTAATGCACGCTGCTTGAGGATGCCACATCCTGCATCAGTTGGTATAGATTATATTGACCATTTTATGTAATTTACTGTTATTTTTTTCAGAGCTTGATGCTGAGGTGTAGTTAAGCTCCTAATTTAATCATGTGCCTCTTAACTTTATGGGATCACTATGCCTAGGGAAGCTGATATGATGATTCATTAAATAGTCAGTTATACTTTCAGAACTGAAGAAAAAAAGTAGATGAAAAGAAGAAATATTCTTGAAAACATTAGGTTAGAAGCAGAAAAGAGAGAAATCATTAATGGAATATTGCAAACCCATTCAGATATCACAAAGAAACATTTTCAGATATAGATTTTGGGTTAGTCAGGGGTCGACCATCAGAGCCATGCATCATCTTCTCCAAATTCCTTCTAGTGTTCCCGTAAATGTTGTTAGCCTTTGCAGTTTTAAAAACTCTTCCATTAGGTCTATAGAAGCCATTAATTTAGCTCAAGAATCATGGCAATAGAAAAATAAATCAAATCAAAAGAAAAATAGAAAGCAAGTAAGCCCAAATCCACTGTCTGGGCTTCTTATTTCTGTTCTCAGTGCTTGAATCTTAAAGACTTGATTTTCCCTGTAACCAGAGAATTAGAAACCAATTTCATTTCTGGGGAAAATGATATTTGAAGAAAATTTTCAGAAATCATAGAGTTCCAGGAATTGAAAAAAATTGAAAAAATCTAATCTCCCNTTTTTTTTTCTTTTTTTTCCCCCCCAAATACTAATACTAAGCTTGTTTGCAAGACTTGCTGTAGAAAGTGAGCAAGAAAAGACTCCCAAGCCCCATGTGGATGAATGTGGAGCAAATGCATTGAAACAACTGGAACAGCTCTCCGTGGAAAATGCATTGCTCAGCAATAGCGATAATTCATTAATATTTCCAAGCTAGGAAGATTTGGAGAAGAATCCACTTGGAAGAAACCCAAGTTAGAATACGCCCAATTACTGGGCTTTAAATGCTTCCAGGATTTTTTAGAAGGTTGTGCTGGTTCATACGGACAAGTGTTCCCTTTTGGCATCCCAGCCCTTCCTGGGCATACCAGCAGCACGTGTGCAACAGCCTAACCTCATCAGTGGAGGGCATCAATCCAGCCTTCTCCTGGCAGCTTTGATTCCCAATTGTCTTCACTATTTATTATTCACTGAAGAGGTAGCTCATGTACAGACATTAATGATGTTCATGCAGCTTTTTAAGCTGACTTTTAAATAAAGTTATCCAGTAAGCTGCAGGGGAAAGGGAGGGATTAAGGACAATGAAATCATACTGTTTCACAAACACTTTGTCATTACCTTTAACTTAGTGCAGTAAATTCCAGCAATCTATCATAGTGAGACATTTTGTTCCTATTACAGCATGTAGAGCATGTATGTAAGAATTTGATATTCAAACCAGACATGCAAAAGTTGGCTTGAAACATCACTGTCTTAAAATGTATAGCATTCTTTGTATGGTAAAACAAATCTAACATTAAAGTGAGTAGAGCTGTCGAGAGACACAAGCTCTAGCTGACAAATATGACCCTGGTTATGTTGGCAAGGATGTTCACTCAGATTGGTTGGTCAGAATTGGCAGCAATACTTTCAATGTTTAAGGGAAAATTTCTCAAAGAATGTTGTCAGAGATGTGCCACTTACCATTAACTGAGACCCTGGCTGTCCAGTCTCCCTCCACTTGTTTACTCCTATGTGAGCTACCTCCACCCAAGTCAGCAATGTCTATGTGTGAAAAACTGTATGTAATCAAATCCATTAATGTGACTTTGATGCATTTGAGTACTTCATCTTTCTGTCTGTTCTACCCAATAACGTAGCCTTTATGTTGACACTTTTTATAGTCCAACAGTTTTGACAGATCTCATTTATTTCTATCATTTCAGGTAGCATTTTAATGTTGTTAAGATCAAAACTTCTCTTTAGTCTCTCACGTTTTAAGCAGACAAGTCTCTCCTACACTGATATTTACAATGGACAACTTGCTGCCAACACAAATTTCGTATTAAATATTTAGCTTACTGTTTCAAACGTCTTTGTCCTCATTCCCTTCTGTTTTTGTACTTATCAACAGTAATACTGCAAAAAGTGAAATGAGGTTTTCCTCTGTCACCTCTTCTTGTCCATTGTTTTTAAACTCAAAGTCCCTCCAAAACAACCCTTGAAAGCTCTGTTGTCATACCTATGTAATGGAAAGTACATTCATTTGCATTTCACTACAGCTAAACATATAATTATAAGCAAATAGCTATATGAACTGCCATTCTAAATTGAAAAAAATCCATCTGAATGTACACTTATTTTAGGCAAATTTTAGGAAGACAAGGTCACCAACATGGTCAGAATTAAACTCATGTTCACATTTGAATGAATATTCATGGAAGAGAGTAATCTAGCAGAACATGCAACAGAGTTACCATTCTTACTGCTATTTCTCCACAGAATATGATGACCCAATGATATGAAACAATTAGAACAAATGTGCTCAAATTTCTAAGCCAGTCTTAGTGCTTTCTGTGGTCTATGTTCTCCCACACTGAATCCTCGTTTGGCCAAAATCTAGCTAGCTAAAGAAAGATGTAGGCTTCTGAAGATTGTCTCAGCCTGCTTTGGTAAATTTTGCATTTTTTTTTTTCCCCCAGAATCAGATGATAATTGAAATTGAAAGGATGCTCAGGAAGTTTCTGTGTCAGTGCCCTGCTCTGCATAGAGTTAACTATGAGATATGAACTCATTCATGGTCTTATTGAAGGAGAACTGCAAAAATCTCAAAGGATGGAGCCTGTATTACTTCTCTGGTAAGCTTGCTGCACCATATGACTGTCTACATAGTGATATTTTTCCTTGTATCCAGTAGAAACCTCTGCTATTTCAGTTTATGCCCATGTCTCTCTTTCTCTTGCTGTGCACCTCCCTAAAGAGTCTGTCAAGTGATGCCATGTACTGCACAGTCTACATAAAACTAAATATTTTTAATACTGTAAAATTCTCCTAGGACAGAGAATTATAACACATTCATATGTAACAGACTTATGGCCCGACTTTGTAAAGAAAGGAGATAAGAGGAGTCAGTAACTACTTTAAGATGTCTTTCCATTGGAATAGAGTGCTAAAGGAAATTATTTATGTGGGATATATTTGCAGAAGTAGGAAATTTCATACAAAAGAAAGATGCTCGTCTTATGCTGCATATAGGCTAGTGAGGCCATTGATAGATTATTATCTCCACTTCTAGTGTGCAGTGGAATAATTTTAAAAGAAAGTTGATAAGCTGGAGAGGATTTGAAAAATACAATATAATAATTAAAACATTGGAAATATACTCCAAAATGAATGGATACAACAATTTTTTCAAAGGTTTTGTTCTAGATTATTTGGTGATATTTTTAATATATCAATGCAAATACCTGAATTAGGTTCTAAAAATTTCTCATTGAGTATGCTGAAAAACATATTTGTGCATTGTTCAGTACATGAAATTTAGACTTAGACACTGATGTGATATTTTCTTTCTATTATTAGCATCTTGTCTTTCTCAAAAGTGATGCTTGTTTGTCTTAATTTTTATTTCCTCTTGTTCCTTCTTTTTCTTTCTTTCTAGGGAATGAAGTACATTGCAAGATCAGACCTGACTTGTAATAATCTGAGCAAAGGAGCAATGATATTACAGATTTGCAGGCATAATCGGTTTTGAGATGGCATTCTTGAGTGTGGAAACTCCTTTGCTTGGAGGCAAGCTTTCTCAATTGATGAGTTCTATCCAAATAGGAAATGTAACCAGGATAAGCCTCTATAATTTTGCAAAAGCTGCAAAGGACATAAAATATCTGTCCTACTTTGATTTCTCAGAGAATGTCAAGTGCAGCCGAGTCACAGGTACTGTTACTCAAGGGTACATAGACTTCTAACTCTCTTTGATTCCAATGGGAGAGAAGAAACAACATATTGTAGAAGATCTAACTCCAGCCTAATACCCTAAATCCAGGATTTCTGAGTGAACTTTATCAGGGTTAGGTGTATAAGAGTCCTTCAAAATTCCTGTAGTGTTAATGGAGACACATCAGTACTACTGGAAGGGTTTCATCCTAACTCTACGATTACTGTTTTGGATAGGGTGAAAGATTTCCCTTCTGGAAGGCCTCCATTCTCTGCAGCATGAGCTTGGACAAATAGCTTGGACAATCATCTAGCACTGCCATAGAGGTCTGTCTCAGGTTGAGCTATATCCCACCGTAAAAAAGTAAGGAAAAAAAAACAACAGCCAATGACCTATAGTTGTATAAAAGAATTGTCAAGTTGTGATTTATTGTTGCAGATTACAGAACTTTTCCAAATATCGTCAGAAAATTTGGAATGAGAAAATAAGGAAACATCTCTATCACTTCACCTTTTGTTCTGAATGCAAGTAATGTTTCTCCACCTCGTGTAACTGAAAAAAACAGACATATACAAGTAAGAAAAATATATACACATACATGTACAAATACATATATATGTATCTTCCAATAAAGCATTCAATTTCAATGAATACTTTTTGTTCAATGACTGGATAATTTGTAGACATTAAGTAATACACGTAAACTGAAAGCCTCAGAGAACAGAACAGAAATATATCTTTTAAGTTCAGGGGAATCTCATTTCAGGTTTCAAATCTGTGACTCAGAATGCATTTATAGGAAAGGACTATAATGATCACAAGTTTGTATACTACATGATGATTTGCAGATCTCTAACAAAATCAGGCCAATATAGATTTTAGATGGGGTTCTGCTTTGAGAATTTGAAGTGAAACTTGAGGATCAGCTGTATAATGTGTTGCTATGTTCAGTCAAGTGGTGAGGTTTTAAATAGCACAGTCACTGACAGCCAAAGGAATTCCGTCTTGAAGAGGACAATTTTATTCAGTTGTGGCTATTGACAATAGTTACATTCCCATAATAATTAGAAATAGTACCTAGAGTCATAAAATGTCGGAAATGTTCATAGGAACTTGCAGAGATAGCAGCAGCATATTCTCTACTTCTATGAACTATGCCTATAAATCTATTATTATTTAGGTTGCATTGAATAAGGGCGGTATGACTTTTAATTCTGTTTTAATGAGTAATAAACATTCCTTGTAAATAGTTACAAATCTTTATTTAAAGAGTGATATTTATTAAGCTCTTGAGCAATTTCATTTATGAAATGTATTTCTGCAGCTGATGAATTTGATTGAAAACAAGAAACCCTTGACAAAGTATGATAACACCAGAACCAAAGAAAACAATGAAACTCACTCTTGGCATGAATGAATAACCCATTCCTTCCTTCCTCTCAGCTGAAGAATGGTTTTTAGTAAATGAAACTGGAGTGTCTTATTTCAGCCTAAACAACCTTGATCTGCAGGTCTCAAAGCAAAAGAAGACTATATGCCGGGTGTAACTTTGGTATTATCCTATATAATAAAGGTTGAGTATAAGGGGGAGTAAAACTAATGGTCTAATAAGCAGGAATAAAACTCATGTCCACCAGTGTCGTATTTGCAGATGATAATATGATTCATATGCTCCTGCATTATTCATGGATGTTACTAATTAAAGTTAAAAAAAATAAACTAGCCTGTGAGCCTTTGCTCTCTGTCCCAAGAAGTTTACTAGTTTAAAACTGTTAACTTTGATATTCATATATTTGGGGTACACTAACAAAAAATGCCACTGCTAAGTTTTCAGTCTAATTAATTAATTAAATACGATAAAGAAAATATTTTGAATTCTTTAAGCCAGTAGCAGAAGTGACTGCAACGAAAACACACTAACAGATATTCTGGAGAAATATTTCAAATATATATGGATATGTGTAGGTATACCAGAAGAAAAACTGGCATGTTAAGTTGATGATTTTGTTTTGCCATTTATTCTGATACTAATGAGTTTACATGTAGGCATGTATAGTAGGCAGTGACACTGTTTACTTCAAACTACAGGCTGAAGACCTTAATTAACTAATCTGCTATAAAAACAAATTACGTTATGTCTACAATCAATAAAAATAAACAAAGTTCTAAATAAAATTAATTAAGCAAACCTATAGTTATTTCTAATGACATGGGAAATATAAAAATATATTTTTGCATTTAAGTTGATGTTGCTCCTGTGCTGATTTAACTTACTTCCTAGATCCACCATGCACGTATTCACACATACTAAATATCAGTATGTAACCTCCCCATGCCTGTGTAAACGTGTAACTTTAACCTACTGAACGTGTATACACAATGGCTTTTATTGAATTGTTTCAGGTTTCCTATCAAGGCTTTGTCTCCCCGCTTCTATCTGAGTGTTCAGATTTCTAGAAGTGGTTCTTTGATGTGTGCTCATAAACACAGAGGGATTTCCCCTCCCTTCTTCCCTTCAATTCTCTCTTTGTGCTTGGAACAGTAATTCAACTACCAGCCTTTGTCTGTGCTGTATTTACAGCTATGCTCCTCTCAAAGGGCTGGCATATTTATTTAGGATGGGAAGGGCTGAGATGCATGCAGGAGAAGCATTTTTGGAGAATCTTTTGGTATTTTTGCAGGCACCATTGAGAGGAGAGCAGCTCCTCCAGTACAGAGATACTTTATCTGTCACTTTTACTGTTTCCCACTAGCTGATGTATTACAATACAGCCATTTTTATTTTGTCATTGTGCCTTTACAGGTGAGATTTCATCATTTATAGCAAAAAAAGGACCCTCTCTCTTTTGTTTTGATATTGCTCATTCTCAAACTGGTTTGGCAAGTCAGTTATAAATTACTCCACGCCTCCACACGTATGTAAAGTGATCACCAGCATTCAGAAACCTCTGTCCCCTGTGGCTGAAAGTTCTATAAAGAACATAATAAAACCATCCCCTCTCCAGCCAGAAACAAATGGCCTAACATCCTCCACCTCAAATCTTAATAGAGAAGACCTTAAAAGAAT
>JACDJE010000323.1:40141-61559 GCA_016647715.1 Pavo muticus | reverse complement strand
AAGGCGGGGATTCGCGATGTGACGGGATAGGATAACCCCTCCCCTCCCCCCTTTGGGGGCGTACACACGGTAGAGGCTTAGTATATAAGGTGTTGCACCACGTGAATAAACGGACCACTTTCTTACACCATATTGGTGCATGCTTGCGTGGTCCGGGCCGCAAACTGCAGGTGCATGGGAATCCACGGGAAGTTCAACATCTCCCACAGTTCTTGAAAATACTGCAAAACTAGTATCCGAATGCCTGGAATATTCAGAGACAAGATTTAAATCACCAAGAAATTGGAAAGGAAAAAAAAACTCCATAGTAATTGGTATTCTGACTGAATTATTGTGTGGAAAACTACAGATCACGGCTTGAATGGGTGAATAGCCTGTGAGAAAGGGCTCGTGTTATATTGGGAACACATGTAAACTGATTCTAGCTTCTGCATGTAGCTAGAAGAAGCTTGTCTGTGAGAAACTGCTCTGTAGCTGCAGCTAAGTGTACTTGCTTTCTGTGAATGACCTTGCTTATCTGATATATAATGCTTTATTTTCTCCTGCAGTTATTTAAATGGCCACGGTACTAAGGATTGGTGTGCATATCTGGAACTAAAGCAGAGCTTCAACCTTGAGCAAAAAACCTCAGCCAGACAGAAGTGTTAAGTAATTAGTTTTTGAGACATCAGTTTCCCCACCTTTGGAAGTTTCAAATCCCTTATCTGAGAGTTCTATACTCTTCATAATCCCCATAAATCTTGAAGTAGCCCCAGCTTATGAGCAAAGAAGCATCCGTATCAGTGTGTTTTTATACTTCATAACTATATCATAATCATAACTATTATCACTTTAGGTAACATCAGAAGTAGTTAGATTTGAGAACCAAAACAATAGACTACGCGCTGTATTTTGCCCACCTGCTGGCACTTTAGTCCCTTTGGCTTGCTTTGTCCAATATAGTCAATTTGCCATGTAGATCATCAAGATTTCCCTTTTCTCTTCAAGATGATGTACTTCAGTTTCTTTAAATTCTGCTAAATTAGCGAATAGTCACACTACTGCCACTGCTCTTACTCCCTTGGACATCTTGCTGGCCAGCCGCTGTCAGTATCTCCTGGGGGAGAAAACCCAGGGTGAGCACTCTAATGGCTGGATGCCCCCAGTACCAAAAACTTGGCAGAGACTAACTAGCCTGCTGCCCCCAGTGGTATGAATACCACTCTATTAAACTGATTAATGTTAACTTGACTTCACGTACTTTCTTTGGGATCGATAAACCTTTTGCAGAAGTGCTGACGCTTTTGTGTTACAATTATACTGGTTACTTTGTCATTTATTACACTAATTCATTAGCAAGTTTGCTGGGAAACTAACCTAATAATGAGTATGATTTCTGCCTTTTTAATCTCAACAGCTAAGAGGTGATGAAGTGACTTTGGGTTGCCTGGCCTAGCCTGCTTAACCTTGCAGGCTGTATTTTTCAGAAAGATTCAAATCCTTAAGACCACTGAGAGATGAGCAGTGATGTTTCAGACAGATGCATACTGTAAGAAGTCTGGTTTCCTAAATAGCTCTGGAAACTGTGGATATATCAAAGACTGCAGATAAGAGGAAGATGCTCAGGGAAAGATCTTCAGCTTCAGCTCAATGCCACATATTTTCCTGAGTCTGTGTCCTCAAATGCCAGAAATACAATGTTTGGTGTGCACAGTGTAAGGCTGACAATCTGTAACTGGCTTATGGCTAGCAGAGGAAGAAAGATATGAGCTAAGCTAAGAGAAAGTGGAACAGGCACCAGCTGTATGATGTCCACACAGATATCCAAACTGAGAGAGAAAGCTGTAACAGGTATGTTGGGGTCACTGTACCTCGGGACACACTACATAATCCTGGCATATCCATGGAGCAGAGATAGACCATTCCCCAACACTCAGAGCAAGGAAAATTGCATCACCCCACTCAAGGAGGCAATGGGTAAGCTTAAGATCTGCCTTTGAGCAGATGCAAACTGGAGTTGTAACGGCCATGGAGGTAGCAGGATCAGATAAAAGATAATATCTCCTTGATAGCATCCTTGAGAAACAATTAACTAGACCACATTGTTCCTGTCTTAGAACTGGAGTAAGAGCTGCAAAGCTTATTTTTTCATGATCTCATTGGCTGCCCTTTACTACCAATTCAGGCAGGACATAACAGAAGCAACACAGAAGTTGCTAGCCAAGAAAATTAGGGCAGTGGCAGCATCAGAGCTATGCACTACACCAGTATAATTGCCTGAAAATTATAACACTTACGCAAAGAGATAATATTTGTATTCATTCTAGATACTGAGGACCAATTTTCTGATGAGAATGACAACAATTAGGATGCTATTTTTCACACATTCCCTCAACAGCCTGAGTAAAATAAGAGACTTTATATATTGACAGAAATGGCAAGTTACCCATATTTACTTTCCCATATTTTATGAAGATTCTTGTCTAAATAAGAAGAAATCTGTACATTTGATAGAATGCAGCACTGACTAGTGAAAAGGAAAAAAACAAAACCCCACAAAAGGAGCCATACAAAAAGAAATAGGTGATTATTTATGTGCTCGTGTCTGCTGCACCCACAACATGATATCTGTCAGAATTTCCTGCTGTATGTCTCTTACTAGCAGTAATGGAATAGGACTGGCTTTGTTATTTTCAAGACTCTATGCAAAGGCATTCTGTAGAGCTTCATGAATTCTCCTACATTACTTTGCAGGCAGAAGATAGACTGTTGTTATTAGCATACTGTCTAGAAATACTCAGCTGCAATCTTCCATCCATTTAATTGCCAGTGTACTTGCAAAAAAAAAAAAAATAAATCTTGTTAATTGTGAAAGTTAAGGAAATGTATTTGAGACAGGCTTGCCATGCAAAGAACGAGTTGGCGTATTGCTTCAAAATCTCATGGTTCTCGTGTGCTGGTAGGCAATTTTCACAGGGATTAAAGATCTTTGATCTTAGTGAATGACTTCCTTCTATTTTCAATAAGTCAATAAGCCATTTTCTTGCTTGGAAAAAGTATTTTCATGTAAAAGTTTTGTTCAATTTTCTTTCATGAAAATACTAAGAGTATGTCAGAAGTCATATTAACCAAAGGTCAGAAGAATAGAATAGAATTCTTCTTAAATAGGATTTAATTAAAAAAAAAAAAAAACCTAATGAAACCCTTGGAGTTTTAAAATACATTTCTAAACAAAAAAATGTGGCAAAGAGCATTATCAGTGAGCTTCGGATTGCTTATGAAACTGGAATTCACCCTAGCTTTACCAAAGTTTGAAATAACTCAACAACTTGGAGTTAGATTTTAAATAAATTTGTTGGACAATGAAAACGTGTTGGTTTGAAGTAGTCATAATCAGTTCTAACTAAATTTTGTGTTAACTAATCACATTTAAATTCAAACTTTAAAAAAAAATTTCACATCTTAACTACCAACCTCCACCAGTTCTGCAACAAAAATGCTCAAAAAAAATTGTTGGAGAGAAAAGATTGTTTTGTACCACACAGCACAGATTCAGTTCATAGTCACTGCAGACTTTTTGCCTAAGGTAATCAGTAACTGAAAGGTCTAGCATTTTCTGTTTTTTTTTTCTTCTTACTACAATGTTTTTCAGTCATGCTTATTCCTGAACAGATGCAGCGAACACCATCAATGCTATTGCAATGTTTGCTGTATTTCTGCATTTTGCATTCTACAGAATCTGTTAACTTGTTTCAGACACTGTGAGAAGCAGCCCAAGCAATTTGGGGATTGCTTTGAAGACCTTTACTTGCAAGTTATTAATTGCATATTGTTAATAATGGATACAACTGAGAACGAGTGTAGTAGACATTATTCCCACTGAAGACAATGGCTCTTTGCCAAATGATTTTGCAGTAATGGCGACAATTATGAAATCTACTGGGCATAAACTGAAAAAAAAATGGGAATGGTTCTTCAATATATTCATTAATTATTCTCTTAACTACCTTGTAAGAGTGCATCTGGACACTGGACAAAGTCCTCAGAATCCAAATTAGCCGAAGACAAGCTCTCCTCACAGCACTACAGGGGAATTCAACCAAATGCATTTATTATACTCTGAAATCACAGCTGATTTCTAGCTGTGTCAAAAAAAAAGAGAGGTTTACACAAACTGCTCATAATTTTTTAAGCACTGATTACGGCTGAAGTGATTTCTTTTTTTTGTAAACAGAATTTGTTATTCAAGTGCTGTGTCATAGAACATAAACTTTGCATAAGTCCAGAGACTTGTATGTTATTGAAAACACAATTACAGGGAAAAAANTTTTTCAAAGTGTGTTGTGTGTGTGATGTAATGTTAGAGATTATTTTAGGTCTCTTATCATATGTTTCTTAGATTCAGCATGATTCCAATAAATCTTTAAAAAAAGAAAAAAAATTGTACTCATTTCTTAACTTATTCTTACAGAACAGTAAATTGTAAATAAGAGAAGTTTTCCTTTAAAAAATGACTGCCTGGTAAGACAAACATAGCATGTTTTCTTGCTTTATTATATTTTCTTGAAGTCAGCATATAAAAAATGTCTAATATAAAATCCTGAAATCCCTAACCAACAATCGTAAGTGTAATAAAGTTCAGATTTTCTCAACAATATAGAATGACAATAGGCAGAATATATCAAAGTTATCTTCTTACACATCTTGGAAACCTCACTTGTATAACTGGTTGAGGATTAAAGTTATGGCAAAAAAATGCTATTAATTACATTACGGAGGTGAGAAAAATAGAATTTTGGTCTTCAAAGAATAAGTGGGAACTTTGTAAATCAGAATGTGTATAATCACTAGAGATGATTACACAGATGGAGTACATCTTTCAAAACGTGTTTTGTGTGTGTGTGTCTTGTGTTTGCTAGTTTCTTGTTTTGTTTTGTTTTGTTTTTTGTTAGTAATTTGTTCATTTGAGATTACGAGGAATTATTTTAGGAATGATTTTCTACGATATGAGACATGCCAAAGCCTCATGAAAATTTTTTTATTTCATTTTTTCTTTTTTCACCCATGGATTGCTACCATCTCTTAGACTAAGTGCATTGCTAAAATATTTGCAAATGGCGAACCTCAGGAAATCTTTGATGTTCCACTTATACTTTGTTCTAACTTTATTGTTTGTTGTCTATGAGGACTTCTCCAAAAGTATTGCCCCCCATTTTATTATGTTTTCCCAAGATGTCAGAGACAAATGTTAGTGGTTTGGCAGTAGAGGCTGAACCTTCCCACCAATATTTCGTTACATTTTGTTGCCATGTTGATGACAGCAACACTGGGTCACCTCTGCTGGAGCAGATTTTTATGAGCAGGCTCTTGTTCACTGCTGTTGAAAATGCACAGCTAATGGTGGTGACTGTTGAAAAAACATTTTCTAGCTGAGAATTTGCTCATGAAATAATGTTATTGTGCTCTCTGTATCTCTTGTAGTTTCCATGGAATTAAATAGATATTACTTTCAGAGTGACCTATGCATTTTGCCTCCATTACCCTGCTTTCATACCTGTATTCCTTCACTGAATTATAGAAACAGACAGCATAAAGTAAATAACTCTTTCTAAAGTAGGTTTGATCAAAACAGCATTTTCTGTATTTAGTCAGGTAGTTTCTTTAAAAAAAATCAGGTTTGTACCAGGATTGTATCAGTCTGGATAAGAAAATAATCACCTAAGAATTTCCTGTCATTATGCTCACATATTCTAGGTTTGAAAGCAAGAAGCATTTTTGGGGTAAATTGTATAAAATTAGTGCTGTTTCTTCCTAGTCCAATATTTAATTAAAGAGAACATATTCCACATAAATATTATTTTGTCACCCGTAGTTCATCCCATTTGCTTTTTGGTATATTGACATGCTTCTGGTTTAGGGATTGCTTTCTTCACAAACTGCAGAGGAGAGTTAATCACAGGCCATATTCTGATGAAGTTCCTGTCCTCAATAAACTCCAGGACACATTATTTCACTAAGGTATTGTTGCTTTGCTATGTGAGAACAAAGGCTAGAACACAGTGAATGGTCCAAGCCTTAGAGCTGAGGCCAGGGGATGTTAACAAGGAGATTAAGGAACTATTTGGCAGCAGGTCCAAAATCTCTGTTTTATCTCTGAAAAATTAAGAGCCTGGAACAAATTATTCAGCTCGGAAGAATTGGAACAAAACTCTCATATCCCTAAAAGTGAGAGGCTGAGCAATGTCCTGGTCTCAGAAATGTTGATCAACTTCAAGCTTGCCAGTCTGAATGACAAGTATGTTAAGTAACAAGGATGCCAAAAAACAGCTTTATTCTGGGAAATTGCCTCTCCTGTCACCTGGAGAGTAGCATAGAATTTGCTTCAAGAGGATTTGACACTTCATCTCTCACCTTGGAGAGTAATTGTTGGCTTACAGTTATTGCTTGTTGACTGTGGTAGAACACCTATAAAAAAATGTATATGCTACCTAACTGATGCTTGCTGAAATAGCTCTAGTATCCAGTCATTAAGCTCTCTTTTTCTTAGTTTTGCCAAAAGTTCATATTTATTTGGGGTGAAGAGTCAAGATCCCTAATTCAATATTTATGTGCACAAAGGCTCTTGGCAGCATATCTCAAGTGTTTCTTACTGCTGCAAGTACTTTTAATGAAATAACTTTTTAAAGGGCCAAAGCAATAATGTGTCCCTTCTGGTAAAAATATGTGGTGCAGTAGAAATAAAATGTATATAATGAAGCGCTAGTCTTAAACTTTTCTATAAGTTTGGGAAACTCAGAGGTCAAGATAAAATTCAGTCTTCTGATTACTAGCTTGAAATACAGTGCCTGTGGAAGGACTTCATTCCATTTTTTTTTTGGTATTTTTTTTTGCCCACGTTTTCCTATTGACCTCAGTGTAACTTGCAGTTGTAAAAAACTGTAATACACTCAGAAACACTCCTCTTTGGATGTTTGCAATCTCTTTCCTTCTTTGGAAGGTCACTTGGCTGCATAGCTCCCATCTCAAGCAGGTAGACAATCTCCTGCTCCATCTGTCAACACAAAGTCCAAAAAATAAGAAAACTAAGACATCTTCCATCCCTGTCCTTTTCAGCTCTTGCTCTGTCTCTTGCATATGTATACTCAAAACAAACACAAAATGCAGCAACAGAGGGGAAATATTTCTGAAAGCCTAGCCCCAAGTCCTAATTAAACCCCAGGAACTGCCGGTGCTGAGGTGGTGGAAAAAAAGGGCTTCTGACAGGTACCAAAGCTTCATTACCGAAAGCAAAATGGCAAAGGAAGAAGGAAGATACTTTTATTTACCCACCTGACTCCCACCTTTGCAAATGTGTGTGTATTTTATGAGTTTGAAAGGTGCTATGTAATTCCTTGTGACTGTGATGACTCTTTAATTAACAAAGAGCTTGCTAAATCCTTACATAGTTATTTTAATTATAAATTTTTAATGATAAATTTGATTAGGATCCCACTGATTTAGACACTCACTTAGAATCTGTGAGGTCACATAAATGCATACACTTTTTATAGCAAACAAAAATGAACTCAGATAATGGATTTGGCTTTGAAACCATAGGCATAGCATTTTGATGGGGAATCCATGTCACTCAGGAGAAAGACTACTTATTATAAACATACAACCAGTTCCCTTTTGTCACGGAAAATGTTCATCTCTTGCAAACTGCCCAGCCTACCAGTGGTAGACTGGTTTATTCCTTCTGGATCAGGAGATAGGTAAAAGCAGATGAAATGATCAGGTCTGCAAAGAATGGTTTGAGAGCAGCCCTGAGGAGAACGATTTGGGGGTCTCAGCTGATGAAAGACTCAACATGAACTGGCAATTTGCATTTGCAGCTCAGAAGGACAACTGTATCCTGGGTTGCATCAAGACAAGTGTGACCAGCAGGTCAAGGGAGGTGATTCTGCCCCTCTACTCTGCTCTCACAAGACCCCACCTGGATTAATGCATCCAGTTCTGGGGCCCCCAACACAAGAAGGACATGGAGCTGTTAGAGTGAGTCCAGAGGACGGTCACAAAGATGACCAGAAGACTGGAGCACCTCCACTATGAGGACAGGCTGGTAAAGCTGGGGCTCAGCAGAGAGAAGAGAAGGCTCTGGGGGTACCTTACAACGGCCATCCAGTACACAAACATTGCCTACAGGAATGCTGGGGAATAATTTTCTATAAGGGCAGGTAGCAACAGGACTAGGGGAGATGGCTTTAAACTGGAAGAAGGTAGATTTAGACTAGATATGAAGAAGAAATTCTTAACTGTGAGGCTGGTGAGACACTGGAACAGGTTGCCTAGTGAGGCTGTGAATGCCCCCACTCTGGAAGCATTCAAGGCCAGGCTGGATGGGGCCTTGAGCAACCTGGTCTAGTGGGAGGTGTCTCTGCTTATTGTGGGGGTTTGGAACTAGATGACCTTAAAGGTCCCTTTCAACCAAAACCATTCTATGATTCTATGATTCTGTGATGCACAGTAATTTTTTTTCTCTTTTAGTGGTATGACACATAAATGACAACAACAAAAAAAGTTTTGTTATCACTCTGGGATGAGATCAAAATAGTTGGTATTTCTTGCCCAGGTTTGTCTAGTGAATCAGAGAATATTTTTAAGTCATTCTGCTTTCTTTGGTCATGACTGATTCTCTGTTATATCTCTTTTCTTTTGTCCTTTCTTTTCCCAGAACTTGTTTAGTCAGTTCGTATGGTTTTGTGTGTTCAACATCTTGCATTTTATTTCAGTGATTCGTCACTCTGCCAAAATCTAAAACATGTTACTGGCTCTCGCAGCTCCACCTTTGCTATGTGTTTCAATGACCAGTTGTTAAATATTTCTCCTTTTTATGTGCCTTGGATACATATAAAAATAACTGCTACACATATTTTCATGATACAGCAGTGTTCTGAAAGACAGCTTCATAATTTCAATTCAATAAAAATTGAACTGTGGGAAATTCTTTGCAAGCCTGCCTGTGAATTGTTCTGGGTTGTTATTGATTATACAGCATTTTAACAGAATTATAATAGTCATCTTGTACGGTAGTGAATGGGACTTGGTGCACATATTCCAGCCCTAAGTGATAAATATTAGAATACAGATTTCATCTCAGAAAGGTTTCTTTTGACTTAAAGGCAAAGTTTGTCTTTCAGCATTCTGGGTCTCATTACATATAAAGTTCTATCTTCAATTAGACCATTTACTCAAATATAGCTATTTTGAAACTTATAAACTTAAATATCTAGTTATCTATTTGATAATATGTAACTGATAGCGACAAAGACAGTAAGATGTATCATCATAACATGTAAGAACATCATATTCTGTCAATTTTACTATTAGAGCTCCTGTTGGTTCAAGATGAGTTATTTTTCTGAAAACCTTGTATGATTTGAATTGTGGAAATATCTTGAACATACAAAGTAAACAAAATGAAACCAGTCAACTTAGATTTATACACCTTTTTCCACAGATAAATAGTTAATTTAAGCTATAGAGGAGAATAGATTACATTTGTTCATATACTGTGTGAAGCTTAACTTTGAAAGCTAACATCTAGGTTGCTTTCATTACCTCAGATTCAGCATGCTCTGTTTTTCTCACTCTCATTTTATTCTCTTCGCCTGATCTTTTTGAAGAACATTCCTGCATTCCTGTGTGGCATGCCAAAAGACCAACAGTCTTTTGACCAATCATCATCTGATGATATATGGTATACACATGAGATTTGAAAAATTCCTGTATTAATAAGTCAGTGACTGGTATTATAATACTGCAGTCATACTTTAGAAGGTACTATATTAAGGTACATACAACATAATTATATCAAAGTAGCAGTAGATTACTCTCTGATTTGTGTAGACTGTCTTTAAATTCAAATCAGTGTAAATGTAGTTTTGTCAATCATTTACACAGGTTGAATGAAATACCTTTGCTTGTTTTAACTTGTCAAAATTCAAGAACAACATAAGAAAATAATCACTGCCATCTGTATTCGTGCAACTTCTAACCCTAAAATAAAAGCTCAGGAAGTGAGCACCAAAGTTTGTAGCAGTTTTTTTACAAATCACTCCAAGAAAGAACTACCCAGAACAGAGCAGGATATGGAGCTCTGGAAAAGACAACAGCACACCACCAAAGAAGAATAAAAGAATAGAATTATTGTTCAAAGTAAAACAAACCAGTACAGTGGTAAATTGAATACTGGGACAAAGAAAGGTTTTCAAATATACTACTGTATCTGTAAAATTTAGATTTCCAGATATAATAGTCTTGCCATAGCTTTCTTTATATTTTCAACATTTGTGAAGAGGGTATTTTTCAAAGCCATTATAAAATTTCTTGATTTTATGCAGAAGCCATTTACGGGACATGTATATTAACATAACAATAAGAATTATATGCATATGGAGAATTTATTAATTTTCTTCTGAAATCATTAAAAGCCTCTACAGAAATAGGAAATGAACTCTTGATTTTTTGTTCAGAATTGACTCGGGCAAATCCTAGCTGAGATACAGATTACACCAGCAAAGTACACAAATCTACTAAAGGAAAGTTTCTGCTAACACAAAAATCTTTCACACTTTTTAATTTTGGACATGACTAAATATTCACAAGGACCTCAGTCTTCATAAATATGTTTCCCTACAAAGACACTGCATGAGTGAGAATGACTGCCACTTACTGAGGTAGATTTTTTAAAGGGTGGGAGCTAGAAGTGCCCAATCTGAGTTCCATCTCTACAAAGTTTTGTACTGGCAGACATTACTTTTGCTGGGAGGGAAAAGAGGGCTGGGAATCAGTTGTACATTTCTGGATGTTTTGTCATTGCGAAGTTTTCCTGAATTAACTGTACTAAAATTGGGACCTGATTCACTATCACAGAGAATGAATGTTGCTGACTGAAAGTCTCTCCAACTGGGCTGTGCTGGTTAGGGATCTAATAATATCTCAGGATCTAGTATTGGAATTTCTATATTTTTACGGTAACCTTCTCAGTGTAAGTACCTTCTCTCTCTCTCTCTCTCTCTCTCTTCCCCTCCCCCCCTCCCAGATTGTTTTGCAAAACAGTTTTCCCCTACAATTTTCAAATTGCTAAAATAATGAAATCAACATCAAAGCAAATTTAGAAAAATAAATGACAGTGATCAGTTCTGCATCGTGTTCACCTGAAAAGCTTCTGTTATGGTTTTGCATAACCTCCTGGGTAGTTATACCCTCTCCATTTGCCTAAGATGCAATTTTTCCAGGGCATTTTTCTTATTATTTTCAAGCTTAATCTTGCAAATTGTATAAAATTCGAAAAGTCTAGTCACTGCAGTAAAAATTCATGGTGTGGATCTGCAACTATTGTAAATCAGTGTGCTTGATAACAAGGACCTGTGTTGAAGGTGTATTTGGTGCCCATTCTATCTATGGACAATGGAGCAAATATTGCACTGTAGATAATAGTCAGCGAATTTTCCACAGGCTGAGTATTTGATCATGTTTCTCTTAAAAGCCGTAGAAAACTTCTAATCTATTATGCTTTATACAATTTGTAAATAATAAAAACACTGACTGAGAGTGTCAATATTTTAGTGTCAGTTGTAAACTATTCTGTTGCAAGCGTATTATCAAGTTTTGAGGAAATATTAATTTTCTATGAATGCAGAATGGATTTATCTAGGTGAAACTCAAGAAAAACTTGTGAACTGCCAAGCCAGAAGGTGATGCTCTCTGAAACAAAAATGCATTGAATCCTTCAAATCCTCTGAAGCTAATAAATTCCAGTATAATTTCTAACCACTATGTTTGATTTCTGCTGGAAAGTACATGGCTGATTAACACCATGATCATTGGTGCTCCACTAACCTAAATCATGCTCTATTTGTTCTATTTGCAGTCAGTAACAAAGTTATTACAAGGTGTTTGATGGCTTTTAAACTCCATGGGTTCCTAGGTTCCTAAGTAAAATACACATTTGTTGTTTCACCCTTTGAATTTTCTTACATTTTTTTAATTTTTAATTCAACTTTCATTCAAGTTCAAGTTGCTGGAGTTTTTCGCCTGTTATAAGTAAGACAGATGATTTTTCTCAGCTATAAAATACTCACTGAGACATGGAGGACATGGTGGAGGGGGGCTGGGCACATCTTTGTATTGGAGGTGATGGTACTGAAGGATTGCAGGCTATGGCCCCACAGCTCCTTATTTCTGCAGTCAATCTGCACATGGAGTTTGTTATCTCCAACAGAACTACTGGCAACTTCACACTTCTAGCACTCAGCCTCATAGATGTGGCCTCTTCACTTTAAGCTCTTTCACTAAGTTCAGTTCTTTCCTTGAAGCCATCAACCTGTCCTCAGACCTCATACAGTTGAGACTGGCAGATCCTGCCTTCTGTCTTTTTGACTGATAATTAGCTGAAACTGTAACTTTTGAAAAGGAAGGAAGCCTCTATTCACCAGAATTTCAGTCTGATTGGAAAATATGTTGTAATTGTATTTGAAAAATGGTAACTTCACTGAAAAGTTCAAAGATGTTGCAATACTGCAATAGGTGAAATTGAAAACAGTACTGTGTTCAGCAGAGAATACATTGAAGGGGTACTCTTTCTACAGAGCACTTTTACCTCAGTGTTTGGTTCAGCATTCCTATAAACTATCCAGCACCATTTCATGCATACACTGAAGTCAAAGGCATTTACATGTCACTCTGCCCTGCTCACTTTGTGCTGCAGCTGCAACCAAGATGTGGGTATCCTAAGACATATTTGACAGTTCAGTGTTGTAAAACACTTCCCTAGGCTTATTGTCTACTAATTCTCTGTTGTTTTTTATGTACCATAAATAAACTATTCAATTTGAAGCTTTAATTTGCACACCCCTGGACAACTATTAAATTCTTATCTTTTATTTCTGACATAGATCCATTGTTTTGTTTTCATTTCAAGATTAAAATATGAGCAGGCACTAACATTTCTCTTTCAGTGATCCCAGCTGGAGATAGGAAAATACATTATTCCTGCTGATTTTTAATGCAGTATTAGAATGATTACAAAATTACAGATGTGAAATTACTTGAAATTATGAAATTATGCCTACCTGTTTTTGAATATGCAAATGATTAGAAAACTTTCAGGAAAACAAAACAAAACAAAACAAACAAAATAAAACAGATTGCACAAAGAAGGAAGTGGACAGGAAATTAGACTTACTGTTCCTGTAACTATCCAGAATCCACGATTGTATATGAATAAAACAGACTTTTAAAAATTCTATTCTGTTTTTTATTCTATTCTGTGTCTATTCTGTTTTATTCTAGTTTCACTGTAACATTTTAAAATATTCCATTAATATATTCAGTGACAAAGATAACACTGATCACTTTTACTTTGTGCTTTTTAAAATTATATTTTAGTATCCTCTACATAAACGATATGCCATGTATGAGATTTGAAGGGGTTGTGCAGAGGAGTCTGTCATATTTTCCAAAACACAAGTCTGTTTATCCCAATTTCCAAGATTTTAATATAAATATGAAATTATGATGAGTTTATACCTTGAAATAATTCCAATAATCTCAGGGGAGATCTACTGGGGTTGTATTTCTCTCTTGTTTTTCAAACATCCACTTATCTGGTTCCTATTTTCAGTGTATCTTTATTTTATTTTATTTTTGTATTCTTTGAGGTAAGAGACTGAAAAACAAAGGAAAGAAAAGTAACTGAGATCTCCCTCCTCATATCCTTTGATATTCACACCTTATAAATGCTTTTCCCAAAACTGCATCCAACTATGAGACTCTTTTACCAGTTTTCCAGGTAAAACTCTTTTTGTTTGTTTGCCTTGTGTCGTTGCTTAGTAGCTGTGCTTCGTTCAGAACTAAACTTTTCCCCCTTCTCCTGTAATTGGCTCAGCAACCTTGTCTTCAAATATTGTAAATGCAGCAATTAGGCTTGCAGGCTTCCAATAGAAGTATTTGCCACGGAGTCATTCACCAGACTGGAATTTTGAGTGGCATCATCACCTGATGCATTTTTTTATCACTGTCTTTTATGCTATTTTCCCAGACTTGGTGCCAAAAATCTTGTTGAGGTATTGCAAGAACTCCGTCTGCAAAAATTAACTTTTTTGTGTTAAAGCCCAAGAGAAAGGATGCGTATCTGAAGTATTCAGTTCAATAATTTTCTTCTCTTCGCCTTGTTTTCTGAGACATTTTCCCCAATATACACTGCTATTTCTAGGGAAACGGTACAGTATTGCAATCAGAAAAAGTGTGCTCACTCCCCAGATTTGAAGTTCATCTGCTCAGACAAGGAGCAATGGAGCAATGCTCTATTAAACAAGAACAACCAGTTGTTACAAAATTCATGTGTTTTTGTTTTTTTCCTGAAAATGAGAAAGCTTCAATTAACAGAAATGTTCTCATTGTGGGTTTTTGCCCTTGTGATTAATGCAGATGCACGGGAAGACTGAGACAGATTTCAATGGCAGGCTGCAGCAGCTGGTTTAATGTAGCAGTTGCAATGTTTTATAACTCTGATTGCCTGGTTTCTTTTGGTATAATGAAAGATGTTGCTCTTCCTTGCAAGCATCATGTTGCTTAATACAGCATCAAGCTCCAGTTTTCTGGGCTAGATGTGTCTTAACCTACAATGAGGGTTCATTTCAAACTCAGAAATGAAATAAGGTGTCAAAATGGGGTTCTGGAAATAGGTTAGGCCAAATCCAATTTCTCACTTAGCCTTTTACTTCTTTAATCTACAATAAACACCAATTACAATTTCAGATAAGCTTCACATTTCTAACATTCAAACAGCATTATTTTTTAAATGCAGCGCTTACACATGTCAATAACTCAGCCTAACAAGAAAATTCCTTACAGATACTACCATTCATCTATCAAATGCAAGCCATCAGTGACTGGTCTATATTCTACAGCCACAGGAAGGACAAGGCAGTCGCAAGATATAAAAGTCTTAAAACACCTGCCTTAAAAAAAGTATTGGGGGATCACAAGAGAGCATATCAATTCCCATTCCTTTTGATTCTTAATGGGAAGATGAGCTCTTCCTCTCTCCATAAGGAAAAAAACCAAACTACATTCCCTTCCATTCTTTAGGATTTCTGTCTCTAAAATCATAGTTTAGCGGATGATGGCAGTATTCATGACTGGTTAGCTTAGGATCTCTAAGCTGAGAACTTCTAAGAAGAATTTGATCTATTGCCCAAGCAAAGACTGACAATGTAATAATGCAATAAATCTGCTGTCGCTCCAAAGAGTGGGATTTACAGTGCATGCTCACGCCAACTTTGTTGCATGTGCCAGGAAAGAATCAAAACTACAATGAATGTGTTGAAAATAGTTACAATCTCTACAAGCTGTGTATGTCTCAATTTCTGGACCTATGGCTGTCTATGAAGAAGGCCCAATGTTCCTGTACTTAAGAAAGAGAAATAGATAATGGGCAGCAACAGCAGAAATTTGTCAGAAATAGATCCACCACAGGAAAGGGTAATAAAAAGTCTAGATAAGATTACAGAGTAGAGAAAGAAAAAATGCTCAGAAGGGATATATTTTGCCTCTACAATTCCCTTTCACTCTGAAAACAATCTGAATTAAGTCCTGATCATAGGAGAAAGAGAGCAGGGTGCTTTCAAATGAAGACATTTTCATAACTAACATGTTTAGTTTCCAGAAAAAAAATCATAATCAGAAAAACAAGATTTCAATTGAACAACTAACATTTTTTCAAACCTGAGTTTTCAGTTATGGTTTTGAAAATCTTCCCCTGAAAAATAATACCAGAATGAAAAGTTTGCAGCTTTTTCAGAACTTTCTGTATGAGACAAATTACATTTTTCTCAATGTGCTGTGATCACCATCTTAAATATCTGGCACTATATTTATCCCAGAAAACATTGTTGTACTCTGTACTTTTTAGCTATAAATTAACCTCAGTTTCTAAATAACGGCATGTTGCAAAATACTCCAGATACTGCTGAAATTTCAAGTATTGTATATGTTTTCCTCCTGCATTCTTTTTGTGGCACCTTTGGGAAAAGGCATTACACTTTCCTGCTTATGACCCAAACTCATGCCTGCTGCTTCATTTAACCACCATTGGGATTAGCATTTCTGCTCCATCCTCTTGAGCATGCCCAAGAATTATTATTCCCAAAGGAATGATGGCAGTCATCTGGTCCATCAGGCTTCAATTAAAAGTCTTGAGGGAAGACACTGAAAGAGGTATTTTATTTTAAAATCCTTTAAATGTTGTACAACTCCTGGCTGATGAATAACTTCAGCCCCTCTCAGTTCTTCTTCTGTCTTTTAATCTGTCTCAGTCACTAATTTTGGCATTCTTTGGCAAACTGCATTTTATTGCAGTATATGTGTGCAATCATTTTGTTGGAGAATTTTCTGGGATGTACTCACTCTGCTAACATTAGATATCTAATCTCTGTGCTGAAATTAGAGGATTAGTCTTCCTAATGCTATCTATAGATGGTGAAAAGAAACAGGATAATCCAGAAGGAAACATTGATTTGGGGCAATCCCAAGCACAAATACATGTTGGGTGGAGAATGACCTGAGAGCAGCCCTGAAGAGAATGGTTTGGGAGTGCTGGTTGATGAAAGACTAAACATGAACTGGCAATTTGCATTTGCAGCTCAGAAGGACAACTGTATCCTGGGTTGCATCAAGACAAGTGTGACCAGCAGGTCAAGGGAGTTGATTCTGCCCCTCTGCTCTGCTCTCACAAGACCCCGCCTGGATTAATGCATCCAGTTCTGGGGCCCCCAACACGAGAAGGACATGGAGCTGTTAGAGTGAGTCCAGAGGAGGGTCACAAAGATGACCAGAAGACTGGAGCACCATCACTATGAGGACAGGCTCAGAGAGTTGGGACTCTTCAGACGGGAGAAGTCTCTGGGGGGAACCTTACAGCAGCCTTCCAGTACCTGAAGGGGGCCTACAGGAATGCTTGGGAATAATTTTCTATAAGGGCAGGTAGCGACAGGACGAGGGGAGAAGGCTTTAAACTGGAAGAGGGTAGATTTAGACTAGATATGAGGAAGAAATTCTTAACTGTGAGGCTGGTGAGACACTGGAACAGGTTGCCTAGTGAGGCTGTGAAAGCCCCCACTCTGGAAGCATTCAAGGCCAGGCTGGATGAGGCTTTGAGCAACCTGGTCTAGTGGGAGGCGTCCCTGCCTATAGCTGGGGGTTGGAACTAGAAGACCTTAAAGGTCTCTTTCAACTCAAAACATTCTATGGTTCTATGAAATCTGTACAGACCAAGTCCTCTGATTTGCGCTCTGGAGATGCTATGAGTTGTGCATGGGCATCCAGCTCTTGTTTCATCATGCAGATGCTGCTGGCAAGTTTTACAGGGTATGTTACCTGACTTGTAAAGCCAGGTTGGTAGGGAGCTGCTGGGTCCTTTATATTCCTGGCCATAAGGGTCAGGAACTCAGCACAGGCAAGCAAGACCATCTCCATGGAGAAATGACCTCCCCATTCTTTGCTATTTATGAACGGTTCTTAGCTACTCTGTACCTCTGAAAGATGTGTTGTATGTACAATGTGGCTCTAAGAAGTGTTAATATTTTATTGTATGACTCATAGTTTCAGGATATGGTGGGTCACCTCTCTATAAGTGAAGGACTGTGAAGAAGCCAGTCACCAAATTTAGTTACACTGTTGCCTAAATCTAATGTACTCCCTCTTATCATCACAGTACTGAACTGTTCAACTAGTATTTAGAATCAAAGAATCATAGAACCACAGAATATCCTAAGTTGAAAGGGAGCCAGAGCCAGGCTCCATACAAGACCATCCAGAATTTAAACAAAATTTCTGAGAGCATTGTGTGTTTCTTGAATTCCAGTAGGCTTTGTGCCATGATTACTTCCCTGGACAATGTCTTTCAGAATAGTGTAGTGGAGATTTGAAGTCAATTTCTAATATACCAGATTTTCCTCTCTTTGTTTACTATAGTGTCTGCTTTGCCAAAAACCAAAAATCTTGAAACTTTGTTTACTTCATATTATGCGATGATAATTATTATTTAAATTATTTCAATTGTAGTTGCAATTGCAATTGTTACCTTTATTAAGCAGAAGCCCCATAATCATGCTTGGTCGAAACTGACTAGCCATTGCTATAATTGCAAACTAGAGGTCTTGTGGAAATCATCTCCAATAATAATGAAACCCTAAAATGTAGGCAACATATAAGCTGAATGCAGAAACTTGTCATTTTACGGAGGAATGAAAATTCACATTATCATTCTTTATTATAAATTATCTTTATTATAAAATATTGATGTGGAAAGAAAGTGCTTCAAAATTTTAGGGGAAGGAAGACCTAATAGTATATAATATAAAATACTCTGGATTAAATAACAATGCTGATAAAAAGACAAATTTGTACATTAATGCTTATATATGTAACAGCCCCAGACATATATTAGGAAGCTGATGTATGTCAGATGCAAAATATTTGGAAGAAATAAGAGAGTAAGTCATGTGTTACTAAAAAGGGAAGGACAAAGAATATAAATTACTCATTTTTAAGTCTTTTAAGTACAATTCAAATTAAAACTTCCTTAAAATATTTTGGTTGCAAACATTTCACTAGCATTATGTCACTATGGTTGTATTACTCATCTCAGTTCTCATATATTCTGTTTATGATCCATGAAAGAATTATCGCTATCCAAACTGATTTTAATTGAATTACAAAACAAAAAGATCCTTTTCTATCTTTCTAACCTTCCTGACAAACTAGAATAGGGTCAAAGAGATTTGAAGAGAAATTGAAGAATATGTTTTGACTTACTTCATGGGAACTTTGTTCCAGATGGCAACCTTCACCTCATACAACAAACTTTCTATATGTGGTACTCAGTTATTACAGTTAGATTCATATCTGTCTGGTATTTTGATGGTCAGGAATTTCCTGGTATCACACTGCCCATGGTATATATTTTGTATCATCTATTGTCAATACATGTAACAGCAGAGGAAAGCAATTTAATTTTAGTTACTCTACACTGATAGTGATATTTTGAAATATATTCAGTGTAAACACTTCAGAAGACTGCTTTATCTTTTGCTCTACATGCTTTTTCTTTAGCAGTTTAAATGTTAACACAACCACTGCATTTCTATTTTAGTCAGAAATCAGTGCAATAAGAAATTTAACAGCAAGTTTATGTCAGTGGTCAGTTTTATTAAAACCACTTATGTGTCTCAGTTATAGGCACATGCACACACACACAAAACACAAAAAAACATACCAAAGCATTTATGAAACATTGTGCTTAGCACTACATACGAGGGCTGCTCCAAAAGTAATGCTTCTCATTTCATGATGTTGGCCCATGACATCAGAGGCAGATGTTGGTGATATGGCAGTAGAAGTTGAATCTTCCCACCAATATTCCATTACATTTTTTTGCCGTGCAACAGATAGCAGCAGAAGGGCAGCCTGACAAAATGGTAGCTGACATGCAAGCGCATATGAAGCAAAGCCATGTTACTGAATTCTTCTACGAGGAAAAAATGCTACACACTGACATTCATCAACTGTAAGGTTAACAGGTCGTAAGGTTAACAGGTTGTAAAGTTAACCAGTATATAGAGAAGTCAGGCTAGTAAGAATAGTCAAACAGAGAGGAAAGTTGCTCACCGGTGTTGTAGGCACGCAAGACTCCAGAAGGAGCAATCTCCAGGAAGAGATCCTTCCTTCGTGGCAGTCAGCCCTTAAATGGGGTCTAGGAGAGGTGGAGCCTGGCTGCACCCCTTCCAGACACACAGGTGAATTGCTTTCACCTGTGCTCCCATGGCTGACTCAGTGCTTGCCTCAGGTGGTCAATCAGAGGTTCAGGCCATGATTCAACAGTTCCCATACACTCCACCCCTTCATGGCATGAACCAATGATTGAGTTAACTAAGGGTGAGTCTTTCCTACTACAGAGATCCAACACATCGCGACGCTTATACAATTCCCCGTCGCTATGCATGTTATCATAATTTTAAGGCGAGTGATGACTGATGAATGTTCCTGTTCTTTCTTGGGCCAGTGCTTGATGATGTTACTGGAGGCATGCAGTTGTGAGGTGCAGGTCCATCTTATGCTCCATCAGTCCCATGTAAATCATCACCGGGTGTTGCATATGGTCTGGCAGCAACACTGGAACATTTCGATGATATTTTGTTCCTTCCAGTGGTCCTGGAGGCTCAAAGACTCATGGGGAGTAATACAGATGTTTCAAGGGTACCAGGAGGGGAAGGTCCGCCCTCCAGGGCAAGATACAGGCCATATTTTTATCCTAGGTCAACACTTCAGCTTGTACTGGGGCATGCCCCGGCCGCCTGTACCACACCTTCTGGCCAGATGTATGTGGCTGCATAACTATATCAGGTACCAACGGGGGTGTCCTGATCTGCCACAGGGACATGATGGGGGTCCCTTTGGCAATAAAGATTGAAGTGTTGACCACAATATCTGTAGGCCATATACCTATTACCAGAGGGACTACTGAGCCTCCCACCTCCAATAATCTCCCCCAAGGTGCAAGTAGGCCACACCATTTAGGTCCTACCTGCACCTTCCAAGGCCATTTTATTCTATGGGTACCTGGATCTAGATTCTCAGGGGCAAGGAGCAGAAGATTATTTTCATTGCCAATCTGGGGTCTTACCTGATTATCAGTGCCCGTAATTTGGATCCTAAGCGGGGAGGCCCATGTTGTTTGTAGCATTTTCAGGGCACTGGGTCTGCCGTCTCGAGGTCTTTCGTTCTGGTCCCGCAGGGTTTCATACAGTCTCTTTGTCCACCCCTGCAGGGACTGGGAGTCTGTCTTTAGGGCAGCCTTGAGAATACCATTATAACGTTCAATAAGACCTGCCCCTGTTGGATTATATGGCAGGTGGAATCGCCATTCGATGTTATTTTCTTCTGCCCAGCACTGTATCATTGCACCAGTAAAATGGGTCCCTTGGTCACTCTCGATGACTTGGGGTGTCCCGTAGGCAGACATCAGTTTAGTAAGTGCCTTGATGGTATATGCCTGGTTTGCTTTCGGTACCGGATAGGCCTGCAGTAGCCCACTTGCAGTATTGACACAGGTCAGGGCATATCTCGCACCCTCAGACCGAGGGAGGGGCCCAATGTAATTGATCTGCCATCGCTGGAGAGGATTGTGTCCTCTAGCAAGATGGGCTGTTGTTTCGGGCAACAATCTCAGTCTTGTCTTAGAGCAAGCGTCGCAGTCTCGACATGCCTGGGCGATGTCAGATAGCTGTACGGGCAGCCCCCATGCTTTAGCAGCTGCCCACATTGTCTTTTGACCAGCATGCCGTAGCTTCTGATGTAACCAACGGGCGATGTTCTCAGATGGTGAATTCTCAAT
>JACDJE010000323.1:25044-37924 GCA_016647715.1 Pavo muticus | reverse complement strand
AATTGGTATGCTGGCTTTCCTGGCTCACCACCTCTGTCCCACTCACTGCCACTGGTGTTACCACCCACCCTATTCCTCTTGGCCTCTCTGCTCCTCAGTAGCTGCAGCCATCTGAGCTTGATTTGCATGCAGCTGGGAGGGAAGAGGTGTCAAATGTGCAACATGTGAAAGGGAGGAAAAGAAAATGGCTGAGATGAACAGCAGAAATGATTGTACTTGCTTGAACGCCTGAAACAATTCCTGGTGGCCCTAGAGGCCTTATTATAACCTAATTCTGTCTTCATGGACAGTGGAGTTACTCTATAGCTTTGCATTAACCATACAGCTATTTAATCCTGTATTGTTTGCTTCTGATAGTATTGTAAGCCTTTAGCCTGTAAAATGTGAAATGTGTATTATTTTAGGTTAAGATGGAGCAGCAATTGTACTGTTTAACATTCTTACTATCAAACAAACCATACAATGACAGAAATGCAGTTTCCCCTAAAACACAAACTGCAGTCATTAGACACTGTATTTGCTCATTTTTAAAAGCCACAAATATGCAAGAACCAAAAGAGATAAATCTTAATGTGTAAATGTTTTACTTTTCCCTTGGTAAAATTGCTCAACTAGGGTAGCAATCACATAGCGGAAAAACGCTACATATCAAATGGACAACCTGCTTTGTCCTTACTATGTATTGAATCAGTATTTACTCTGAAAAAGAGGACATTTGGAATATGTGCATCCAGAAATACTGCTCAGAAGTCAAGAGTGGGGGCAATGCTTGGTACAACTGTGCTGGCAGTGAGGACTGTAGCATGCTTGCACGGTATTCTGAGCAGTAATGGTGCAGGGGAAGTAAGAGACTTTCTGTCTGCTTAGCTTTTTCCCTCTTCCAATAAATCCATCTCAACTATAATCTGATAACATCAATGAATATTATAACCAGGCATCTGAAATTCTATTTTTTAGCCTCTAAAGAGCTTGATTCTGCATGCTCCAGGTATATTGATGTTGTATATTCAAGGTGTAACCTCCATTTCAATGGTGAAGTGAAGGGGGTGCTGTTTATACTGTCTGTTGCTACTGTAATTGTTTTCAACTGATGAAAATTCTTATCCAGAATCTAAAACATACAGTCCTTATACTGAGAATTAAGTGTCTCCGCATAACTCACGCTAAAGTAAGTGCCTTAGATACAGGAAATGGAAGTTACATTTGTTTCCCTTAAGGCTTCTCATTCAAATGGATGAAAAGTTGGCTTTAATTATATGCACAGAGAATAAAAGTCTTTGAAAAGGGTCTTTAAAACAATGCTGTTTAGGACTAAGAAAGAAAAGTCCCTCTGGCAAGTTTCATCCTCAAATGAAGCTTCCTTGTATTTTCAGTATCAGCAGACAACACATTCTGATGAGTAATGGCTTGGTAGAGCCTCTTGTAACTGTAAAGGAATGAAAACCAGCATTGTTTTGTTTAGTGAATAAAGTCTTTAAGTTCTTTTTTTGTGTATATGGAAACTTTCATTTCTTTTGAAATTTACCTTTTTTTTTTTTTCCTTGAAAGTCGGGAGAAAGCCTCATGCCATTCTCTAAGAAACCAACCAACCAACCAGCGAAACAAGCAAAAAATAACAGCAAAAAAGGCAAACGAAATTAAAGCCTTCCCAAAATTTCAAAACATACGGATTTTTAGTGAAATATAATTCAGATGTAAAATAATTCCCTTCCAATTTCTATTCAGAAAAGTGGAATATTAATTTGCAAATTCGGAACAGAATTAAGCTTTCTTTATTAACCTGAAGGTAATCCAGCTTATTAACCTCTGGTAAGACATATATTTTCAATCCCTGAGAATCAACAAATGATGGAAAAGAGCCCTTTATTTGTGGAACACACTTCTGTTTTAGTAGTGAGCCTATAGATTTTTGCACTGCAATGTGCACACCCTGCAAATCTAACTGTATTCACAGGAGCACTTTCAATGCCTGAGCATGTGCAATTTATTGGAAAAAAAAAAAATCAACAAAAATTAAAACAATTCAAATGGGTTTTGCTGAGGGAAAGGTGAATTCATAGCGTCATGCCATGTGTTTTCATTTACTCCAGTGAGTATTATATATGTTTCAGGGCTAACCCATACAAGAAAAAACTGATGTAAAATGTGATGAAAACAGCATAGCAGAAAAATTACTTGCTATTTTATAACCAGAGAACAGTCTAATCTTTTATCTCTTCAAAAGAACTAAGTGAGAGAGGAGAAGAGAGAATATTTCAAATTGTGAGTACTGCTAGTAGTTGGTGAATTGTAAGTTTTACTTAAAGAACAATATATATTTTCTATTTTTTACTTTCCTATTCTTACATTATACTTTTTTTTTTCTTTTTCCGTTTCTTTTTTACTTTTCTTTTTCGTTGTTGTTTTTGTTTTTCTCTTTCTAGTTGTCTTGTTTATACTAATGAGAAAAGAATGGCTGCTCATGAATATCCAGCATCAGATTTAGGTAAATGACAAATAAACTAAGAATTTTTGGTGAACAGATTGCATCTTCTAAATTGTATTAAATGAATTGGCAAGCATACTGAAACCTGATTTACCTCCATAGATTCGTAGCTACCAACTTTCTGTGATTTTACTGAGGATCTGTTTCAGTATATCAGATGAAAGCAGCATCACATAGATTCTTGTGTCTTCACATGATAGTACTATACTTTGCCCAGGAAAAGATTTATGCTTATGGTGATCCTTGGGTTGGTCTATATTCACTGGCCTATAATAATGATGAGGCAGTTACTTTGGACATTCTTCCCCTGAGAAAGGAAGAAAGAGGGAGGAAGGGAGGAAGGGAGGAAGGAAGGAAGGAAGGAAGGAAGGAAGGAAGGAAGGAAGGAAGGAAGGAAGGAAGNATATCCGATTTATTTGGCCAAACCATACGGCATGCTGCCATTAGCCAATTAATTATAGAATGATTTTCATCAGTAAATTGAATGCCTGCATATAGTCTTTGTCTAAGGGCAGGATGTGTCGTCATAGTGGCTAGTTTAGATATTTCTGGTCCATTGACCATGACACCTTCTGCCCCCGAATCCCATAATCTTAACAACCAAGTTGGTACACTTTCCTTTGCTCTCTGCCGGAATCGTTGTACCATGTCCATTAGTTCTGTTGGTGTGTATGGCCTGGCTGTCACATGTAGGTGAGTTTGGGCAGGGGGCCATGGATCAGGGGGCACCCCTGCCGGTCTATCCTGTATTTTTTTTTGTTTTTTGAGTTATAATAGGACGGAGTTCCAGGGAATCCGTCGCAGGTGGAGCTTCTAAATCTGATTTAGAAGTTCTATTTTCCTGCTCCACCAAGTTTGTTGTTTCCGAAGTGTGATCATTATCTATCGAAATATTGCGGATTTGACCTATTGGGAAGTGCATGGAAGGTTTTTTTCCAGTTAACATACTAAGTTCTTGCTCTATTTTCTCAATACGGTCTTTTAATAATTGGTTTTCTGTTTCCAAAGTGACTGCTCTTATTTCAGTCTGATTTAAGGCATTCAGTAATGGCCACGCCACTGTGTAGGTAGCTAATTGCCTAACCTTGGTAGTTAATACATCTTTATCTAACCCCTGAAAGTATTCCGCCATACGGAATGGGGAGATATTCCCCATAATCCGCAGGGGACCCTATTTTTCAATAATGGTGGCTAATTCATAATAGGGAGATCCCAGAAATCCTGGGATCTGCCCTGGAATTATTTTACGTAGGAGGGTAGTGTTCTCCCCCCTGACCCATTTGTAGATATTCCAAAAAAAAGACATTGTGTTGTAATATATATTTAGCCTGCCTGGCTCGCCAAATGTAAGGTTAACAGGTTGTAAAGTTAACCAGTATATAGAGAAGTCAGGCTAGTAAGAATAGTCAATCAGAGAGGAAAGGTGCTCACCGGTGTTGTAGGCTCACAAGACTCCAGAAGGAGCAATCTCCAGGAAGAGATCCTTCCTTTGTGGCAGTCAGCCCTTAAATGGAGTCTAGGAGAGGTGGAGCCTGGCTCCACCCCTTCCAGGCACACAGGTGAATTGCTTTCACCTGTGCTCCCATGGCTGACTCAGTGCTTGCCTCAGGTGGTCAATCAGAGGTTCAGGCCATGATTCAACAGTTCCCATACAATCAACGCATGCTGTACATTGATGGAGACAAAACAGTGAATGCAAGTACAGTGAGGCTGTGAGTAGTGCATTTCAGCAGTGGTGGCAGCAGTGGATTCTCTAGTGGTGCAGATTTGTGCAAGCGTGGCATGAAGGTTCTTGCTCATCACTGGTGAAAATGTACAGCTAATGATTGTTACTGTGTTGAAAAATAGCGTTCTGCAGCTGAGAATTTGCTCTATCAAATAGTGTTATTGTGCTCTTTGTATCAGTTGTAGTTTCTATGGAAATAAATAGGAGGCATTACTTTCAGAGCAATCTACATATATTTTTAGTTACATTGATCTAATTAAGCAGATGAAATAATTTGTGCAAGTCTTCAAAAACATGGAAGATTATGTCTTAACAGCCAAAGCCAAACCGTTTACCAGATTTATCCTATATAATGTTTTTATTTTTATTTCATGATACACTCAATATTCCATGAATTGCAGTTGTTCACCTTTTAATACAGGCCTCCAATGATTACATGAATGTCTTATCTAGCTCATCACCAGACCCTTTATTTCTGCATGATACAGATTGGGTTGACCCATGTTCACACCTTTAAAGTGGTACTGTACAGACCTTCTCTATTTAGAATGTCAAATAACACTTTTGTAAAAGTCTGAGAGAAATGACCTCCTTCACCATCAGTATTAAACCTAGTCAACTTACCTTGAATACTGAACAGCAATTTTCAATCTGGGATCCATGGATACCTTGACGTTTGTGGACTGTTTCCACAGGCTTTATATTAGATAACTAAGAGAAGTCAAAGAAGTGTCAGTAAGACTAAATTCTCCTCAGAATATTTAGCCAATATGCTGGAAACATTTACAGACTTGTCAAATAAAATAATAAGTCTGATAATTGTCTTATAAATGGATTTGATTAGTTACAGGAAAACATTAACATTTCTAAAAAACCCATGCTGCAAATAGTATTATCAAATATAATTATTATCAAGTAGTATTATCTTTTCCTCCTTTAGAAATATTCTATTTCAGGCTTCAGGCCCATTGAAGGTATTGTTTTTAGTTTCATTTATTTTCTTTACATTCAGATATTATCTTCTTTTCCTTGGTCAAATATATGGACCCCTAGTGTTTATGACCTCATATTTATGATGATTCCACCTTGATTGAATTTCTTTACTGATCTGTAATTCTGTAGCATGTAAAGAACTACAACAATCCCCAAAAATCAGAGCATAAATGCAGTACCAACCATATAATTAATGTTATCAATCATTACTACTAGAAATTTAATATTTATTGTTACTCAATAACATCATAAGACCTCAGTTTCAACTACAGTTTAACTTCAGCATTCTACAAAGAAGCCATGACACTAAAGAACTTTACTGTAAGCATCATAAAAAACAATAAACTCCCTCTCCACCTCCTCTGCCCCAATTAAGAATTCTATTGTGCACTCATCATTATTTTTTTACCTTTATTTTTAATACCCAAGTTTCTCTCTTTTCCAAAATTAGGATGTTACATACTTTCAGATATTTATGAGCATGTTTTCCACTCACCTTAGAGAACTTTCATGCAATTCTGATTAATAAAACAAATGCTTTGTGTTGGTATAGGTGAAAGAAAAAATTCTTTTCTTAAAAATCATAATTTTGGGGGGATGTGGATGTCTTGAACTGCCATATTTTGTATTTTCTAAGGAAATACAACTTTTCTAGCACTTCATAGGGCACATTAGAAAAAAATCTAAGAAGGAATTTAAGGAAAAAAAAAAAGAGATGCATGTTGCTCTTAATGTGTGCTCGGATACTTCCTCTAAGGGGAACTCCTTAATGGTAGATCTCTTATGGATATTATAGGTTAATCATACCCTTTTGTGGTCTGCCTTTGCTTCATTTTGGCATCCACAATGAATGTAATTTTCCTTTTCCTTTGCTAGACATTCGGGGTAAACTGTTCTAATGCTACTGACCTCCAGTCAGTTATTGTAATTTATAAAATCTGGAGATGCAGTCTTGGGACATGAATCCCTATTTACTGCTGTAGTAGTCCTGTGCAGTTCCATGAAGGGCAAAGTATTCTTCTGCAAGTAAAAAGTAAAATGTTTCCACTTCTCCCTCTTAGCTTAAAAAATCTGTGAATTCAGTGAAGTCTATATTTCCCATGAGCCATTACACTAATGGCTGTACATATTTTAATGTAAAGAGTACTTTATGCTTTCATAGCAAATGCTTTACAGTATCAAGAATTCATTCTTGTAGCATTTCTTTACATTCAGACAATCTAAACTTACTGCTTTTTTAGGCACTAGTATTTCCCTAGAAATCCTTTACTAATAAGCCACTCTTTGACTGGAGTAAATAGAATATATTGTGACAGAAAATTCTGTACTCTTGGTATTAACTCCAATTCAAGATATAGCCCCAAATCTCACATATGCATAAGTGTTTGTTTATGTAAAATCTTTCCTGCTGCCATAATGAACACTTTCAGTTTCTATTCTTCAATTATCAGACTTAAGCCTTTCCTCAGACCAATTTACTCCTAATTTTAACTAGCTTGGCTTTATGGAATTACTTGCACTACTAACAAGATTTAACGTGGTTATACAATTTCTTTTTACTATTCTGTCAGGTTCTACTTTTTTCTTTGTTTTATTTTTTTAATTCTCATCAAATTATTATTTTTTCCTTCATAGCAACAACTATTGGTGTGGAGTACTTCAAAATCACTCTACTGCCTTCTGCTAAGGAAAGTTTTGGATGCACAATGAATACATACATTTGTGGGCACTACATATTTCTGGGAAAACAAGGAATGGGAATGCTTCTGTCTAGCACAGAGGCACTCAGCCTGGAAAGGTGCAAACCTAGTCATGGGACACTGCTTCATCCTACTTTGGAGACTGCTAACACAGAAGAAAATATTCATTAGTTGGTGGCTGTGTGGAGTGTGGCATGGGGAGGAAGAATTGTAGCTATATGCACAGCAACCTATCCTTCCTTTTAGATAATCTAAATGTTCAAACTAAAAAAAAAAAAACACCCTAAGAATGAGTTGAATCAGATGCCAGATTTTCATTTTTATTATTCTATAATAATTTTCTAAGGCCTTGATTAGCAAGAATTCTGAGAGCTAAGACTGGCTTTTCTATGTAATAGCCTCCAATAGCCTTGCAAAAGACTATAAGGCATATGTATAAATCTCTGAATAAATTGTATGTTTCCAGAGCAACAGCTGGAGCTTTAGTATCACAATTTACAATTTAAATGCTCTGAGCTTCTTAATCATAGTATTAAGCCAAGTATCTGTAATTCCAGGTTTCATAAATATATTATGATATATAATAATAATATACATATTATAATACATAATTGTAACAGAATGACAATATATAATTACATATTTATGTAATCATATATTTAATATTTATATTATATATTTACATTATATGTTATATATCATTATATATATATATTTTTAATTTGAGCTATGTTTCTACCAAACCCTCTCCTGATGATTTTTATAGCCTAAATTTGTTCAACCTGGCTGCATCTGACCATATTAATCAACATAATAGTCTGTGATAAGACTTCCTGATCAACAAGATGAGGAAAAGAGTTTTTGAAATGTACTCTGGTTTCCTTCTTGCTAACACAACTGGATTTCATTCCAATGGAAACCAACATGGACGGTGAAAGGTAGGTGATAATTTTTAGACCTTGCTGGACGTATACCCAAGAGGTAGGTAGTGTACATACATGAGCCTAACTGCTACAAATCCCATACTATATATGCAGCCTCTGATAGCAGTACAAATATATTTTCAAGGACTACAGTAATGAATCACACTCTTTATTTCACTTTGTTATCTAACTTAACTGGTATATGAGAAATACAAGTAATTATGTTAATTTTGTTAGCAAAGTCTTCAGACAGTGAAGAAATCATCTTGTCCTTCAGTCTAACACCAATTAAAGCAATAAGAAGGCTTATTATTGTTTCTTGTTGTTAGAAAATTTGTAACAGAATAAACTTGACTTAATGCTTGTATTAAATTATGCAATTCAACAATAAATCAGGTCTAATCACTCAGGACTCATCATAAATTGACCATTATGTGCCTCTCATCATAATGGAAAGCCTTGAGAATGATATTCACCAGACACACAGCTTTAATGATAATGTTTCTTGGAGCACTTAATCAGGCATATTTTATTGTAGGACAATTCTATTAAAAAAAACAAGAAGAGTTGTGCAGTTATTTTCAAGTGGAACCCAGTGAATTTCTGAGATGAATACTTGCTTAGTAGTATTTCATTTTCTCCTAGATATTTCACAAAACCTCCTTGAGATCTTTTGAGTTATGACAGGGATGAAATTAATCCTATTTCTGTTATACAGTGATATAAATCAGATAAAACTACTGAGAAACTGAAGGCACAGACCCAGCTGCTGTATGTCAGTATATCTCACTTCAGTCAATGGAACTCTATCTACTTGGTGTCAACTTGGCTACATTATTTGTTATCATCACTTGAATTTCCAATTAGCCCGTTGTACATGTCATTTATTTGTCCTGCAGCATCCAAGGCAGTATATACATTTTCTATCTTTAATATTGCTAAAGGCAATAATAATATCAATAATAATGAAGCTAATCTTAAGGAAGAGCTATTAGATTTTGAAAACTTTTCACTTATTAATTTTCACTGTTGTGTCCTTTATATGGAATAAGACTTTATCATTCTAAAGCATATTATTCACAATAGTGTGTAGCATCTGTTTATATACATAATAATGAGAGGCCAGTGGTCACTTAGTCCATTATTGTTCTGTGACTGCTAGGAGAAGTGAATTTTCAAGGAAAGAGTATAAAAATTAGGATAAATGCAGGTCCCCAAGACTTCTCTTGTTCAGCAGCAGATTAAACAGGGTGCATCTGAATGCAAGAGTAAACAAAAAATAACACTAAAGAATGGCTGAGTATTTTTGAAAGACCACGCTGATCTTGTTTCCAGTGTTTTCTTTACTTATATTTATCTACAGTCTAAATGCTGAAGTAGCAAAACTAGTAGAAGTAGTCATTCACCTAATTTAGCAAGTAGTGCTAATTTGCACTAGTTCTGGAAACATCACCCTGTCCCTGTTTCCTCACATTCATCTACATGTAAAGGTATCAAACCTGATTCACAAGTCTAGAAAGCTTATACAGTCTTTACTATGATGTCATTGACTGCCATGAGATTAACTAAGCAAATTTACAAATACGTGAAAGATAGTGAAATCATTCACAGTTTGGTTTTACCAGTGCTCCTCTAATGAAATTAAGCAGAGAAAGATGACAAGTATTTTGTTTTATATAGTAAGATCATGATATGGATGGAAGTGCAATTAAGTATTTTGTTATTCATCAGGGTATTCCAAAAGTGACTCATATTTTCTTGAAATTTATAATCTGTTTTACATTACAAAGAAAAACAGAAAAGAACATGTATTTTCAAGGTGAATATGATTACTGTATTTGCCACTCCTTTAAGAAACTCACTATGTGGTGAGAAACCAATCAACTTTCATATATGCCAAAGACTATTTCAGAGGGAAATAAGTAACATTTATTACCGTGTATTTAAGGTCTTACCCGAAGCACACGCACATTTTCAAGAAACACAAACAGCAGGATCAAAACAGGAAAAGAAGGATTGGTAGTGGAGGAAAACAGACTTCTCAAACAGCCTGTAACCTCCTAAACAACCACAAAATATTCTGTGATGACAGCATACATCTTCATTTTAATAACCACATAGTGCAATTGCCTCTGAGACAACGTAGTCAAACTCATTTCATATCAGTTCAGGGATGAGAGGGGAGAAGACAGCTTAAGGTAATTCTCTTAGACCAGAAATTGGTATGCTGGCTTTCCTGGCTCACCACCTCTGTCCCACTCACTGCCACTGGTGTTACCACCCACCCTATTCCTCTTGGCCTCTCTGCTCCTCAGTAGCTGCAGCCATCTGAGCTTGATTTGCATGCAGCTGGGAGGGAAGAGGTGTCAAATGTGCAACATGTGAAAGGGAGGAAAAGAAAATGGCTGAGATGAACAGCAGAAATGATTGTACTTGCTTGAACGCCTGAAACAATTCCTGGTGGCCCTAGAGGCCTTATTATAACCTAATTCTGTCTTCATGGACAGTGGAGTTACTCTATAGCTTTGCATTAACCATACAGCTATTTAATCCTGTATTGTTTGCTTCTGATAGTATTGTAAGCCTTTAGCCTGTAAAATGTGAAATGTGTATTATTTTAGGTTAAGATGGAGCAGCAATTGTACTGTTTAACATTCTTACTATCAAACAAACCATACAATGACAGAAATGCAGTTTCCCCTAAAACACAAACTGCAGTCATTAGACACTGTATTTGCTCATTTTTAAAAGCCACAAATATGCAAGAACCAAAAGAGATAAATCTTAATGTGTAAATGTTTTACTTTTCCCTTGGTAAAATTGCTCAACTAGGGTAGCAATCACATAGCGGAAAAACGCTACATATCAAATGGACAACCTGCTTTGTCCTTACTATGTATTGAATCAGTATTTACTCTGAAAAAGAGGACATTTGGAATATGTGCATCCAGAAATACTGCTCAGAAGTCAAGAGTGGGGGCAATGCTTGGTACAACTGTGCTGGCAGTGAGGACTGTAGCATGCTTGCACGGTATTCTGAGCAGTAATGGTGCAGGGGAAGTAAGAGACTTTCTGTCTGCTTAGCTTTTTCCCTCTTCCAATAAATCCATCTCAACTATAATCTGATAACATCAATGAATATTATAACCAGGCATCTGAAATTCTATTTTTTAGCCTCTAAAGAGCTTGATTCTGCATGCTCCAGGTATATTGATGTTGTATATTCAAGGTGTAACCTCCATTTCAATGGTGAAGTGAAGGGGGTGCTGTTTATACTGTCTGTTGCTACTGTAATTGTTTTCAACTGATGAAAATTCTTATCCAGAATCTAAAACATACAGTCCTTATACTGAGAATTAAGTGTCTCCGCATAACTCACGCTAAAGTAAGTGCCTTAGATACAGGAAATGGAAGTTACATTTGTTTCCCTTAAGGCTTCTCATTCAAATGGATGAAAAGTTGGCTTTAATTATATGCACAGAGAATAAAAGTCTTTGAAAAGGGTCTTTAAAACAATGCTGTTTAGGACTAAGAAAGAAAAGTCCCTCTGGCAAGTTTCATCCTCAAATGAAGCTTCCTTGTATTTTCAGTATCAGCAGACAACACATTCTGATGAGTAATGGCTTGGTAGAGCCTCTTGTAACTGTAAAGGAATGAAAACCAGCATTGTTTTGTTTAGTGAATAAAGTCTTTAATTTCTTTTTTTGTGTATATGGAAACTTTCATTTCTTTTGAAATTTACCTTTTTTTTTTTTTCCTTGAAAGTCGGGAGAAAGCCTCATGCCATTCTCTAAGAAACCAACCAACCAACCAGCGAAACAAGCAAAAAATAACAGCAAAAAAGGCAAACGAAATTAAAGCCTTCCCAAAATTTCAAAACATACGGATTTTTAGTGAAATATAATTCAGATGTAAAATAATTCCCTTCCAATTTCTATTCAGAAAAGTGGAATATTAATTTGCAAATTCGGAACAGAATTAAGCTTTCTTTATTAACCTGAAGGTAATCCAGCTTATTAACCTCTGGTAAGACATATATTTTCAATCCCTGAGAATCAACAAATGATGGAAAAGAGCCCTTTATTTGTGGAACACACTTCTGTTTTAGTAGTGAGCCTATAGATTTTTGCACTGCAATGTGCACACCCTGCAAATCTAACTGTATTCACAGGAGCACTTTCAATGCCTGAGCATGTGCAATTTATTGGAAAAAAAAAAAATCAACAAAAATTAAAACAATTCAAATGGGTTTTGCTGAGGGAAAGGTGAATTCATAGCGTCATGCCATGTGTTTTCATTTACTCCAGTGAGTATTATATATGTTTCAGGGCTAACCCATACAAGAAAAAACTGATGTAAAATGTGATGAAAACAGCATAGCAGAAAAATTACTTGCTATTTTATAACCAGAGAACAGTCTAATCTTTTATCTCTTCAAAAGAACTAAGTGAGAGAGGAGAAGAGAGAATATTTCAAATTGTGAGTACTGCTAGTAGTTGGTGAATTGTAAGTTTTACTTAAAGAACAATATATATTTTCTATTTTTTACTTTCCTATTCTTACATTATACTTTTTTTTTTCTTTTTCCGTTTCTTTTTTACTTTTCTTTTTCGTTGTTGTTTTTGTTTTTCTCTTTCTAGTTGTCTTGTTTATACTAATGAGAAAAGAATGGCTGCTCATGAATATCCAGCATCAGATTTAGGTAAATGACAAATAAACTAAGAATTTTTGGTGAACAGATTGCATCTTCTAAATTGTATTAAATGAATTGGCAAGCATACTGAAACCTGATTTACCCCCATAGATTCGTAGCTACCAACTTTCTGTGATTTTACTGAGGATCTGTTTCAGTATATCAGATGAAAGCAGCATCACATAGATTCTTGTGTCTTCACATGATAGTACTATACTTTGCCCAGGAAAAGATTTATGCTTATGGTGATCCTTGGGTTGGTCTATATTCACTGGCCTATAATAATGATGAGGCAGTTACTTTGGACATTCTTCCCCTGAGAAAGGAAGAAAGAGGGAGGAAGGGAGGAAGGGAGGAAGG
>JACDJE010000323.1:0-25029 GCA_016647715.1 Pavo muticus | reverse complement strand
AAGGAAGGAAGGAAGGAAGGAAGGAAGGAAGGAAGGAAGGAAGGAAGGAAGGAAGGAAGGAAGGAAGGAAGGAAGGAAGGAAGGAAGGAAGGAAAGATCAGAGAGAGAGAAAAAGAGAGAACAAGAGAATTAATGAATTGACCAAACACATGAAGTTCCCGTATTTTTTATTTTAGGACTTGATCTCTGCAGTAGTCTGTAGCCCTGAAATACATATATAAAGGCTTCCTGTACAGCACTCAGGGGGTGTTGTACATCTAACAAGCTGTTTGCTGTCCCATATGTGGACTGTCAAGCCATTTAAAGGAGCCTTCAAGACAATTCTCATGGAGGAGAGGCCAGGAGCAAACAGCTCTTGGGGAAACTGAAATATTAGGAACTGATGGTATGTGTCAAGCTTAAGTTTCTGAAGCATAAATGACAGCAAGGAAGGGAGGAATAAAGAGATCATAATTTTACACTCAGCCCCCTCAGTTCTATGTGTATGGCATTAAAAAATTTACAGTTATTTCTCAGTTTAGACCTTTGTCCTTTATATAATCCAAAATCCATAGATGCAGAAAACTCTGTTTTGCTTAAATGAGTTCACATACTTTGCCTATAATAACACTTATACAGAAATATATGCATTATGCTGCGTATGAAGTGAGTCACCACAGGAAGCTTGAAAATTAGATATTAATCAGTAAGCTAAATAAGCCCTAATTACTAGGTACCTGTGAAGCTGGTACTGCATGGATGATGAAGGAGATACACAAGATACACATCCTTCTCATTCATTCCTGTGAGCACTAGGTATGGCTGGGGAACAGGCACACTCATTTACTAACTTACATTAGAAAGCTAGTATTTGGGTACCCAAGCTTCTTTACCCAAAGGAGTAAAGTTATTAGCTTGGAGCCATGTCATAATGTATTAGATGAAGATATACTTAGCAAAGGGTTCATTGAGAAAAGAGCATATGTGTTTAGTAATGAATACTTAGCAGTAACATTCAGGTTTCTCAGCTTGTTGCACAACGACTGTGTTTCTCCCTGTGGAAATCATTCGATACAGTACACTAACCTCTGTCTTCTTTTGACTCTCCCTTTTTACATTATAGTCAAAGAGGAATAACATGACATCCTTTATTGTCTAAATGACTGAACTAATTACAGACAGGTACTAAAGCTGTACTTGCTGACTTTGCTTCTGCTGACTCAGCTTTTTAAATGCTTGATGATCTTGTTTAAAATCTAGAGTACTAAAAGATGGTTTTCCATACAGAGTATATCTGAGGTGAATATAGAACAGATATTTAACCAGTGGGTTCTACACCACATATATGTTTCAGAAAGCAAAGGAAAAAAAAAAAATCAACCTTATCAACAGACTTAACTCCAAGGATATTCTCTGTAATTTATATAATATGACTTGAGTTGTCACAGATGCAACAAAAACAAATGAACAAACAAACAAACAAACAAAAACCCTTCCAAAAAACAAAGCAGGAGTTCACCCACACAGTGGGTCTAAATCATTATTGGCAAAAGTTATGTAGAGAGACACAAAAATAGAGAACAGCCCAAATTATATCTGTCCTGTTCTACAACCCAACAAACACCAGAAGAATGCTAATTTGTGCACTTCCCTCCAGAGAGATAGGATTCCTTTTTCAGTGCTCCTCATTGGCTGGTTGGATGTGCTAGAGACTCACAGTTAGCTTTTGTGTATGTACTGATACAGTTAACTGTTGTTATCTTTCTTTTTTTCTCATTTTTAAAATGACAATTATGAGGATATCTGGTTGACTCAGTAGATGATGTTTGTAAATCTCAGAGAGATTCTGAGGAAAAAATTCCTTAGATGTAAAATTCAGGGAATGCTTTGAGAAGTATCTAACAAAAGAGAAAGAAAGAGAGTTTAAGGAAAACAATATTGGTAATATTTCTACATTCACCTTACTCTCCTTCTGAAAACGGCAGTATTTTATTTGCAGAGTAATCTGATAGGAATTCTGGTCCATCTATCAGTCTGTCCATCCATTCTACCTTCCTTTCTTCTCCTTCCTTTCTTCAATCCTTCCTTCCTTCTCCTTCCTTTGTTCCTTCCTTTTCCTTCCTTTTCCTTTGTTCCTTCCTTCCTCTGTTCCTTCCCTTTCCTTCTACCCTGAGGTACAGGAAGAGATCCCACACATGGCCAAGTAAGTGCCTCATAGCCAAGTCTGATGATAACATCAAGGAGCAGGTAGGACTTCCTCCCTGATAGGAGATAGATGAGCCAAGAGAAGAATGTTGCAATTTGCTGCTGCCTCAGCCCACAGAAAAGTCTAACTTCTCTCCCAGCCAGACAAGAAGAGCAAGGAAGCTGGTTGTGCTTTTATACACAGTGCTTCTGTACTACATAGAGTCTTTATTATAATCTGTGGCAAACTAATCCTTTTATGATTTCATTTCACCTTTGTTACTATGGTGTGTCTGCCATTTCCATTTTGGTTTTTGGCTTCTAGGGCTACAAAGCCAGCTCCCACACAAAACTAGTGGCAAACCCACAAATGAGTCCATTAAAAATATAATGGTTTGCCAAATGTATGTATTTTTGTTTTAATAGTATGTTGTCTGAGTCATTAAAAGTTCCTTAAATCAGCAGGGTTCCAGCTTTTGAGACTCATATATATTATTAGGAAATATATGAGGAGTTCAAAACAGATTTTGTAATGAAACTATGCATGCCAATCTAATTGCAGTGATACTAGCTGGTGTCGCTCTAATGTCGTGCATGCGTATTCTTATATGACAGCCACAATGTGACGTAATTTACAGCAAGTGGAGGATTTGTAGTGTTCAAAAATACGAAAAACTATTATTCTCTGCTTAATCTGTTTGTACTTTTTGTAGTTCATTTATTTACCAAAAATTTTCATTAAGGTCAAGATTTTGTGTCCTGAAAAGTGGCAAGAGCAGTTTGAGAAAGCAAATAAAACACTTATAACACATTTAGATTCTCATATAAGCCTCTAAGCATTGATATTGAAGAGATTTTCTCTGGTATGAAGGCTCACAGAAGGAGTATAATTGTGTCTGCAATATTATATGATTTCTGGAGATGATGGCGTGCTCAGTCATTTACACTTCCATGATTTTATTATTGATATATGAGAAGTACTACTTAAGTCATCTGCTTCATTAGCATCATGGATCATCAAATGAAGTAACAATCCACTCAGCTATAACAGCCTGAAGACTTCCTCTCTACATATTTCATTTCTAAGCAACATCATCCCCAGAGTATTGTTCTTGAGCATGAACACTCAGGAACAAAGATATCTCTGGATGACTCTGTAAGGTTAAATAATTGCAGCTTAGTCAACTCCTTTCTTTAAGATGTTAATTGGAAGTTACCACTTCAGAAACTGCCACAAAATGCCTTTTTACAGCGGAAATGCCCACTATCTCTAATACTAATCCTTATAACAATATGGAGCATGAAGTCCAGATGTAAGACATTCAGCATTCTAACAAGTCAGCCACTTGTTTTGACCATGAATAAGAGAATGTGTACAGGTCTGTGGGTTGTGAGTGGGAATTTTCTTATCAATATTTCCTCTAGTCTTTTGAAAAAGTAATTATTCTTCCTTCTGTTCTGTCCAGTTTCCTTTTCCCTTTCCTTGTAGCTCATGCTGTTTTTTTTTTGAAAAAAAGGTTCATATTTCCTCCTTCAGGAGAAGGCTCTATACTATTTTGCAAAATAAGGCCTAATCTCTATAATGGGCAGGGTTCGGATCTATTCCATGTTCAGGATTTTCTAGGGGCCATATCTCAGTTCAACTACGGCTTTAATTCTCAGAAATACACAAGTTTGAGTTTGGAGAAGCAAGCCCATTATCAGGAGTTAGTTGTTGTAGTGACCGGCTACAGTATTTAATCTTTTTTGCGCATCTCTGGATCTCAGTTCACCATCTGTCAGGGGGCAATTATTACCTCATTGCAGCTATGTGAGGAAGATGGTATTAATTGCACAAGTAACAAAGGCAAGATGAAAACATAAGAGGATTAGTTTGCCATAAATGTTAATAGAAAAATACAAAATGAAAAGCAATTCAAAAGAATAATCTGACAGTCTCCTAAATCAGGAAAAATAATATTTCTTTGAGGTCTAATTAAAACCCAGAATAAATAAAGCCCAATGTCTTCTCAAGAAAAAAAATGCCACCATTGCAGTAAAAAAGAACTTGATTTCCATCATGATCTTGGAGGTCAGCTATTTACACTCTTCTTTGTGACTTTCTAGGGTTTTCCTAGTACTCAGGATTGTAAATAAAGTCTTTGTCTAAAAAACTGTGCAATATCCAAAGGAAAAAAATTTTTTTAGTTTGTTCTTTATACATACACTTGAATATAAATATTTGTGGCAGCAAAAGAAGAATGCTTGTAATAAACTGCAAACATTAATTGGCAAAAATTAAATTTCCATAGTATTCTGTGCACATTCTGCTTTTCAGATATTCAGTTATGACGGTCAGCCAGAATTGTAATACTGGCTAAAAACAGAACATGTCACCTTTCAATACAGAAATCACAACTATTTTATTGAATTCACTTTCCAGAAAATTCTGGGATTTGTTTTCAAATTTGTAAAATATGGACTGCTACAGCTATGATACCTCTGCTAGCTGATGATATCTCTGTTGTCCTCTTTGAAAGTCCACCTTTAATATGTGTTCCTATCCTACACAGAAAACATAATGTTTTCTAAAGGATGTGGTTTCTACATAAACCTTGTTAAAACAGTTTTGGATTTCCTGGTTCAGACTTCAGGAGCTTTAAGACTTTTGATATGATTTGTTATAATATGATATCTCTTAAATAGGTGCCTACAAAGAACTTCTCATATTCCCTGCTTCAATTCAGGCTAACTCCTCTTTTGGTCAGATTTCTGTTCAATGAAATGATTCTGCATCTTGGACTGTCAGTGATTTATATTTCTAGATCAACTGGTTCAAGTTGGTGAATTATATTTGTTGTAACAATTATGGATGGAGAAAGAAATGAAGGTCTGATTTAAAAAAAAAAAACAACAAACAAATATAGACACACACAGTCATACTATTTTGGCACTAGATATCATTGAATTTATTGACTCCTAGTGAACTCCAGAACTCATTGTTTTCTGCTATGATGTAAGTAGGAAATAAAATACTACACAGCAAACAAAATCTCAGGAAATCAAGAGCTGTAATTCTGTCTGAATGATCACTTAAAGGTGTACGAAGTAACTCAGAATATCTATCCCATTTAAGACAAGCTCCCATCTGTCCTATGGATGCCCCATCCCTGGAGGCATTCTAGGCCAGGCTGGATGTGGCTCTGGCAGCCTGGTTTAGTGGTTGGTGACGCTGCACATAGCAGGGGGGTTGAAAGTAGATGATCATTATGGTCCTTTTCAACCCAGGCCATTCTGTGATTCTATGATATGATCCTATTGTACCCCGTGCCCTTCTAACCTGAGTATAAGTCCATTTGAGCGATTATAATATATAAATATATATAGCATAAGGGTGCATGGGAAAAAGCTTTTGCCCGCTTTCCTCTTCCAAGAGTTTTAGATGGCTATTTCTCTTTCTAATTTGGTGAGGTTAGTAAATCCATTAGACAACTGAATCCTCAGTGGGCTGTCAGGTGGAAAAACACTACAGATAGAATATATGTTTGCAATTGGGCAGGAGTCAGATTTAGATGAGGGCAGATATCTCAGCTGTCTTCATGGAGCTGTCTACAAACAAGTACCTAAGTTATCATCACAGCCAGCTCCAATTATATCTCATGGAAATCTGTGCTGTATTGTCAGTGGAGTCTTAATAGCTATTTAACCCTCCCAGAAGTAAATATAGATGATGCTTTTGAGTTCTCTGCTGAATATAATGGAAACTTAAACACCTACCTTGCCTCTAAACAAATGCATGAAGGCGCCTAAATGTAGGTCAGGAGATATGCCTCACCACTGCAACCTAAGTTTAAAAAAAAAAAAAAAGCAACAGATGGACACAAACAAGCATATAAAAAATCTCAAGGGAAAGAAAAAAAGTGAGAGATGGAGAAGCTTTATTTGTGCACTAGGTCACATGCCTAGCCTGTGGAGAGCAGAGTCCAGACTTGGGAATACATACTGCTCCTACAAGAGTGTGTTAATTTGCCATGTTCCATAAGATGAGGAGGGTTGATCTTTTTCCTGTCTGTTTTATTTTGACTCATTCTTTCTCTGTTTTCTTCAATTTTCTCTTTTTGTTCTTTTTCCTCTCATAAAATTATGAAGTAATTTCAAGACCTCAGTTTCTTTAAAGCAGTATCTCTTGTAAAGTTGTTAAGTTGTGAACTTGTTAAATAATTGTGAGTCTTATTTCAGTTCCTTAAGGTTGTGTAGTTTAGCTACACAGTTTAAGATAGATTCTAAGTGTTGGACTGCCAATATTTTGGGATAATTGTGTGCCAGTACTTCTGGAATAGTTGTAGTATATAGTTTCTCATTAAAATTGATGGTTATGTGTGGACCTCTGCATAACAATTTACCTTAATCTAAATGGGGGTATTAGTAAGTCTGGTCACCCCTTCCCTCCCCTTACAGATGGAACGTGACAAATAGTCAGTGCTGTACTAAAGTGTAGGTCAGAAACAACAGCCTCTGGAATACCATATAGAGGTCCTCAAGAAAGGTGTATGAGAAAAAATGAAAATTTACTCAGAAATACTACTCTACCCACTGATCACTGTTCAAAAATGATTAGGAGTAGAGAGAAATACTACAGAAATTATTCTTGGAAGAAATATAGTTGAGACAATGCTGATTTAGCCAAGACCAGGGAAAAAGACTTTTAACAGCTAAGACACACTTCAGAGGGATTTCATGTAGATAAACCACTCCTGATATCAATGTAAGTGTGCCCTGCCTAAGCTAACAGACATGAATGTGAGACCTCATATGACTTCTAGCAAATGATAACACTGTGGCCCATGGCTTTGGGAGGAAAAAAAGGCTTCTAAAACTAACACATAGAACTTCTGAAATATTAAATCTGTAGAGTTAGAAGGATTTTCTTTAATGTTACCTTTTCTGTGTTTTTTTTTCTTTCTTTCTTGCTTGACAGGCTTAGAGATGCAGTTTTTAAAGCCTGTTAACTTTTCTTGGAGACAAAGAAGCTAATTAATTCTGAAAAATCCTTGGTGGTTATTTATTAATTTATTTATTTTGTGTGTGTGTTTGGGGAGTGGGGGGATATGCTTTCAATTAACTTCTCTTTCACATTACAAAGTCATTCCTACATGGAAAAAAATACAGGCCATGTTAATAACAAATCAGTTACTAAGCAGAGAATCACAAAAGTAAAGTAGAAAGAAAGGACAGATACACAAGGAAGGGAAGAATTGGTCTTCAAGTCCATTCTCATCAGTTCAACAGAGAGAGTGATCAAATATATGTTTCATGCACTCTCACTGAAGAGGCATAGATTAAGAGTAAATTACGAGGCAAAAAGATAATACAACTGTTACTTAAAAAGAGGGTCCTCCTTGTGCACCTTGGGTATTACTTCAACCTTAAAAAATATAGTGTTTTTCTGAACTTTGTGCAATTTTTAGAAAGGCTGATTTTTGTTTGACTTTTGGAAGAAAAAGATTTCAACAAGTGTCAAGTATTTTTAAACAAAATTCATCACAGAGGATAACCTTGGACCTCCATTCAATAACTTAGTATGCATAGATCCCCTGTTTCAAATGATATCACTGTATTTTGTATAATTTCCAGGAGTAAAGAATAAATATTTCCAGAAAAGCATTCTTAACATAAGTTTGTTTGCTAAGTGTGTCTCTTCCTTGTTCCTGTCATAGGAAACCCTTTTTGTCTTAATGGAAAAACAAAATGGATGGGTTTCCCAGATTTTCATATCTACTAATCTGCAAACTCACAAAACCAGAAGGTAAGGCATTTGTGAGATATCCCCAAGAATCATTTCTGTGAGACCCTTGTTACACTGTCAGCCAAGAATATTATTTCTGTCAATTCCTGTTTCTCACTACACTGAAAAGAATTGTAAACACGACATTTCTCCTACTATTTGTACACTTCTAAATTCTGATCTCAGCGGGAGCCAGGAAAAGCAGAAGAACACACATCTAACTGCTACACAGTAAGGGAAGCCAATATTTGTCACAAATGATCATTTCTTTGCTTAAGATTTTTATTTCTCAATAAAATATTGCTATTCAAGGGTTATAAGGCATTTTCAGCACAAGTAGCTATTTCTGACATCTTTCAGTGGAGTAGGGTGAATCTCATCCTAGAAATGTTTATTTCTTTCCACTGACTACAAAGATGTGACCAGTTCATACTTGTCATGGAGGATGACTCCATTTGGTCAGCTGAGTCCCATCTTCTTTGCTTGCCTTCAAGCAGAGCTGTCAGTCTGCATACTGATTTTTGTCTTTATGCATTATCACAACTGTTTTGAATCAACTGAGACATCTTTATTTCACAGTCTGTAAAATAAACATCTTCTGAAAACAGTAGGAGTTACAATAACCTGGTTAACTTGACAACCAATATAACACCTAACTTCCAGCTAAGGAACCTCTACCTTAGAAACCAATTCATATATTCGTATGTGCAAGTTTTCCTTTATCACAATCACACTAATAACTCAGTGAATACCATTTATATTTATGATCTTTGATTCTCTCTCCGTTTTACACTGCTTCAATGACAGAATCAATCCTATGCCATTGAAGAGAGTCCCAAACATCTGTTTGACATGCTGTTTCCTATACAGTGTAATTTCTGAATACTAGTGTCTGTGCTCACTTGTTTAGATAAAAGCCCAAAGAATAACAGTTTGTAATCCTGATGGTACAAAATGTCAAAAAATTGCCCCTTGTGGCAAAAGACATTAGGAATGACCACAAAGCATGTACTCATGTGGGTCTAATTCTACAGCTCCTGGAAATCAGAGAAGACATTCCTGCAAAGCAGGGCTTTGTCCTTCAGAAACGACATTCCTCTGCACAGCCTACCTACTTCAAGCAAAGTGTTTCTATTAACTACATTACCTTGTGTTTAACTGGTAGTATCTCGTGGAAGCAGCTGTATAGTAAAGGTTTTAGAAGAAGAAATTCAGGTAAAATAATTTCAAAAAATCTTCACTGCTGCTGAATGATAAATGAGGAAAAGAAAACGCTATATATCATATTAAATATTGAAATGTTGGGAAATTAAGAAAGGACTCTGGTATTCTTCAGAATATTTAAATAGCGTTCAAAACCGATTTGTGGAGTTGACTATTGGCAACTTCATTATAAAACACATTTCCATAGAAGATCAGAAATAGCACGCTTGAATACAAGTTTATTCCTGATAGAATTTACAGTATGCTAGAACAAATGCTTCCTCTTATTTCTGCAACACAACAAAAATTCTAAACTGGAAAAGGAATAATAACTAAAAGTGCTTACCTCCATGATTTTTTTTTCTTTATTTGTTTATGTAAAAGTAACAGGTACTTTTCAGTACCTGTAGTACAATTTTACTAGTGATGTGATGCAACTAGTATGCATTTTTTAAAAAGTACAAAGTTGCCAAGTAGTTTTACTCCTGGTTGTATTATGACCACCAAAATAATCAGACAAAACTATGACTGCATTTTTAAAACATGTGGATTAAAGTCACATGCTGTTGGAATTTCTCTGCAGTCTGGGCTTGCATTCAGTCACCTAAGTTCAGCTATATTTTTTCCACTAATAAAAGCTCAAACAGTTCAGATTGGCTTCTGTTTCAAAGAAAGCACTGAAATCTTGGCTGTAGTGACATTCATGGACATGGAAATATCACTCTAAATTTCTAGAAAGTGAAAATGCTGGAGAAGCCTTTCTTCCCTTACTGACTTTTAAGCCTTCGTTTATTGTTTGGTTAAAAGGGCCTGAATGTATTAAAAATGTTGATTTAATATAAAATATATAGCTTGGATATAATATTATAGCCCAAAGTTCTTCAGTTTCAAATAGTACTTGTCGTAAGTCAGTTAGGACATATTTACTGAAGTGAAAGTAATTTGTTCATGGGTGGTGTATGATTTTGTAGTCTTACTGTTGGGATACCTCATTTAATGCATATGAGAAGGCCAGACTGTGAAGAATGTCAGTTAGCACTTTCCAAAAGTTAGGTTTAAAGGTGTATGTGGAAGATGTTGACTTAAACAGTGGAAACATTAAAAATAGTCTCTAAAAAAATATGCCTTCACTTCTCAAATTTTCCTCTTTGAACAAATTACAGGAAATATTTTATTAACTGAAGTTAAAAAGTAGAAACTGTAGCACATGCCGCTGCTGACAAATTAATCTGAATCTGAACTCTCTCTACAGTCTTATGCTTCATAGTCTTTTTTCTAATGTCCAGCCAATCTATCCACTTACGCACACAGGGTGCTTGTGGTCTCTTCCATTTTCTGAGGTGAATCTTTGTTTGCTCCAGTACAACAAATAATACAAAATCTAGGACAGAAGGGCATTTAACTACAGTGTTAACAAGTGAATCATGTAAACTGTAATATACCCTAAATTAAAAACAAAACAGAACAAAAACAAAGCAGCAAACAAAAATATACAAACAAACAAACAAAAAACCTAACAACCAGACCCTGTTTAATTTTCTCCTTTGTTTTGTGGTTCAATTTGTAGATTTCGTCCAGTAAAGGACTTAAATACATGCTGAATTGATAAATACCATGAGATTATCTGTATGGTTTAATGGACTTAATCATTAATGGTTAATTTTTATTGTGACATATTTGTGGTATAGCCAAGGTAGTTTAACTGTCCATTTAATTTTGACATACAATATTTAAATAATATGGTTGCATAAGAACATTATGGAAGAGTTGTAGAAAGAATTTTATTATCAAAAGTTGTAAAAAATTTCCTGTGAATAGGGAAGCATACAGTTCTACTATAAGACCACGGCTGAGCTTTTATTAATTGTTTTACATAATATAAAAGAGACACATAGATTAGGATCCTATGAAACAGACAAAATAAATTTGTTTTTCTTTAACACTTTTTTTCTAAAGTCTGTTTGCATGGCAGTTGTCCCTGGAGTAGTCAAGCATTTTTTCTGCTGGTTAGAATGGATTGTTTTTGTAAACGATAACACATTGTGATACTGATTAACTGTGTTGCTACCTTCATTACACTGAGAAGTGTCTTGTATAGATTTTGTAAAAGATTAATTGTAGTCTATCTTGGGAAAAGAATCACATTTACAGAAAGCAACACAAAATCAAGTAATACAAAAGAGCAAAGGAGATAATCAAAGATTTGGAATGAAATTCAGACTTACAAACTACAAATGAAACTCTGAAGTAACAAAATCAATCACAATCTAGTCCCTACAGAAACCTGAACAATTTTCCATATGTACCAGAAACTGATGCTTACTCTTAATCCCAGTCTTCTCTTTCTCATTGTTATAACCCCATCTGGAGTTTTATAGTTTTCTGTCTTTTAATTCTGTTTCCCTGACATTCTTGGACCCTTCCAGTCTTCAGTGCTTGGAATTCTATGTTATACTTGAAATTCGGAAAGAAAACACAAATTGCAACTCAGTTCTCATACTTTTCTAGCATCTAATTATGATCTTATAAGTACTACATGAGTATGTGAGCGTGAGCACTGTGATTCTCACAGAACTGATTTAAAGAAAAAAAGTGCATTAATATGAGAATTAACTTGAAGGTAGATACAGTGATCAGAAATAGTGATGATAATCAACAAAAAGTGGCTTGCACTGGCACTTGTTACATTTTGAGAAATTTCACTGTTGTGTTTCAGTTTTACTTTTCAAATTAATTAATGATCTAGAAGAAAGAGCACATATATATTAGTGAATTTCCATATAGTAAGAATATGTAGTAAATAACAAAGAAAATTACATTGAAATCCTAGAGCTGTTAGAGATATGCACAGAGAATATCATTAGTAAAGTGTGAGTTGATAGCTATACAGAATATTATTCAAAAGCCCAGCATTACTGCAGAAAAGAAGCTGGAGGAGAAGAATGCCAGTAGTAGTTTTGAGATTATATAAAACAGATAACAAGATATTGTAGGAGTTTGCATTATGCTATGGCAGAAAATCACCAATGTAATTTTAAAATGTCTCCATGGAGAAATCATGTAATGGAGGAGGAATATAAAAATACCTATTTGTCTTACTCTGCAAGAAATACACCTTGGATAGTTAGTTGAAACTTGAGTTCTGTATTATCAAAAAGATAATAACTGGGCTGTTAACAGAGATTAAAAAGAAGAAAAAAAAAGCACAAGGCAGTTAGGAGAATTAACTGATTAACTTGAAACACAAAATAAATAACACTGCTGCTGCTGGCAGGGTCAGAGTGAGCATGTCAGAGGGGTTGGAAGATGTTTGGTGAGCAGCTTAGGCTTGGCGTGGAGAAACTTCTCCAGGAGGCAGGTAGGGGTAGAAAAAAGGCATCTGTGATAGTCCTAAGAGGAATGATCTGTTTTGTCTGCAAGACATAACAAATTCAGCTATAGCTAAGTCTTACAAGCACGAAAGAGAATAATATTGTCAGCTTATAACAGGAAGTTTGTTACCCTGAAAACAGGAAGTAAAGAAAGGAACTGTCTTAAAAAGGTCTTCTACAAAGTAGGAGACAGGTTTCTCTTCAGTCTTTTTGTTTACTGTATCTCAAGCACTGAGTTTTCCGTTTTTGAAAATAAAGTTATTCAGGTCAAGTGTTTTGCTGCTGCTCTTTTAAAGGTCACATTTTTAGAAATTGAATAGCAGTACCAGTGTCATCTAGCAAAAAGGTTTCAGGAAAAAAGCAATGAGAAAGCAATTTCACTATGGCTGCTTTGTGATCCTGCCACATCACAGAAGCGTTTCCCGGTATTTGGATGTCCCAAATGTTTGTGATTCATGCCAACTTCACTGGCATTTGTGAATATTAAGAAATTCAGAAATGGGAGATGTATTTTTACTAAATGAGTCAAGGCAGATTCTGGAGTCTGTCTCCTACTATGTAAATTTCATAGGTCAATCTTATTGTTTACAAGAAGTGATAAAACCCAATAGTTTCTACCCTTGAATCACCTTGCCAACAGTTGAATTGTAGTCACTTCACTGAACAAGTCTACCAAAAGTTTAGAACTGTTGTCTCCCAGCAGATATTTTGCACTTTACCTGTCAGTCACAGTTTTCTTGGCAGAGTCAGCAGAAGGCAGCACATGAATCACTCAACAGCAACTGCAACTATGGCACTAGCCTGTGAGAAAGAGCAGCTGAAATAAAAGAACACAGGTTGTTTAGAAGCCTTATTTAGTTGTTACTAAAGCAGTAACTCTTGGTGATGCCAAGAGTTGGCAATAGTAACACCTATAATCAGTATGGTGAACTTCATGTGTTGATTTTTTGTTCTGGACTGAGTCTGATTCCTCTGAACTGAGAGAAGAACAACATAAGGAGCTCTTACCTGGATGCTGGCCTGACCTGCAATAAGTTGGGTGAGAGTTTATGCATATATGCGTAAGTTGCATAAGAGCTGTGTAACATATATGCATAAGATGCGTAAGAGCTACATAATATATGTGTGTGAGGTGAGTAAGAACTATATTTAGGAATGGGACTTGTTACGCTGCAAATAGTTCTTTCAATGCAGAATTAGTCTGCATGTTCATAAGTATTGTGCCACATAATTGCATTGACAGCAGAGAAATTTCACCATAGGTTCTTTGCTGGTTATTCTGTGTGAAAACCCACCCTTCTTTGTTCATGGTGGTCTTTTAGCTTACATAGGTTTATTAGTATATCTCTTTTTTGGAAAAGACCATAACAGTTAACACATGTGAATGATTATTATTTTATCAAGTTCTTTGTGTGAATAATGGTCATTCATTTCCTAAATGCATAAAATAAACTTCCTTAGAGAAGCATTGGTGAAGAGGATATGTATGCAGAGAAATCGGTGGTGAATCAAAATTTGCCTGAAATGTCTTCGGAAAAAAATCAGCAATGTTAGCAGATTTCCAGGTAGAAATAAGCACTCTTGTACCTCAGAGATCAATAGCTTCAGTGAAACATAGTGGTATGTGTACACAAACTTATAGTTGCCTAAAGTCAAAATAGTGAGTTAGCCATCTGAATCTAATTGATCTTAATAAGAACCATGTGGCCAAATACCTTCTTACAACATGGAAAACTTCACCTAGTAGCACTATGTAACATGAAAAAAATGTTATATGTTGCAATTTTGCAGATCTTCAAGATTTTTTTCTTTTTTTTTAAATAGAAACATAACTTTGTCAATAAAAGTTTACTAAAAGTTGTAAGAACAGCTCAAAAATCATGGTTGTGCTTAGAGAAAGTGTAGCAGACATAAACTATCATTAATTGGAAACAGATAATTTCCATTTCATGTTAATGAACTAGGAAAGATAGAGGATACTGTCTACTAGTTCTACATCCCTGCTTGTTTCTTCTAAAAAGTATTCAATTTAAGTAGTAATTCACAGAAAATTCTAGACCATTGCAGCTACATAAGATAGGAAAAAAAACTCATGACATCATTCAGTCCATAATGGTACCTAAGTAGCAACTGTTCTCCTCCAGAATTATAAACCTGTTATAAATCTGATGCTTAAATCCCTAATAAGAAATACATTTTTAAAGATGACACAGCCATTAGTTGCAGAGGAAAATAAGTTAGAAAGTTAAATTAGACAGATGGAGACTTAAGCTGAAAACATGTGCTACTGGAGTGATGCAGAACTGGAGGAAATGAGATTACTAAAAACAGAAAACTTTTGTTGATTCTGTCCACTTTTAAATATCACTCTTTGAAGTATATGGAAGAGAAAGGTGTCAGAAAAAAACCTTCTTTCTTTGTTTTACCTTTATTGTAGCATGAGGTGGAAACAAAATTTTAGGGTCAAAATGGATGATATGCTAACTGGTAAAAAATCAGTTGAAATGCAGAGCAATAGGGAATGTATGTGCACGTCACTCAATACCTAGACCTTAGACTGATGCAAATGGCAAAATATGAGGAAAGTAATACCTCCCCACAGTGGTGGTTAAGAATTCCCTGGTATGTTTTTCTAGTACAATTCAGAACTTCAACAAGGCTCATGACATAACAGTTCATCTGATTTGAAGAATCAGTTTTACAGTTTAGCTGGAATCTGTAAAGGCTGAGATGATGTCAAAGGAAAGCTGATTGCTCTCAGGAGTTTTAATCTCTAACCAGACAATGCCTGAAGATTTGCCTTTATCTTCACGGAGAAGTTCAGCTTAGGTTGAAACTGGAAGACATAATTGGTATGCAAACCACTCAAAAAAAAAACAAAAAAAAAAACAACAACCATTAAAACAAAGCAAAACAACAACAACAACAACAGTTTTAGAGCCTTTTGCACAGACTTTTAACAAAAGTTTTCTGTTAAAAACGCTTCTCACTTATTTCCTTAGCCTCTTTATACACTGCTGTGGGCTAATCCCTACAGCAGTGGGATGGGGAAAAGAATCAGAAAGGTAAAAGTGAGAAAACCTATGGGTTGAGTTCAAGACAATTGATTAGGTAAAGCAAAAGCTGCACATGCAAGCAAAGAAAAATCAGGAATTAATTCACTGTATCTCACAGGCAGGCAGATGTTCAACTACTTGAAGGAAAGCAAGGCTCATCCCATGCCATGGTTTCTTTGTAAGACAAACACCATAACTCCCATAGTCCACCCCTCCCTCCTTCTTTCCCCCAGCTTTTATTGCTGAGCATGGTATCATGTGGTATGGGACATCTCTTTGGGCAGTTTAGGTCAGAATTCCTGCCTGTGTCCTCTCCCAGCTACTTATGCACCCCCGGCTCCTCACTGGCAGGGCAGCATAAGAAGATGAAACGTCCTTCACTCTGTGTAAGCACTGCTCAGTAACAACTAAAACATTGGTGCTTTATCAACACAGGTTTGATCCCCAATCCAAAACATAGCACTATATGAGCCACTATGAAGAAAATTAACTTTATCAGAACAACTACATGCAGTAAGCATACACATATGGAAATGATGGTTTTTAATTTTAAATCTATTCAATCTCTGGTAGTGCATAATTCTGGCCATATAAGCAAGCACATATTTTATGAATTCACCTTCAGTGATATATATGCTGTATACTTCAGCTGTCTGAGGAACCTCTCTGTCTTTCTTCATACAGTGGAGAGCCCTTACAATTTTGCCATTGGTAGATACAAAATATTTTTTTGCGTGTGCAATGCAATTCTTTTGAGTGATATAATTAACTAGTTAAATTCTCTAAACATATGGAAAAGGTACATCACAGACAAATCCATGCTTATGCATGTAGCAATGCACTTCTAGTTAGAGAAGAAAGCAGTTGCAATGCCATTGAAGCATAGTGTTCTCTGCATAAACCATAGGCAGTGCTCTAGTGGTTTAACTCTGAAAAACTACTTTGTACAGGTAAATTCATTCTATCATTTGAAACCCCTTTAATCTAATATTTAATGATTTCTATGAATCTAGATGCAATTCCATGTTACTCTTTTGTTATAAAAGAAGCGCTTTAGTCATTTCTACAAAGTACATCCAACTTTTTTTAACATAACACTTTTCCTCTTCTCCTACAAATTTTATCATGCTTAAAAGAGAGAATTTTTGAAGTATATAGGTCTGAAGCTGTGAACTGTTTGGATACATGATTGTGGATTTGGTGGAAAACTTCACATTTTTCTTAGGATGGGCTATGATTTTTCCACTTTGCTTTGGCATGCTCATTACACCACAGTGCATGTATTTTTTTCCCATAATTACCCACTACCAGTTGTGAAGCATGCGTCCTTGTTTTGAAATTAGGTTACCACATTGCATATAATAAAAGATCTAAGATTACAGAGTGCTTAAATTGATGTGAGAGTGCATTTTATCTTTGACCTATACAGTAAGTTGATGCTCTGAGACAGTAAAAATAATTTAGGTCACAGATCAGAGAGACAATTCAGATAAACAAATGAAGTCATTCATGCTGATTGTTTATAGGATGACTAGATAATATCTGTGTTTCAGGGGAATAAGTAGAAATCTTCCTCCAAATATAAAAAAGTTTTAAAAATTTCAGTAACCAAAGCTGAAAAATACACGTTATTTCCTACCACACTGCCAGTGATTTTGTTTCTTTCCCATGATTGATTCTAAAGGTATCAACATTTTTTCTCATGAAAAGTATCTCCTATTATGTGACTTCATCATGTTCTTCATATTCTGCTTCATCTTATTATTCTAATCTTTACAGGTATTCAGAAATCTGCATCAATATTTCATTTTGGTAATTTGAAGTTACAGAAAAATCCATAAGATGAGGAAGGTAGTTTACTCAACCCAAAATATGCTGCCTTGAAAGAAACTCATATTCTGACTATAAAATAAATGCAAGTCCTTATACATGTGTAAATGGACACAAACACATTTTATGTCTTTGACCATGTTGTAAACTTTATAAATCTTAAAATAAATCCTATAATAAACATAAATCCTAATAATGAATCTTAATAAATCCATAGCTGTGATTCCAACCAACTTTATCTTCTTTTTTGACACAGCATTGTCCTGAAGAAAGTGATCAAGGATTGCGATGGTCAAGCAGAGACTCTCCTGAAACAGATTGAATTTCAGTTATGCTTGCATAAGCCAGTCTACTGGTGTAGCATGCATGTTCCTATTTATTTCTTGGCCTGACAGGTATTGGAGTCTGACTACTTGTGTTGTCTCAATGTATTTCAGATGTCTGTAGATATCTCTGCATCAAATACGTGAAGGACATGGGTCAGCACTGTCTTTGGCATCTACATCTTCTGCTTCAAGGAAGACATCAGAAAATACCTTACAAAGCTTGGTCTCAGGTGAGGCAGATATTGCTCTATGGGAAATGTGGGCTCCAGCTGTTCAGGCTCCAGCTCCATCAGCAGTGGCAGTACATCCTTCTTGGTGTCAGCCTTCCAAGCCCTCACAGAATCACAGTATCATAGAGGTTGTAAGGGACCTGCAGAGAGCGTAAGGTCCAACTCCCTACTAAAGCAGGTTCTCCTCAGTAGGTCACACAGGTAAGAGTCCAGACAGGTCTTGAATATATCCAGAGAAGGAGACTCTTCAGCCTCTCTGGGCAACCTGTTCCAGTACTGTGTCACTCTAACAGTACAGAAGTTCTTCCTGATACTAGTATCTAACTTCCCATGTTCCAGTTTCTGCATGTTGCCTCTTGTTCTACTGTTGCTCCCCACCAAAAAGAGTTCGCACCAATCAACTTGACTCCTGCACTTTTGATATTTATATACAGTCATAAGATCAGATCCCCTCTCAGCTTCTCTTCTTCAGACTGAACAGTCCCAGGTCTCTTGGTCTTTCTTCATATGGGAGACACTCTGGGGCCTTAATCATGTTTGTTGCCCTCTTGCTGGATCTTTGTATGAGATCCCTGTCTTTTTTGAACTGAGGAGCCCAGAATGGGTCACAACTGAGCAACAGCAGTCCTGAACCACAGGTGAAGTCCTGGCTAGGCAGCAGGGTTGGGGGTGCAAGTACCCACCTCTCTCTTGTTGGAGCTTCTGGTAACCCACATCAGGGGCTGGGTGGCATGGTTATATCGATGTCTTTATGATTTAGGAACTAAGGAATGAGAATTCACAAAGCCAGGAAAAGTTTATAGGTTTCAGAGGAAAAACACTTCAGTTACTGCTGACAATAATTTGCAACATGTATGCAAATCAGCATACATCTTCAGACCTAACAAATACCAGAAGATGTATTAATATGGTAGTGCATATTACCTGAGTGATAAGATTCTCTCTGAGCAGAGCTCTCAGTTCTATATGAAATTTCCTGTGTTTTTTGACTTTTTCCTTTTTCTCTTTTTCCCTTTTTCTCTTTTTCCCTCTTTCCCTTTTTCTCTTTTCCTTTATTTTACCTTTTTTTTTTTAATTTCTTTTTTCTTCTTTCTTTCCTATTTTCTTTTTTTTCTGTACATCTTAATTTATTTTTCCAGAGGAAAAAAAATTAGTCATAATTATCTGGGGTTGACGTGGATTATTCCTAATAACACTCAGTGAATCTTATGCATTAGGTTCTTTAGGATCTCTTACACCTCCAACTTCTTCAGTAAATCTATACCTGATTATCCTAAAAAAAAGATGATTATATGTATATAAATATCATGTCAAGAAAATAAACCATTCTATCAACATACTAAAGTCAGAAGATTTCTTGAATAGTTTGTCTTGGTTTGTTCATTATTTGCCTCTTGTCCAAGTCTTACTGTACATCTTTCCATGTGTAGATCCTGAATAGACCGTGATACTGATTTCTTTATGGTGGGATCTGGCTACCAGTGTTCACATGCACTCAGTTGCATGCTGAAATTTGCAAAAAAGAATACATAAGCAAGCTGTAATTAATTCCTCCAGGATTTAAATAGGATTGAGCAAAAGCATATTACTTGCAAGGGGGTACCTGCATGTTTTGGCATATTTTAACAAACACAACTTAATTTCACATATTCAGTTAGTTTATTTTAGCTTTCCAGTCCCTCAGGACAAAAGTCCTTGAACTACACACTGTTTGAGCAGACACTATGGTTCTTTCTGCAGAGTGGGTAGTTTAGTGGAGCTTAGATCTCTGTGGTGCCTCTAGGACAACTGGAAAACAAATTCTAAGCAGTAAGACAACAATAATATAGTTTCTGGATGCCTTGGGTGTCACAATAACATTCCATTTGATTTACAAGAGGGCTTGCAAAACCAAAACTAGGGTCCTCATCATTAATAGATATCTATTACAAACGTCAGTTGTTATGACACAACCACAAAAGGGAGGATTGGCTGCAGGTTGCCCACGAGGATCTCTGCAACTTCTTCTAGATCATCAAGCAAATACAAATGAGAAGATCAAGCTGCTGACACCTCTGGTACAAAAGCTAACATGAGAGAAGCGTTATCATATATCAGAAAAACATTTCTTACCAATGAACAGTATGAAAGCATTGGCTGCCAGTGGGTGAAGAACAATTATTTTATAGAAGCCTTGAATTATAATACTTTTGTCCCTTCTCTAATGCTTTTTTTTACTTCAGTGAGTGAATTGTTAAGGCACTAAGATTAATAGCTATCGTAGCACCATTAAAGAGTCTATGTGGTGTATACATGTGACTGAACTGACACATTTCCTTACAAACTAAGCAAGTGCAGAATTTCTTATCTTTCTCCATACAAATCATCTAACCACACTTCTCACAAACAGTAAAATGATCTGGAGAGCAATAAAATAAATAACTGAATGTTATTACTCTAAAAGATCTACAACAGGCAGTTCTGAAGTCCCTGGAGGCATATAAAACTCTCCTTCAAGATGGAAACATTTCCACTGAAGACTCCTTTTATCTGTCTCTTGGATGCAGGAGCTGTGAAAATGTACTTTCCCATTCCCTGGAAAAGGACTTCTGTTGCTGTCGTGAAGATAACTATCACCTTTTTAGAAGGAAATAATACCATGTAGATGCTTGAAGTAACAAAGTGGCTCAAAATATAAATTTTTATATGCAATATGTCAGAGTAGTCCTAAGAGAAATGCCTGAAGGATTCCTTCCTCCGTGTCTAACCATTCTGTAAATGACTTGAGCTTCCTAGTTTGCTGACTGATAAATGCAAGGTAAGCACTAATATTTTTACACTGTATATGTATATACATATATAAACTAATATTTTTATTTGCAGTAAACCTAAACTTTTAACTTGTTAGTAATTCTGAAATTTTTATTTTGCATTCACATCTACTAGTTTTCTTTTCTGAATTCACACATAAAAAGGAATCATCAAAAGGAATTATGATTATATGATTCCATGATCTTAAGATGATGCCCTGAAGTAGTGTTATCACATTGACACTATCTGGTTCTGTCTCATTGTAGAATAAAAAGACATACTTCCTGTTTGACCTTTCTGTAGTAACTTCAAGTATCCATCAACAAAAATATGATTCAACATTGGAATTAAATTGAAAACAGCATTATCTTCATGTACCTAATGTATCTTTTATAAAGAGACAGATTTTCTTTTTCTTTAGACTTAGAGAGATTAAGGTCACATCACAGTATGTTAAAATACACAAAACTTAGACAGATTTATTACCTACCACACACTCCCAGATCCCTGTGAATATTTGTAATTCTTAACATGAACAGCTGGTAGTAAATAACCAAACATAAAGTGCTTGATGGAAAGAGAAAGATACCTTCTTATACTCCCAGTGAGGTTGTTCACTGGAAAGCTAATCAAAGAATGATTCAGAAGAAAAGCTAAAAATGATGTTCAGTTTGTTTTTACAGATGTCCCAACTTTTGACCTTTAATTTTTAGAGAAAGTAGAAGTACTTTGGTAAAATAAAAAAATACTAGAGTCTGAACTGGATTAAATTTATCAAGAACGCTCAGTTTATTTTCTTTAACCCATCTGACTTAGCAAAATTTTCTATTTCCAAAGACTTCAGAGTCAACTAGTTGTATAGGGGAAAATATCTGGTGGAAGAAAAGAAGAGTAAAATGCTAGTCAAGCCCTAAGTAAATTTCAGGAGTTCTTGTTGGTTAGTTGGTTTCATGCTGTCCGATCTCTAAATTGTAGAAGGTTTCAGCTGGAGGTTTGAAAGAAGAATCTTATAAGAAATTTTTTCTAAGAGTTTATGAAATGCTTGCTGGAGCTGGATTGTTGACAACCTTTCTCTTGTCATCTTTACACCTCGTTTACATCTTTACACTTTGTTTATCCATACAATTGCTCACCTAGCACGAGGCAGCAAACACATTGCTCACAGACTAATCTCGTGGCAACCCTGCAGGGCTTGTGGAGAGTAATCAAAGACCATTTTTATTATCTTTGTCACTAACAGAGGACAAATTCCAGTCAGTCCCATTCAGGGAGGGATTCAGGTAGAGGTAGTGAGAAGGGGAAGGAAGCTGAATTCCAGACATTTGTTCTGAACGGCCATATTCTACCTCTTCTCAGTAGAATATATGCAGTCCTATGGAAGGAGCATGTGGATACATTATTGTCTCAATTTGTGAAAAAACAACAACACAGCAACACAAAACAACATGCTCATATGTATTTTCAAGAGATCTTATGCTCTGTTTATGCTGAGGATTCACATGTAACTAGTACATCATATCATCTGCAGAATGGTAAATGATGACCTTATTTCCAGCTGTGCTTCTGTGAGAAAAAGCAGCAAACATGGACATGAGTCTATCATGCTATCAGAAACGCTGAGTGGTCCAGAACGTAGCATGTATCTCTGAAGAACAGGGAGCAGTTTAAGTTTCAAAGGAGGTACTGAATCAAGTTCAAAGTACATATCACTGTCTTTTAGTCCCTTGAGAGGGTACAAGGCATATCAAAATTGACTGAAATTCAGAGATGTGGATTTTGAAAGAGCAAAAATGATGGTGAAATCTCCTTTGAAAGAGAAAGAGCTTTTGTTGACAATAGAATGCACTTATTGGATAAATTAAAGCTCTTAAAAAGCACTTTTAAAAACCTCTTTCTCCTATTATCTCCTGTGTTTAGCATAAGCTTACATCCTCTAAACAAATTAGCCCCTTATCTACCATTCTCTTGGGAAGAAAATACAGATATTGCTGTCATATAATGCAGCTGCATTCAGATATTAAAGTAATGAGCAGGGGACAGGAGTTTAAATGAAAACAATAGCGTAGCAACTTTGTTCATGGGCAATGGTGTATTTTTGGCTCATCTACAAGGTACTGGAAAAGAACAGTTCAGTATCTTGCTGCAGCTCCACATGCTTGAAATTAAACTTCATTCTGCACTCAAGTCAAAGATCACTCTCAATCAAGATAGCTGTACAAGATCAGTAGTCCAGAGTGAGAGGTAGTGTTGGCCCATTGCCTGGAACTCTGGCCTGGGAAAACCATATAAGCATATTGATCAATGGATTACCGAAGCCTCAGATTACATCACAGTGTCAGCCACTGTGTGGCTTTCACTTGATCTGATACAGATACTTAACTGAATTAGGCAATTTACAGTTTTTAATTTAGTGAAAATCTGGTCCATTTCTTTTTGCATAGAATCTCTCGCTACATTCCAAGAAACAATTCTCAAAAGCCATATCATAGAGTCATAGAATCATAGAATCATAGAATGGCTTAGATTGGAGGGGACGTTAAAGATAATCTACTTCCAACCCCTCTACTGTGGGCGGGGTTGCCAGCCACCAGATCAAGCTGCCCAGGGCCCCACCCAACCTGGCCTTGAATGCCTCCAGAGATAGAGCATCCACAAGTTCTCTGGGCAGCCTGTTCCATCATCTCTCACACTCTGAGAGAAACATTTCTTCCTAACATCTAACCTAAATCTTCCCTCCCCATACTGCCTTGTTCTCACTATTAGACAGTGTAAAATTTGGTCTCTCCTCTTGCTTATAAGCTCCCTTCAAGCACTGGAAGGCCTGAATGAGGTCTCCCCAGAGCCTTCTCTGCTCCAATAGTAACACAGTGTTAAGCAATTACAGCTCATGAGTTAAACTGATACTAAGGCCATCTCCATGTTCAGGCATCTTTAAGAACTCCTCAGAAAAATTTTATCCAGTGCAGCTGCTTGATAATGCAGTTTACTTGACTGAATTGCATTGACTATAGCAGTGTGAAAGAGATTTTTTTTTCGTGTTATTATAGGCTAGCAATAAATTACTGTTCACACAAAGGTTTGCTTAGCTTTTTTGAAATATTACTCAGTGGCATCACTGAGTCAAAATACATCTGGATCAGGGATTGTGCAGCTCACATACCAGTTCAGGACTCTGCTTAGTGCCAAAGACTGTTTCTAAAAGTTTAAAGAAATTCAGGTAGAGATACAAACTTATTCACTGAACCCTTTTACTGCTTGCTTGTTTGTTTTTGTTTTGTTTTTGTTTTGTTACTGTATTTTGGTTTCCATTTTGTCCTCTTTTTTGTATTCTACTGTACCATCTGTCCCCCTCTCTTATCACATATACACTTCAGCTTTGTACAGTTCCCTGAGTACAGTAAGCCATGGCTCATGCATGCTAATTATGAGCTATTTCCTCTTACCTTAGGAATAAGAATGGAAGAAAAAAAGAGTCTGGCATCTAAACTTGTTTCACTTTTGCTTCCTGTAGGATTTATCATTGTTTGTTTCCAGAGTGAAAGTATTCTTTTCTTTGCACAGCATGCACTCTATGTTGTCTTTCAATTCCTCTCCCAAACCAGTTTTTAAACCACATATTTGCATTCACTGCAATGGTGTCCATTTATGTTTTCCTTTCTTTGCTCTTTCCATTCCTTATCCTCCATTTGTGTTGCTGACTTTCTGTTGGCAATGTCAAAATCATATGTGTATATAAACTGCCTGAGAAATTAGTTCTTCATGACTGTCTTCTCTCATCTTCATTTCCATTTTCTCAAGCTTTTCCATACATCCGTTTCAATAGCTGAAGTTTCCAACTTGGCCCATAATGTGGAAACCAGAAGCATGATCTTTTCTCTCTCTCTCATTCTCATTCTTTCTCTTTGGCATGGCAGGAGTCAGTAGTTCTACAAAAGCCTGCCACAGACATTGGGCTCTGTGCCTTTGGGAGAGTGAGACAATATTGGGAGTCACTAGGAAGCTGTGTGTGCCAGGGAAACCCTCTATTTCAAGTGTTCCTGTTTCCACTGTTATTTTTTCCTTCTGTATTCTTTTGATGGTTTCTAGGTTTCTCTCCTGGGATTAAACTGTTTTATTTGTTGTTGCTGCAGGGAAGAATAATCAAAATAAAAATGCAAAAGAATCTCCCAGTGTTTTTAAGTCAATTTAACTTGATTGTATGGGTGGGATCTTGTACCAGAAGCATATAATAAGTTTGAAGATGTAATTATGTCTAGACTGTAGTGAAGATGACACTAAAATCCCCTAATATTGAAA
>JACDJE010000274.1:1006484-1114199 GCA_016647715.1 Pavo muticus | reverse complement strand
CTGAACCTTCCTTGGTGCAGCTTGAAGCCATTCCCTCTAGTCCTATCACTAGTCACATGAGAGAAGAGGCTGACCCCCAGCTCACCACAACCTCCCTTCAGGTAGTTATAGAGAGCAATGAGGTCTTCCCTGAGCCTCCTCTTCTCCAGACTGAACAATCCCAGCTCCCTCAGCCGCTCCTCATAAGGCCTGTGCTTCAGACCCCTCACCAGCTTTGTTGCCCTTCTCTGAACACGCTCCAGGGCCTTGATGTCTTTCTTATAGCGAGGGGCCCTCGTCATTGGGATTGATGATGGTCACTCATTATGAACCTGTTTTTGAGTAATTTCAATATTGCCATAGTCTTTGGTGTTAAAAAAGGTATGAGCTTGAGTTTGAATATTCCCCAGCCATCTGATTTTGAACCCACATGTTAACTTCCCTCTGATGAGCAAACAAAGTCTAAAGGTCTTTCTTTGTTCCTAGTTCCTATCTGCTGTATGAGCTGTTAGGCTTAGGATAGGATGAAGTTTTAAAAAAAAAGCAATAATTGGATTAAGAAGTAGATCATTTCCAGGTCATCTTACAGAAGAAATGAGTCCTTTGAAAAACTGTTCTTCCAAGTTCTGAAATTGCATGCCAACTCAATTGCATTTCACTCTTTCAAAGAAAATACTTGGAAAAGAGCTGTTTTCTCCTTAACTGCATTCTGAATTGCAGTTCTATTTGTTTTATCAAGGATCTAAAGTGAAATATTAGATGTTTCCTTACATGTCAGCGTAAGGGGAAACAAAATCCCAGATTCAGTTCTTAGCAGATAAAGGGCCATTAGTCTTTTTTTTTGAAGAAAGTCTTTATTCAGAAGAATGCTTTTACTAAAAGAGGAAAGTATTTTATAATAATTTTACATCTAAACTGCAATACGAAGAGAATTTTCTGCTTTTTGTGTGTGTGTATGTGTGCGCCATAGCTAAGGTGATGACTGTCATCTTTCCTTTGCTGAAGTCCTTCAGTGATAAATTGGGTTTTGCAGTCATTATCTTAGCTACAGTGCCTGGCTGTGATGTCTCAGTGTCATTTCCCTGTGGGTTTGTGGGTGGGTGGCTGCTACTGTAGAAAATAACTTGTATTCAAGACTTTACTTCCTGTATCAGACAAAATGCAAGCATCCAAGCATATTCTATACACTCCTTTCCAGTCTTCTTTTAGTGAGACCTACGTTCTTCTCAACTCTTCGGAAGAATCAAACACCGCTTTACCTTTTTTACTTACTATGGGATGGGATTTTTCTCCTGTTCCCAAACTCGTGTGAAGTAATTCTGGTCTTACTTTAGTTAGTCTGTATGAAGTCCTCGGCTGATTTCATATATTGTTTCTGTACGACCCTAAGATGAGAGGTGACTTTCTGAACAAGGTGAAGACTAATCCTGTGTGGTAGAATGTGCCTGAATGACTCCTAGCATGTTCGTACTTCAACCACCATGAACTTTTTTCAGCAAAATTGTCATTATTTGCTACTGTATGTATTCAGATTAAAAAAAAAAAATTTAGCTTTTTGCCAGACAGTCCTGACAGTGCTGTACTTTAGGGATGTCACTTCTGCCTGTTCCAGGAATGGCTGTCTTGCTGCATGGAGTCTCTTTGGACCTTGGGATGGGTTTGCAAAGCCAGGAAAGAAAATGCAGAGAATTCTGCCTTGGGCACGGGAAGGACCTGAGCCACACTTAGGTAGGGGCTGGGAGAGTGTACTAGGATGACTGTCTCTCCAAGCTCATCATGTTGTATACTCTGCCTTAACCACTTGCTGTTTGCTGCTTTATGAAAAGGGGAAAATGGGACAGATGAACCTGTGCTTTATGTGCTTTATAGATGTAAGATACTCAAACAATGTATCTAATGAATCTTTCTAATAAAGGAGTTGTGTTACTTAGTGCTTTGTTTGTTTGCCACTTACTGTCTGCAGCGGTAGGTAAATAATCCCTTCTGTGGTGAGGAGCCGTAAGGCTGTTCCTCTGTCTGTAGTCTTGTATGTGGGTGTCTGCTGTTGTGTTGAAAGTAACCTCCCTAGTTGGATCAGGATTATTGTCATCATTATTCTCCTATCTCAGCAGCACTGAAGAAACAATAGGCTCTGTTATCTTCTTCTAGAAATAGGAGTCCTTTGCCTGTACCTTCAGTTGTGGCCTCATAATGCCTAGACTCCTAGGATGGGGAGTACATGTAAGAAGAAAAGGAAGAGCAAGCAGTGTTGAGACCTCAAAGTCTGTTTTCTCTCTCCTCGGAGATCAAACTTGTAACTAAGAGGACTTGCGGCACTGTTGGCAAGACAGCCTCAAGTGCTTTCAAAACCTGTAGAGATTTGACACAGCAGCACTTGAAAAGCCTCCACTTCTGGATAGGTCTGCAACTCCTGCACAGGCCCAGATACAATTTCTAAGCATTTACTCTCACGAGTTTTTAGGTTAGTTTTCCACTTAGTATTGCTTATTTTCTGCTTCACATTATCTTCAGAAGTGATACGCTTTTAGTCTAGTATGGAATAGTAGAACTGGTTTTGTTCATTTCTTTTTTTCTTATTGTCATAAATGAGAGGAAGTTTTATTAAAACAGCACTGTTCTTCTTTCCGTGTTACCAGAAACCTGCCTCTATTTCAGGATTTCAAGCTCCAGCAGTCTTCCTTAACAAACAATTCCAGGAACACTGTTGAGAACCCCAGTGGTATGTTTAGAGCTTTTCTCCCAAAGCCTTGTGTGCTGGCAGGGGGGAATCGATTCCCCAGATGGCTGGTCTCAGAGAGAAATATTCCTTTTGTTAGTGCCTTTTCTTTGTGGACATTCTCATTGTGTAGGATGTTGTTTTAGTAAAATCTGTATATTACAATCAAATATTTGGAAACATCTGCCATAGTTTAAATTACACTGTTACTGGCCTCTCGCTGAAGCAGAAGTACTTGTTAAAATAGGTTGAGGGCTAGAGCTGCCCTTCTGTGCACAGCCCACGGCTCTGCCACAGCTTTGAGTCCCAGGATATGGTTTTACGTTGCGCGACGTGTCTGAGAGTGTGTGCAGCAGGGAATGGTCCTATTCACCCTTCTTCCTCATCACACCTAACAATTACGTGTCCCCAGGACAGCTTGCTTCAGTTTGAGATGGGTTTCTTCGTCAGGTCAGTACTTAACCAGATGAGTAGTTAACTCATCTAAGGCTATAAGATTCCCAGACTCCCTGTTGTGGGAGGAGTGAAGAGGGGAAGTTGGACCGTTGTTCTAGACAGTAGCCCTACTGTAATTAGCTGATACAGATTTTAAAAAAAGGGGGCTATAGTTCATCTACCAAACTTAAATAGTGTTAGAAATGCTAATTATCATAAATGATATTTAGTTTGCTTTCTCTTCTTGCTTTACTGTTTTCATAACCTTAGAAAAAAAGGCTTGCCAGTGATGGAGAACTTTTGCATCTGGTTTCTAAATGCTGCCTCATCTGTAATAGGAGCTCCTTCACCTAAGCTATGTATTTCTGCCAGGGAGAGTATCTATAATACGTTGATGGCATGCTTACAGTTTCTTAATGTTGAGATAATGTCCTACTTGAATTCAAAGCCATCTTCAACCTAAGCTGACTTGTTTCATTTTCGTGCTATTCTGCGTTATGACCAGCACTGAGGCTGTGTAGTCTTAAGGGCTGGTCTGTGTTCTGCAGCAGGACCTGGGCAGTGCTGCACAGCTTGGTTTTGCTTCCTCCAGGGGTGACTGTGATGTCCCTTTGACTCTTCAATTAGCATTGAACTGGGGATCACAGTTCAGTATGGGGATTTCAGATTAGCTCCTTGTTCGATCTGTTCTGTGCCATTTTTTCACTATACTTGTTTCCCTGTGCCTTTTTTCCCACCCACAAGGATGTCAGTTCTGAATAGCTGGCTATTTTCTTACTCCTCTTTGACAGTTAAAGGGTATCAAATAAATACTTTTCATAACCGGCTTCATCTGTCTTTCTGCTGGGATTTTGGCTTCTGTATTAGATTCCAGACTGCCTGCTTCTCACTGCGATTTCATCCTCAGTCTGATTAACTCCATAGGTTGGTCTCTGGTTATCTGGTGTTGTTTCCTGGCTGACCCTTATGCAGTTTCCTCTGTTAGACCTGCTGTCTCAGCACAGCTTGGTCAGCTGGTGTGCTGTAGGCCAGCCTGCAGTTCTGGAAGAGGAGCTTTCTTTTCATCATAGAATGGCTTAGGTTGGAGAGGATCTTAAAATATCCCTGAACTCCAGCCCCCTGCCATGGACAGAGTTGCCACCCACTAGATCAGACTGCCCAGGGTCCCATCCAACCTTGGGTGGGACATCCACAGCCCCTCTGGGCAATCTGTTCCAGTGCTTCACCACCCTGTGAGTTCAGAATTTTTTCCTAACATCTAACTTAGATCTCTCTTCTTTTAGTTTAAAGCCATTCTCCCTTGTTCTATCGCTATCAGATCATGTAAAACATCTGTACCCTTCCTACTTAAAAGCTCCCTTCAGGTACTGGAAGGCTCAGTGAGGTCTCCTTGGAGCTTTCTCTTCTCCATGCTGAATGAGCTTGGCTTCCTCAGCCTTTCTTTGTAAGAGAGGTGCTTCAGCACTGTCATCGTTTTTGTGGCCTCTGCTGGACCTGCTCTGGCAGCACCATATCCTTGTGCTGGAGGCCCCACAGCCAGTGATGTACCTGGCACAGTGGGCTGCTATTCACAGTTGATCCTTAGCACCGCTGTAACAAACACGATTGAAGGATTTCTCATTTAAACTCCAGTAGAAGAGGGGAGACTGCCTCTAAGGTGTATTAAGATGTTCTTAACTCATGCAAGCGCATTGTAGGGAGGGCTTTGGTGACTTAGAGCTACTGCATGCAGGGATACAGTTAGAAACTTCTTAACAGATGCTGGGAAGTAATGAAAAGGGAAAAAATAACGATAATGCCTGTTCCTAGGGATCAGATATGTGTTTGGCTAGGTGACATACCTATGTTTAACCTGCATCAAATCCTAGAACAAATGCAGTTAAAACCCAGCTAGATAACTCCGCAAGTAGCGAGCCTCCCGATTAAGGCAGTTTGCACGACACGGTTATGAAGGGCTTACATCTCATAGCAGAGGGGAAGATTGCAGGTCTTTCAGGAATTCCCGGAAGATGTGTGCTATTTATCAATTGTTAGCCTTTCGGGGGAGAGAGGGGAGGCGTGGAACCCCCGCCAGAGCTGTCAAAGCGAGTGTATCCGTGGGTGTCCGGATTGAGTGTCAGCTGTGCTACAAGTCACCAATGAATGCGTTGAGGATCAGCTGTTGAATGGCACGAGCAAGTGTGTAAATACGATCCGTTTGTAACTTGGGGCTCTTCAGTGCCCTGTCAGGGCTCGGTTACATGGGGGTTATAAGTTATTACGTGTCAGCTGAACTGCTATAGTCGTCTTTGGCAAACGTTTGCTAAATCATGATCCCTGATGATGTAAGAGGGAGGAATAACTAAAGGAAGCTTCAAATGAGAGATCCTAGTACTGTGTGCACTTCAGGGCTTGTCTGGGTTTCTCAGACAGATGTAGTATAGCATAGATGTTGACTGATGAGGCCACAATAATATTGAGACCACAATAATATTGTTTCCACGTACTCCCTGTCCTTGCACGTCTCATTCTGCTTGTAATCTGTAAGCTCTTTGGGGCAGGAATGACCTGACCCAAGATTATTAGAACAGGCGCTGTTACGATCGCTTTAGTACTCACTGCATAAGCTGTGGAATCACCTTCTCTCAATGTAAAGTTGATCTGTGGAGCCAAGCAGCGTGTGTGGAGTGGGCTTGTCTGCATATGTGTGTGTGAGGTGGGTGGGCAGAGAGGAGAACAGAGAAAGGACCTGCTAAAAATAGCTGCTAATGTCTGCCAGACTGCTTATGAAACACCACTAGCAGCCACTGCTAAGATTACCTTAATTGTATGTTTCTGTATTTTTTCCAAAGCAGAAGTTTAAGCATTCAGGTGAATGCTTTGTTTAGTCATGGGAAAAAGAAATTCTTTCATGATGTAGGCAGATAGTAGGTTAGGTTTTTTTCCCTCACCTCAGTGTGCTCACTGTAGCTCGGTAAAGCTCTTCAGCTTAGGAATTTACTGTGCTGGTCTGTTTGCCATGCTGGGAGGAGCGCTTGGAGGAAACTGCCAGAGATGGTGAAGCCAGAAAGGTGTGGGCACTGGCTCACACAGTGATAGAAAGGAAGGCTTCAGGAAAATGGTTTTTCATTTTGATGCTGAAAGTGAATATCCCTTTGAATATGACTGCATGGTTTACTGCACTGTGGGATGATGACCTGCTGGGACTCGGTGGTGGCCACCCAGCAGCTGGCTGTTGCATTCTCCTCTGCCACTGTTGGACCCAGAGGAGTCATCTGATGGCCAGAGTGATAGGGTCTGAGCTAACACAACAGGGCTCTTCCCGTGCTTTTTCTTCCCTCTGGGTTTTATTTTGTCAGAGATTGTTCTGAGTCAAGCTTATGCTGGGAAAGATGAGCATGCTGCAATGTGAAAGTTGGGCTGTGTTTGCCTTGACTTCCTTAGTTAAGACTTAAAAGCCTGCAGAAAGTAAATGCCTTAGAGCTTCATGTGACCTTGCAGTGACCGTTTAACAAGGCTATCACGCGAATGTTCCTGGAGCTGAGAACCATCTTGTTATTTTTTTAACTGCTTCTTTGCAGTCTTCGTCGTTAAGCTTTCAAATAGAGTAAATTGAACTGCCCCTCTAAAATAGGGGCTTAAAACTCCTGTGGCATTTGGAACAATTGGACTGAAATGTAGTAAAGCTAGGTGCTGTTGCTTAGTTAAATTTTATCAGCGGGTAGATAACGGGGTTTTATCAGCAAGTTAATAATAGAAAAACTGTCCTCGCATCTCTTTCTGTTCCTTGTGACATACTGACCTCAAAAAGGCATGGAACAGAACACTTAAGTTGTACACTTGTTCATTTTTTAATAATGAAGTTATTTCGCCTTTCTGAGCTGCTACCTCTTATTTTGTAGCAGTGTCATAGTGTGTATTACAGTGGCAGCGACTTACTTCTGCCTAGTATTTACTTTTTCCTCCAGTTTTTGGTTATATCCTGCAGAAACTTAGCATTTTTTCCTTGGAATTTGTGTGGCCATCTTAGTAGTTCTTTTACACTGGCAGGTTTTGAGATGTCTATCATCTAGAAAGCTTCACTAACATTAGGTACAAACGGAATGAATATATATATATATATATATATATTTCCTTTGTTCCTGTGTGTCCAGATAGAAACAAAGGCAACTCTGAATTCAGGATGGAGTGCTTTAAAAACCTGAGTGATCTTTGAGTGGCTTGGCAGTTGCAGCTAAAATTGATCTGTTTTGTCTTTGTGAATTGACACATAATTGATTGCAGCTATAGTCTGGCTATTATCAATAAAGTCAAAAGAAGGGTTGTTTCAGCTTTTTGTCATTTATCGCTATCTTTTATTTATTATCATTTGTTGACGATTTTTAAACTGAATACAGATTTTGCTTACTATGGGAAGGAGCATATTCATTACTGAGCGATGACACTGTCCCATGAGGGCCATGGACAACTATCTGGTCTGCATAGTACAATGTAAGTATTGAATTTTTGTGGCATTCTGAAGACCCAGAGAGATCATCGTGATCACCCTGTGCAGGCTTTCTTATTTCAAGCCTGGTAGTTGTTGCTCAGCTACGTGGCAAGCTTTAGGAAAGATTCCAGTCTGAAATAAAACACCGTGCCACAAAAATCACACTAGCTTTCGGAGTCTTTAGGAAACTCACATCTCTGACATTTGACTTTCGCTCCAGTTCTGTCCCAGCCTCTTGCAGTTTCTGTTCCTAATCTTTGCGTGTGATATCTTCACCTAGTGATTATGGTCCTCGCCGAAATTGCTATTCCTTAGGTGTGAACTTCAGGTATAACGCTCATTCGGTTTTCTCTCTTAGACTTCAATTGGTTGATCTCTTAAAGCCTCGTTCAAAGGAATGCATCTTTCTTACCTTTTCTTATAATGTCTGTGGTGTCTTTCTGAACCTCTAGTGTTTTGAATTATCACTTACGAATTCTATTCACCAGAAATGAATGCAGTAACTTTTGCATAGATGCCAAAGAGGGCAGAAGAATTTTTTATTTTTTGATTGTTTCCTGGCTGATGTTCCTTTGTGTGTCTACCTTAAGGACTGCTTCAGGTCTCAGTAGCTGTGTTCAGCTTAAGTTTTTCTTTCTGCTCATTGCTTGCTGGGGTGCCTTTCAGGTCCAAGTTGACACCTGCACTCTTTGGGTTTGATGGCATGGCCCATTGCCTTGGTTCCTACAGCCCTTTTACGCCTGGGTTTTGCGGAGAAGGCAGCTGCTTCTTCACCGATCTCTCTGCACAGCTCTGAGTTTTGCGTTGCTTTTCTTTCAGGCTGGTGGCAGAAGTGGCAAGACGACCAACAATTAGCGCCTTTGGGCCTCTATATAGCTCTTCTTAGATCTTAGTTATGTTGAAACTTATGGCCTAATTGTAATTTGATTAATAATCATACTTCTTTCTGTATGCTTGTTTCTTTGTTAATGTAGGAGGCAGTAAGTCACAAACCCCATAGATGTGCATTTGCATCAATGCTCTTTTTTCTCTCTTTTCCAAATGAGCCTGCAGTCTGCGCAGAAATGCAGAGCCCAACCATGTAGTCTCCACAAGCAATGTTACTGCTTCTGTACTACCAAAGTAGCTGATATAACACTTGATCTGGAATTATCATCAAAGATATAGGGTCGTAATTACCTGGGTCATCCCATTTGTCTTTTTGATTCTCCTGTATTCTGATTGCTTTCAAAAATCAACACCGTTTCTCAGCAAGCTCTTTTAAAGTCCTTGGACTCAAATTGTGAGATTCTTCTCATCTTACATAATGTCTGATGGCTGTTCTTTTCTTATGGTATTCAGTTTCAGTCCAGAGGTCAGATGACACTTCCTGTGCCAAAACCAGTATGCAAATTTATTGAATGCTTCTGCGTTCTGTGGGGATGATTGACGCATGAGTTTTTGTTTGCTGTCTGACTTGAGCTATTTGAAATACGGAGGTGTCGTTTTGCTTTAGTACTGAAAAAATGTTTTAAGTATTCTATTTTAGACTCCTTACTTTGAGTTTTTCTAATCCTGTTGTAAATATATTTCTCTCTTTTGCTGTCTCCCAGCAGGTAATGCTCATTCAGTTCCCTGATGAAGGAAGGATGCTGCCCAGTAACACAGTTCAGAAAAAAAAAATTGTATTTTGTCCTCTGTACTCGCTCATAATTATTAGCTTTTACTGAAATGAACCTTTCACAAAATTGTGTAGGGAATCCACGTTACTCATTCAGATTTACCTACCTAGGTATGAATAGTATAACCGTGACGTGATTGCGTGCACTTAACCAGCTATTGATTTGATCAGCTTCTTTCTGTCAGTTAAGTTCCACAAAATTTCCCATACTGTGTGCAGGAGAATAATTAGAAAACTGTCATCTGGAGCTGTGACTCCTGCTGCTGACAGTGTTATGATCTCAATCATGTGTTATTCACACTGAAGACTTACAGCACCTCAGGACTTCTGGACCTCTTTCTTCTTTCACAGGTCATTAACAGGTATCTAAGTAGCCAGGAGTTTTGTTCCTTAGTGTAATCTGATGGACTGCATCACATCCTAGCAGATGATTTTTCTTGTGCTTTCTATCAAGGCATTTTTTTTCATGGAGTATTCAGATCCTCTGACTTTCTCAATTAGCAATGGGTGAAAATCACCAGCGTGGTTCTGATAGACTTCCGTAGCCCCTGGTCACTCATGTCCTATAAGCAGCGGTGACAGCTGCTGGTTGTAACCTATTGCACTTGGCAGGGACTACATGCAGTGGTGTAGTATTTCCATGGAGTAGTGCCTGTTTGAATGTATTGAACATAAAGCAAATTAAGATGAGAGACCCTGGGAAGGGGAGCAGTCTACAATATTGACTTAATATTGAGCAATATGTTCATAGGGAAATGGCTCCGAGAGTTAAAACAGATCAGTGGAAGTATTTGAATCAAGCGGAGAAAGATAGCTACATGACCATAGACTCTAGTGAGCATGATTTAGGTGTGTGAGGTTTTCTTTTAGGTCTAGGACACCTCATGAACGTCTAGTGGGATGACTACTGTGCATGGCAGCAGGGAGAAGTTTACCAACTGGATGGTGGAAGGAAGAGCAGATAGGTAGAGTTAGAAGGAAGGGGAAACGGAGGAGTTTGTAACAGCACAAGGAATTGAGGTTGTATTTGAAGTACGAAGAAAGCAGAAATAAACATCCTCTTAATTCTTTGTTTCTGCCCTTCAAAATCTATGAAAGAGAAGGAAAATGGATTATATGTAGTTGAAAGAGGTGAAGAATCATAGATCTCTGACTGTGTGTGCATTAGTGTGCATCTGTACTGCTCAGTCAGAAGTTAAACAGCTGAAGGGATGTAGAGCAGACATAACTTTGGACTTTCTCCAGGCCTATTCATTAGAATGTATGGTGGGAGTTGCGATCAATAGCAGAGGAAGTCTTTCATGGTCTCTGAGGGTTGAAGTGAATTTTATTGACTGACAGCTATGTTGAATCACTAGCAAAAAGTCTACGTGCAGGACGCTTGCAGCTTTGTGCTAGCTGTAGAACTGGGATATTTATATGAGGAAATCCTTGTCCAGTAGTTGAATCCATTGTCTTACCTGGGTAAACATCATGTGGTGGGCTTTTTTTTGGTTTGTTTGGTTTTCTTTGAGAAGCATTCCTCTGGTTCCTAAACCACGTGATTGTCTCATTACAGCAGCACTGATCCAAGTTCATTTGGGTTTAACTGGTGATTTGTACAAGCAACATGCAGAACTTAACATGAGGGCTGCTCTGAAAGTAATGCCTCCTATTTTGTTATGTTGGCCCACGATGTCAGAGGTGGACATTGGTGGTACTGCAGTTGAGGTTGAACCTTCCCGGCAGTATTCTGTTCCATGCTGTTGCTGTGCCACAGATGGCAGCAGAGGGGCTGTCTGACAAAATGGCTTCTGACATGGAAGTGCAGATAAAGCAAAGGTGTGGAATTGAATTCCTCCATATGGAAAAAATTGCACCTGTTGACATTTATTGACGCTTGCTGAATGTTGATAGAGCACAGTGAGATGTGGTGTGTCTCAGCACTGATGACAGCAATGGAAAGCCATGTTCCAGACAGCCAGGTACAGCTGTCGTACCACAAAATGAGGAGCATCTTAATCAGCTCATCCACATGAATCAGCGGATTCTGATCAGGGAACTGTCTGTGGAGTTCATTATCTGCTTCAGTGCTTTGGGAACAATGGTGGGAACGTTGGAATATCACAGAGTTTGTGCCAGGTAGGTCACACAAATGTTCACAGATGAACAGAAAGAACAACTTATTCAAGTTTGTCAGGACCTATTGAATGAATACGAGGCTGCAGGTAATGGTTTCCTGGGTTGCATTGTTAGCAGTGATGAGATGTGGTGTCAGCACTATGAACTGGAGTCAAAACAGCAATCCATGGAGTGACGACATGTGAATTCCTCTTGGAAGAAAAAGTTCAAGATGCAGCCCTCAGTGGGTAGAGTGCTGTGCACTGCCTTTTGGGATAGGATTTCTTGAAACACAGACCGTCAACTCTGACTGCTACATTGCCATGGTGATTGAGCTGAAGTATTGGTCACGCCAGAGAAGAAGACAGTCTTTCTTTTGCAACATGATAACTCCAGGCCCCATAACAGTTTGAAGACCAGAAAACATGGCCAGTCTTGGCTGGACTGTCCTACCACACCCACTGTATAGTCTGGATTTGGCACCTTCCTGCTTTCATCTCATCGAGCCAATGGAAGATGGGCGACGTGGGCAACATTTTCCTAGCAGTGGTGCCATGGTAGCAGCTGTGAAACAGTGGGTCACCTCCACTGTGCAGATATTGACAAGCGCGTCATGCAGGCTCTTGTTCATTGCTGGCAAAAATGTACAGCTGATGGTGGTGACTGTGTTAAAAAATAGTGGTTTTTTGGCTGAGAATTTGCTGTATCAAATAGTTTTATTGCGCTCTTTGTATCTGCTGTAGTTTCCCTGGAAATAAATTGGAGCCATTACTTTCAAAGTGACCTACATGTACTCAGCTGCTTTTTGGGTACACAAAATTTGATTAATACCTGAGGTTTGAAAGGGTAAGCGATCACGGTAAGGTAAAATGATGGCATGAGCCATGCTAAAATTTTACTAAGATGCTGGGAAACAGAGTTCGAGTTTGCTGTGGTGCTTTAATACTGTTGTCTTGTGAGTGGAATATATTCTTTTCTTCCCCAAAACCTTTAGTTAGTGCTATCAAAGCACTAACTTTACCTAATGCTCATAATTTGTCCAATTTAGTAATCATGCTGGAAGGTGGAAAGTGAGCTAGAGACATCAGTGCATTTGGGAATTATGGCGTGTGGATTTTGTTTTCACTTGCACATCCGTGATCCGGCTTCTGCAATCTTCATCAAGAGCACACCTCAATGCTATGGAATGGATGTTAAACACCTGAACGGTGTGGGGAAGTGGTTTAAAGGTTTGGGTGTACCAAGTGAAAATGCAAGTGCCTTATACTAGTAGCTGTTTAGTTTTACTTACACTTGGATATTAAAAAGGTGGTTTACTTAGATGATGGTTGTACCGTGGTATGAATGTGCTTTTTTGTTGCAGTGTAGCAAGGTGCCATTAGCACCAGAAGTCAGCTTGCTGGAAAAGTCAGAGCAGGTTTGATGTGAGCTTTAAGAGCTGTCGTGCTTTGGTGTTTGGTCCTTTCTTCCTTCCTTATATTTTCAAGTTAATCTTGTAGACCTTCTGCAATCCAAGGTGTTGAGAACATTGAGCTCGCCTAGCCAGTGGGGCCACCAAGTCTGACAGCCTGAAATCCAGTAAGAGGCAAAACAGATGAGATGAAAACTGTCTCAGCTTCGCGTCGAGACTTGCTGTGATGTGATGTTTCCTGGTGTTTGCTGTTGGGAATCTCAATTTGGAGATAGTGAAGATTGCTGGAGATGGGTGTTTCCTCTCTACCAGCTTTTGTCACACTGGGGCTAAAACCATATTTCCCAGAGTTGTTCCAGCAAATTCATTTATGTGCTGTTTGGTTGGCAAGTTAATTCTTGCTGTCCAGACATTGACATACATGCTGAACCGGGTATGGGCTTCTGAACAGTGTGTACACGAGTGGCAAAACTGGCTTGGGGCTCCTGGATGCTGCTGAGATACAAGCACCTATTATTCGTATGCTTGGAAAAGTTTGCTGTTTGAGATCAAAGCTGTCAAAAGCACAGGGTGAATTTTACCTCACAGTAACTTAGCTCCAGATATTCTCTAATGTAATACAGCTGAAACTCCAGCAGGGTTATTTTGGGAAGTTTGGAGTCCTTACTGTGCTTCACTGAAAGAAGGAAATGGAGAGAAACATCTAGGGGGCTTAATGCTCTGTAACGTGCTGGTAAGGAAACCAAGCAATTCTTTGGTCAGCCACTTAATGTCAGCGCTTACGTTTTGAAGCGTTGAGTATTTTAGTGAGTTTAGTTGGGGGTTGTTTTTACTTGTGTTTAAAGGAAACCTCATGAAAGTTCTCATTGGAGCTCTGGAAAAGCTGCAACAGAGCCAAGTGAGAAAACACAGGGCATGCTCTTGTGGTCCAGGAGATCCCAAAGTAGCTTCCAGCTCTGAAGAGTGTCCCTTAAGCAGCTCTCCTGCGGCCAAGCACTTCACATCTCAGTGGGAGTTGCCAGAAATGAGTTTCCTTCTACCTCTAGAATCTGGTTTTGGGAGGGCTGGGAATGAGCCTCATTACTTGTAATCTCAAAACCTCAACCTTGTGACCAAGCCTGGAAGAAAGAGGTTGGGAAGCAGAGGGTTTACCTTTTAGATGATAGGGACACAAATGTCACCTACTCATATATGCTGAGTTGGAATGTTCATCAGAGAAAGTCGGGCAAATGGATGTGGAAGGCTGCTATCAGAATTACACTTTCATTTTGTTTACAAAAATAAAAAATAAAAAAAATTCAGTGTTCTTTCTCTTCTTGGTTTCCATCCGTGTATTTCTTAAAGCTATCGAAGAGGAGGGTTAATTTTCCATGCAGTTTTACTCTGCTTTCCCTTTATTCTTCTTTCTCTCTGAGCAGATGTTTATCTCTTTTTCCCTTTTTTGCTTTATTGTTGCTTTGCTGTTTTCTCTTCAAATGTGTAAATCTGCTTCTCACCTTGTGAATATTTTGGAGGAAGGAATCTTTATATATCTGCTGTGTATTGTTTGGCAAGTAATTGTCACCCTCTGCAGTAATGTTCTTCTTTTTAAATTTGTTTGTTTCATGGAGCAGTTGGATGCATAAAAGCAAACAGTTTGTAAAGACTTGAAAGATAAGAGATGAGTAACAGTTAATGTGAATTTTTCAGGAGCAAATAATGGCAAACCAACCCACTTGTTTTCTGCATTTATGGATGCAGAAGTAATAGCAGATGTGTGCATCTTGACTTAGACATTTTCAAGCTCATTTTCCCATGAGCAGCCTAGGAAAGTAATGGACTGCTAGAAATCCCCTTAAAGGGGAGCGCAGTTGTTTGGTTACTTTGTTTGAGTGTAACATGGGGCTCAAGATAAAATGATATATTTACAGGCTTTCTGCTGAATCTTTCAGCAGGCTTGCAGGATTCTCCAGTTTTTGACAATTTTCGAGATAAGTTCTGTGTGGCATTATGAAATGGGTCTTCTTTTGGTGGCCTCTCAGTATTGGAAGTGTGTGACAAGCTGACAGAATACTTTTAGGAAAACTTGGATCCAGGTCAGCTGGGGCAAATGCGGACTCTGGTCATGATGAGAACAGCCAGGTGCAGAATGGAAAGGGGACAGTGATTGGCAGGCAGTGGTTCTGCACAGAAGGGTTTGGCACCCAAACAGGCTGTGAGTCAGCCAGATTCTCGCATTGCAAAAGCTGCAAACGCTGTGCCGGGCTGCACAAACAAGTGTGTTGCAAGTTGGGTACAAGGAGCTGCTAGCATGCTGGGCAGAGCTCAGGTAAGCTTAAGCTGGAGTGTCTGCTTTTGGGTGTCGTACCTGAGAGATGTCAGCAGTGGTGGGACAGGTCCCCAAAGAGAAGTATCGTCTTCGTGGTGGTAATGTCCTTTGCAACAGTCCTTCATGTGCTGCGAGTGGGAGGAGGGAAGGTGGGAGGGGATTGCATACTGTTTTCCATGCCTATGGGGAGTCAAGCTAGTGATATGCCTAACTGCAGTAAAGGTGACCTGAGTTATGTATTAGAAAAATCTTTCTTGATGTGTGAGTAGTGAAGGACTGGAAGGGACTTCCTAAGGTAGCTGTGTAAGGGAGCTTTCTTGGTAAGCAGGCGTAATGGGCATTTTGAGCCTCGTTCATGTAGTGGTGGTGAGTGATTGCTGTTGAACAGCAGATTCCTTCTGGCTTTTCTTGCAGCCTGATTTGATAACGCAACCCGAACCATCATAACTTAAGGACAACAAATCCTGGTGTGTACTTGCAGGATGACTAAAACTTTGGTCTTGTTACAAGCAAAATCAGACTTTAAACTTGAGGAAGCACACTGGTAAATAAATGGTTCTCATCGTAGGTGATAATGGTTTTGTCTTTTTATGGGGAAGCAGCTGTGTTACTCAGAGTTGCTGGTTGCTGACAGCTGAAATCCACAGCTGCTGCATCTGCACTGAAGCACATGCCCCCATGCAGCTACTTTGGATCCAGAGTGCATGTTCCTGTTTTTCCGTTACAGGACAGTATTGGGAAATACGAGTGACACTGTTTCATGCCACTTGTCTTAACATGATGCAGAAATAAGTACTTGTTCTGGTCATGCAGCAGATTTTATTGCTGAGTTATTTACATCCGGAAGGGAATATTTCTTTTAATGATCAAGTTGAAACCTTGTCAGCACTAAATGTGAGTCAGTAATGAAACGTGCTCAGTGGTTTTTCTGCCTTTTGACGGTTAAGTTTTTCTTCCTCTCTTATATTAAAACATATATACTGATGTAAGCCTTTGCCCTTTTCTGTTTCGTTCTTTTTGGTGATCTTGCTTATGAGCATATTCTGATTATTTTTCTCTCTCTTGCTTCCCAGGAGACAAAGATGGCAGCAAGGTGACTACAGTAGTGGCAACTCCTGGACAAGGTCCAGACCGACCACAAGAAGTTAGCTACACGGACACCAAGGTGATTGGAAATGGATCTTTTGGTGTTGTGTATCAAGCCAAACTCTGTGATTCAGGAGAGCTTGTGGCCATTAAGAAAGTCCTGCAGGATAAAAGATTTAAGGTAAGAGTATGCATAGCTTCAGAATATTCTTTGTGAATGTTATCTTGTTTTCCATTTCTTTTATGGAAGTCTTTTTTATTCAGCTTTTTTCATTTGTTTTCATTAGAGCATGTAAACACAAAAACATCCAAGGCTAAAGATTAAACAGATGTTTTTTGATAAAGAAATATAGTTTAACTTGAAATGAAGTGACTCACTGCTGTTACTTTTTGCAGTAGTGCAAAACAGGAAGCTAAAAATCCTGATTTTCCTGATTTGGTGTTGTAGTGCTGTTCCCTGGTTGCAGACTTGGTTCTTGAGACAATGAACCAAGGCAACAAGGGAAAAGTTTATGTTGTACGTACTTACTTTTTCTAGCACAGATTCTTCTCTAGTCATTAGCAATTAAGCTGCTGTAAGGAACAGGTGCCTTTGGGCTTTGTTCTTGGGTGTTGCCACCTTTAAAGTAGAAGGCTACGCTTGAATAGATCAGAAAGTCCCCAGGCCAAGTAAGAAGGTAACAAGTACTGAGCCCAGGGCAGTTTGGACAGAGGGAGGGTTACTTCCCTTCGTTATCTGATTCATAAATGTGATCTTTTCTGACTGTTGGAAGACTAGTGAATCTTTATTCTAAACAGTAAGTAGCCTTCCAAGAAGTCTATCTCTGTGTGATACTTAAACCAAATTAGGGACCATTAGCAACCTCATTACTGCTGTTACCTGTGCCTGCTAGGTGCTTGGTGTACCTGACTGCTTTCTCTTATAGTTAAGGGAGCTGCAGATAAGCTCATTCAAGAGTGAATGGTGGCAAAGGTAACAGATTTTACCATCTAAAATGTGAGCTTCTGCATCTGGAGATGAGACCCACAGCTTTCATGACTAGAGAAGTGTATGGACGATTTGTAGAGAAGACATTAAGGGTAATCTTGTTGGCACAAGCTAGATGCAAAAGTTTCTGAGCTTAAATATTGGAATTTGAAGCATATTAAAGGAAAACTGATGATTTGAAACTCTTCTGAAAAAAAGTTTTAGAAATACTTGTGAGGGCTAGTGGATGATGGTAAAAACATCTCCTTTGCAGTTCTCATTTTTTTTTTCCAGTAACTCTTTATGCCTAGCTAGTTTCACTGGCTGTGTTTGTCATTTGTGTCCTGTTTTAGTAGGAAAACAATCCTTTTGAAGTATTTTGAGATTGGTAGAGTATGCCTTTTCCTTGAGTCTTGAAATTGATGTTATCACCAACACAGTTATCACCATATTGTAGAGACATCAGCTAAAGAGTGAAAAGGAAAGAAGTTTTTAAGTTATACTAATAGTGCAGCATTGTTTGACTTATAATTGAAGGAGACATTTAAAGTTTTTACATTGTTCTTATATTTGTCAGATATATTTCTGGCTCGTATTATGTGTTAAAGGCAGTTAGCGCTGGAGGAGCAGTAAGGTAGAAGAGCACATTATAAGAAAGGAAGAGGTAGGAGAATAACAGAAGCTCTAAATCTAGTCATTCCTAAAAGAGTATTTGATCTCTTCCGCTTATATGGTTATAGGTGAAAGGCTAGTATGTTTCCCTTGTCATGTCATGCTTGGTGGATATGGTAAAATTGTAGAATCACTACGGTTGGAAAGGACCTGTAAGATCATCTAGGCCAACTGCCCACCTACCATGAATACTGCCCACTAAACCATGTCCCTTAGTGCCACATCTACACATTCCTTGAACACCTCTAGGTTCTGCGATGCTTAGTGACACCTCCCTGAGCAGCCTTTTCCAGTGCCCAACCATTCCCTTCTGAGAAGAATTTTTTCCTAACATCCAACTTGAACCTCCCCTGGTGCACCTTGAGGCCATTCTCTCCCACCCTATCACTGGGAGATAGAGGAGACCCGCACCTTGCTACAACCTCCCTTCAGGTAGTTATAGAGAGCAATAAGGTCTCCCCTGAGCCTCCTCTTCTCCAGACTGAACAATCCCTGCTCCCTCAGCTGCTCCTCATAAGACCTGTGCTCCAGACCCCTTACCAACTTCGTTGCCCTTCTCTGAACTTGCTCCAGGGCCTCAGTGTCTCTCTTGTAGTGAGGGGCTTAAAACTGAACACAGTATGGTACTACCTCACCATAGCTGAGTACATGGGGACAATCACCTCCCTTGTCCTTCTGGCTGCATTATTTCTGATACCAGCAAGGATGCCATTGGCTTTCTTGACCACCTGGGCACATTGCTGGCTCATATTCAGCCAAGCGTCGGTCAACATCCCCAGATCCTTTTCCTCTCTGCAGCTTTCCAGCCACTCTGTCCCAAGCCTGTAGTGCTGGCACGAGGTTGTTGTGACCAAAGTGCAGGACCTGGCACTTGGTCTTGTTGAACTATGTTTGCCCAGAGAGGCTGTGGATGCCCTGTCCTTGAGGGTGTTCAAGGCCGGGTTGGATGGAGCCCTGGGCAACCTGATCTAGTACTTAATCTAGCAGTTGGTAGTCCTGCCTGCGGCAGGGGTTAGAACCTGGTGATCCTTGAGGTCCCTTCTAATCCAAGCCATTCTTTGATTCTGTGGACTTCATCCCATTGGCCTCAACCCGTTGATCCAGCCTGTCCAGATCCCTCTGTAGGACCTTCCTATTCTGAGGCAGATGAACACCTCTCCCCAGCTTGGTGTCATCTGCAAACTTACTGAGCGTTCACTCAGTTTCCTCATCCACATCATCAATAAAGATATTAAACAGGACTGACTCTATTATTGACCTCTAGGGAACACCACTCGTGACCTGTCTCCAGCTGGATTTAACTCCATTCACTACTGTATCAGCTCGTGCTATGGACCAATTTCATAGCTTTTTTTAATCCCATGACTTTGAGGTTATGTTGTCAAAATGACAGTTTGCCCAAGCATTTTAGTTTCTGCTCATCAGATACTCGTAGTTTGTGTGAGGTCTTTTGTTTGTTTGTTTAAATAAACCAGTATTGGACATCTAATTAAAATGAATGCCTTCGATTATTTTTCTTCTAGTATTTGATCAGTGGCATCTTGTTATCTGACTGTACATCTTTTTTGGAGTGCTTCTTTAAGCCACTAGGAAAAAAGAAGGCTTTTTTTCAATATTACTCCTCTTCTTATTTAAGGGAGGAAAAAAAGCTGAAAATGTCATTGTGGTTTTTGCACCATGAACTCTGAACTAATTGCCCCTCTATAAAAGACGTGAGCAGAGAATGTCCAGTGTCCCTAAGCTAGGTGGAATTAATGTTAGGTATGTGAGTAGATTCACAGGTTTATAGCATTAATTAAAAAAAAAAAAAAAAAGTGTTCTTTTAATTTATTAATCTGCACGAGTCACATCTCCAGTAGTACCTGTTAAACATTTTCTGTTCTTACTCCCCAAACTTGTATGCCAGCCACAGATCACCTGTCTTTGTCTTCAGCTCACTGTTTTATCCCATAGTTCATAAGAGTAGCCCTCCCCTTCTTGTTACATTTTGATCTGGAAGTGCATGTTCTAAAGTCTGAAGGTGTGTATTCCTGCAGGTTGGGAGAGAGCTTCTGCTTGGACAGATTTGGAAGGTGGAGATAAGGTATCTTATATCAAGAATAGTTTACAATTACTTCAGGAGTGTGCTACTCCTTGGGAACATCTGATCTAGATTGTAAATGCTGGGCTGAATATTTCATCAGGGAACTTGGAGTGCCTGTTGCCTGTACAGTTTGGTTGCAGTTCAGAAGCAGACCTGCTCTTCTGTTCAGAGAGCTTGCTTGTGAAGAGCACAGCAGCTGGGCTCTTGCCACCCTAGCATGACCGCCTGGATGGCAGTCTTAGCTGTGGTGATTGGAATTCCCACTTCTCTTTCGTGAACATACAGTCTTGCTTTGGTACTAGTGAGGGGAAACCCCACCATAGATAGCAAAGGATGGTAGAAGTTGGTTTGCCTGTTTTAAATCAGCTTTCTCACCTTTTGGGGGAAGAGAGGAGTGCTTCAGTGCTCCTGTCTGCACTGGTTACAGTGCTGGAGTTGCGTCAGGAGAAGAGTATTGGATATAAATTATTTTCTGAAATTCAAATAATCAGTGAAAATTTTAGCTGTGCCTCCAGCTGGTGTCTGCTTGTGTCTATAACCTAACAGATGTATCTTGAGACATGCTGGACAATTTATTTGTTGTGTCCTCGTTCTTAAAAATGCTTTTAGAAAAGCCAGTGGGAAGTCTTGAAACTTAAAGATTCAGAAGCTTTAGGAAGTCTCAAGAGAGTGCGGCTTCTGGCTCCGTCTGTGTTTTGTGAGCGTGGAGGGTGTTCATGATGGAAACACAGAAAACATACCACAGTTGCTCATTTCTAGATTTCTTTCAGGAAGTTGAGCTGTGTTTCACGACGGTCTAAACCCAGCTCACGTTCCCTGTTAGTGGGAACGTGGGATCCAGGTTTGAAGCTAACTTGAAAGCCGTTACCTGAGACAGGAATTACCAGAGGACAGTGTTGTGATGTTTTTTATATTGTTTCTTACCTTCCCTTATTATGACAGGTTTCTCCACTGAACTAGAAGCAGCATTGGTCTATGCCAGAACAAAATAACTGTAAAATCTTTGCTAATGTGTCGAATACAACAGTTAACGTGATGGTATGGATAGTTTACAATGCTGCTACCTCTTTCTACTCCTTGTTGCAGTTCAGTTGGTTCTTCAGCTGTAGCACTACAGTTCTAGCATGGCTGTGTTTTAAACAGGGTCTCTGAAGTGCTCTGAGTTCTAGAATGGTGTGTGCTAGAATTCATTGTAACATGGAGCAACACAATAGATACACTGGGGGCAGACTGAAAGGAACAGCTTGAATAAATATTTATTCTTAATTTTGGTGTGCAGTTCACCTGCCTTCAGTAAGCTAGATCTCCATGTTAGGCGTGGGAGCTTAAGTAATGTCATTTTGAACAATAATATGATACTTAGGTGAGTGGTTCATGAATGATGTGCTATTTGTCACTTATGTACGAGACCACTGAGGTCATCTGTAGTCGATGTGGAGAATCAGAAATTAACAGTTTGACGAGGCTAAGTAATAGACATTTCTGTTTGAAGAATGGCATGAGACAGCTTTAACAAGGTTTTGGAGCTAAAACCTACTGGAATAACTGAATTTCCTGAGGGTTATGTCCTACCCTTCATAGATAAATACTGTGCTCCTGCTTCTATTCTGCAGACGTGTAAGAATAGGTCCTCAAACAGAGCATTGGTAAAGATAGATGCAGTGAAATTATTTATAATCTTTTCAAGTATTTTAATCCGCACTTGAGTGCAGGCCCTTAACTGCACTCAATAGTCTTATATAGACTTAAATAGTCTCATTGTGGTATTTGGGGAAAAAAATTCTGGTAGCATAAATCTTCTTGCCCTATTTTTGTTGATATGCTCTTTGGAATATTCTTCAGAGTGAAGAGCAGCATGACTGACTCTCAATTCTGCAAAAAGCAGTAATAAGGTAGCAGGTCTTAGCACACATTGGAAGTTCTCAGTCTGATTTTTGTTGTTTCTGTGACTCCATGCCCATGCTTAAGAAATCCTGTTGGAAAGGATGCATGAATTGCTGAAAATCTCTCTTTGACTGACTGAGAATAAATACCCGAACTCTGCATATCTAGTACTTAATGCTTTTGCTTTAGTCTAGGCTGTTGCCATCAAAATGATCAAGCTCTTAATCCTTCACCTTCTCAGTTGATGTAGAATTGGGCATCACATTTCCTGTATGTTGGCCCAAAGTCTGCAGTGAGAGAGAACCACATTCTATGTGGAAACCAGTTGTGCAGTGCAGCCCTTCAAGTCGTTCAAGGACTGCTTTGGTTTAGCTCTCAAACTGCGTATGCCATGGTTCAGTTGCCTGAATTTCTCAAGTAGACATGCAGATCTTCCAGAGCTTGAGAGATTGTCAAACTAGATCCCTGATAGTCCATTAACGTGAAACCCAGTGTGGATAAAGCTGAGGCCACTGAATAGAGCAAGCAGTGAGCTTTCTTCTGTTTAGAATATATATTGTGACCATTTACAGGATTATTATGTCTTAATGTATAAATAATTCAGCATTAACCTGAGCTTTACAAGCTTACAAAGCAGCAGGATGGAAAAGTAAGTATGTGTTGAGGTTCTGGTTTCTCTCTTTCCCTGCTGGATGCGTGTACTTTGGGAAGCTGTTTGAGGTGCTTCTGAAAGGAAGCCATTTTTATTTCTGTTCTGGCCTCAGATATATGAAGCATCTGAGTACAAAAAGAGCCTTTTTCAAATTAGTCCAATCCACTGTTTGTGTTAGCTTAATTACAGTAACTTTGATAATAGCTTCTCACGTGAAAAAAAAAACATAAAACTACAAGGAAGAGTTCCTATTTAGAAAGGACAATGTGTTCAAGTTGTTAAGTTATGTTAACTTTTGAAGAGACCTTTCTGTTCAAAACATTGAAAAATCTGAAGTTGACTGAGTCATTTAGTAGATTTTGTGTGTCTGCTTGTGGTCAAACATGTCATTCTCTAGATATGCACGTACAGAAAACGTGGACCTGTTGACTAACTAGATTTATGTCTTTGGCTCTCAGAATCTCACTGGTTAACAGATCACTGTGAGCCCAAATTCACATCAGGTTTAATTGGTTCCACTCCTGGCTGCCCTCTGTGGCCCATTTCTTGGCTCTCTGTTATCCTTGGCTACTTAGAATAGATGAGATAGCAAATATGTATTGGAAATTATGCTGCATTTTCTGGGGGCTTCACTCTACTGAGGTGGCTGTTAGCGTTGCTGATCTCTCTTGACAGCGTACATGGTACTCTGATGGAGTTAAAGCAAGCATCTTCTGTGGTCTGTAAGCTCAGGCTGTAGATAGTCCTGCCTATGGACTGACAAACAAGAGTTTGACAGACAGCCCCTTGATACTTGTTGGGAAGGAAACCCAGCAGAAAAGCTTTTGAGGAAGAGGTATCATGGTCTCTTCAATGCAGACTTAGTCTCCCTTTGTCAGGCTCAGTCAGGATGTGTGAAGTATCTTCACTTTTTACTATTTTAGCAAATCCATCTTGCAGACTCCTATTCCTGTGTATTGCAGCTTTGCCATGAGAACGTTCATTGTCTAGATGAAGGGAAGCCATCCTCCCTGTTGCAAAGTTGAGGTGCCTAGCACATAGAACTCTGTCTCACTCTGTCTGTATATGCCCGAGCTGCCAGTCTTTCAGGCACTTGATGTCGAGGAAGGACGTTATGCCCTTTTACAGAAGGAATTGGGAGACAAACAGGTTTAGAATAAACACTGTCTTTGTCTTCAGGCAGTGCTTTGGGTCTGAAATTAAGAGTAAAATACAATGTAGAGGTTGGACCTGCTCTGTTGTATTGATGATCCTCTTTCTTGGTGGCCTTGTGTCATGTGCCTAGGTGCCCACAAGAGACAGAACTTATTTTTGTTAATTTAATGCGTGTATGAGCTAGTCTAGCTCTCTCATATCACTTTCTGAAGACTGGTGAACATTCAAACAATAAACTGAAGGCCTTCTTTCAAAATGTTTTCTTAATTTGTTCTGTCTCATTTCCATAGACTTCCCAGCTCAGACTGGAAGCATCCATGGGATGAAAAGTCACAAAGGATAGATGTGATGATGAGAGATAATAATGTTTAAACACCTCTCTTCTAAGTCTTTGAGGACTTTCACATCTTAGCTGCTTTGAAGATCTGAAGGCTAATGAATCACTGTTCATAAGACCATTACAGAGGTGGCACTTTTAGAAGGATGCCTTAATTTTATTGTTAAATAACTAGAAGGAGCGCGTTGAACAACAGTTCTCTCTTCTGACTACTTCAGTGTAATGCATTATGCTTGTGATGCAAGGGGAGGAGAAAGCTGCTAATATTTTCCTGTGACATTAGCCAATATTAATAACTTCTGTAAAACAAGCAGAAGGAAGATAATTCAGCTTGACTAGAAGCCTTTTCAAAACTATCCCTTCCTATTTCTGTGTGAAGAGTTGCAGTCCTTCTTAAAAACTAGGGCCATCAGATATGATTTGCAGTATCAGAGACGCTTGGGCGCGTGCACATTCAGGATATTTTTCCATGTCTGATGAGCTCAAGGGCTGTGTTCTGTTCGAGAGGCTTTCTTCAAGTCTGTACTTCTATTGTTGTATGGAGGCCAAATTTGTAGCTGTGATCCAGCTTAGTTTAGCCTGATTAGCAGAGATGTTTACCAAGATAATAGCATTTCTTACAGCACTATTTGATCTGTCTCTTGAAAGCTGGCTTATCTGCGCCAATTCTGTCATTTGGCTGTTACTGTGGTTGCATTGCTTTCTTATTCTCAGCGTGCTGAAGAATCTGGATAGCTATCTAAATTCTCACTCCAAACCTTGTATCTCATTCAGTTTTCCAATTTTCACAAGAACTGAGTATAGCTAACAAAACCAAAAGTCTGTCCGTACCCTTGGTTTGGCAAGTTTTGAAGCGTGCAAGTGTACTACTGCTCAATGTACCAATCCCTGGGCATAGTCCTGAGCCCTACGAGGGCTAAGAAGCATCATCTTCAGCTGATCTTATTTTTTAAGTCTGTATTGACTTTGTAGTTATGTTAGAACTGTTTCTACAGATGTTTTCTCATCTTCTAGATGAATTGGATGTATATTGGTTGTCAATGCAAAATAGATCACTTTGGCACGTAGAGACAAATCTGAGTTCTATTATAGGCACTGATTTCACTTTTCTTCCTGAGCTGTGCAGTTGGACTGAAAACTATTGCTTTGAGGATGCAGATCTGTCCTTTGTGTATCCACTGACTCAAAAAAAGAACCATTAGAGGTGTTGGCTTTTGGTAGTCTTTTGCCTCAACAGTCCAGATGGTTTATGTAGCTGCTGTGGTAATGGTTATGGTTTTTTTGTTGTCTCTCACCGCTACCAAAGGAGGTTAGTCTGTAAGTCTGTTGTTAATGAAAAATGCATATTCCGTGACATATTGTCTATTCCATAAAATAAATACATATCCCATGAAATTATATATATTCTGTGATGTGCCTGTATATAATACGCACACATACACATATATACATATATGTATATTTAAAATTCATATATGCACACACATGCATTCATATATAAAATCCCAAATTAAGCTGGAGACTGCTTTGAGACAGGTTAAAAGAAAAACTAGCGTGGTTGCATTGCTATTCTGAAATCATGAGACTGAGAGTAGAGATTAAAGTGTAGAAGAATTCCGCACACATTAAGGTATGGAAATGTGTACTTTCAGGAACAGAAATAGCTGTAACTCTGCCACATACTGACAGCATACTGTAGCTATTTGACTGCAATTGAAGTTGCTTCAAAATGCCTGATGCTGCTCACATTAAATTTCATTTTCCAAGACGCTTTCCTTTGTCCTTTCCAGCTATGCTGTTTAAGTGCCTGGGAAGGAATGATATAGAAAAAAAAAAACTCTGCATGCAGTAGGGATAAGCTGTTCTTCATTCCTGCTTGTAAATCCTGCAGGTGTTTCTTCTGGGTCACACCTGGGATGGGGCCTTGCTCATAGCACATGTTCCTTGGTCTGTGTAGTCACAGTGAAAACTTCCTAGGTTTTGAGTGCTGGGCTGATGTTCAAAAGCAGTTGTAGAATATGCACGTCCTCTGTGTTTTTATGGAAAAGGTCTGTGATTGCCTTCAGAACTAGTGTCATGAGTGCTAGCATCTTTCCTTCTGGAGCTCAGCAGTTTAGTGATTCATTGCTGCTTAAGGTCATATATACATTCTAAGCTAATTTTTTTTCCTTCTTGTAGTTCTAGTTAAGACAACGAGGCAGAGAGCAGGCACGCCTAATGCTCCTAAGAGCTGGCTAGCACTGCTGTTGTACTGAGCTGAGGTATTAAAGTGGAGATGGGGTGGAAATGGTGTCCCGTTGGGAACCTTCTACACCTGTCTCCCAGTTGAGAAGAAAAGCATTTTGCAGTATATAAATAGAGGATTAGCTGATCTTTGTTGAGATCAAAATGGTGCTTTTGAGACTGCTTAGAAGTTTGGTGCATGCAGTTACTTCAGGGCTTTTTGCTGTACCATCGTGTGCTCTCTCTTAGAAGCGCACAGCATGAGGTTGCCTGCCCACAGCAGATTTAGCTGAAGCACTTTTACATCTAGCAGCATTACGTACCTGTGCCTCTCACTTGCTGACTTTCTCTCTTATTTCATTAAATTATGTTTGATGCAGCATGCTCTTCTTAAGGTGTGATTGGAGTATGCTGTCAAATGATTTGTCTTCATTTTTTGCCATTTTTAACTTAAAAATATTTGGCTGCTATCCCAGGCTATAGCAAATGGCGTGTCCCTTTTGAATCCGGTGCTTGCTACTTGTTCAGGTATTCTACTGTGATGACTGTACACTTTGGGGGATGAAAAAGTGGTAGCTAATGAGGTGTAAGGGACAGGAAGGGTGGAACAGACACACCTGCTGCTCAGTAAAGGTTTTCCAGAGTAGGGCCAGGAGACGGATCTGCTCAAGCATGGTGCTTCCAGACCCGAGCTGTGCCCTCCAGTGCTTTCTACTAGCTCAGCCCACTCAGCTTCATTTAAAACCTTGTAAATGAGCTGGCTTTATCCCCGGCTTCCTCCTTGAAGAGAAATACTTCAAGTTCAGCAAGCAAAATGAGGAAGGCTGCGGGAAATGCGGAAATCAGGATAATTTTTGATTTGCTGCTTTGTTTTCTTGAGTAGATCTGACATTTTTAAACCAAATGGTGTGCTCCTAGGGAGCTTTCAGAGCTTGAGGAGCTGTGTAGCTGGTGTTTCCCTTGCTACTGAGGGCAATATGCAGTGCCCGCTTCTGCTCTGAAAAGTAGTACAGAGATGTGAGAAAATAATGAAAGCAGGCTATTTTTTGTAGCCTCTGTAGGGCAGAGAAAAGGGCCTTCAGTCTCTGTAGGGCATATTCTGGAATTAGCAGCAGTGCTGGTTTGTCCTGTGGTTTGGATGCTTCCTGTTCCTGGGTAGAAGTGAAGATGAGATGTAAGTGCCGGAGTTGTTGTTAGACTGTGCCATACAAGGAATCCCTTTTCTGCTATTTCATGTAGCACATAAAATAAATAAAAATAAAAAATTGAGAAAAGTGTTTGGTTTTGTGTCCTCCTGAGTTCATTCCCTCGTGCTTTTTTAATCTGCACTATGCAGTGAAGTTTGGCAAGACTAAATTTAAGGATGAGAGAAACAGTGAGGTTTGGCTGGATGGACTTAACTCCTAGATGATCTTCTGCAGGAAGTAAAACTGGACCTGAATTTTATTTGAGTGACTTCATAAGTGTTGTATCATGTAATAACGCCCGAAAAAAAGAAATACTGTGGAAAGATGATGAGACATTTTCTCCACTAAGGAAAATATTACTTATGGTGCTTGATGTCATGGTTTATATATTGATGCTTGTTTTAAAGTTTAAAGAATGATGTCAATACAGAGCTCATTATGAACTTGGACTATTTTTTGGGCAGGAGCAGGGAAGGCGCCCACTCAAAATCCAGTTCTGCTTCTTGAGAGTGAGATGTGACAAACTCTTAACTAAGGAGAGTGCAGTCTCCTTTCTTCAGGGTGGGTTTCTGATTCAGTGGTGCCTGGAAGAGTGAACTGGGATGAGTAATCAAGGCTCCTATATGTGTCATGATGCAAATACCTAGACTGTGTACATCTGTGTTCCGTAGTTCTAACATTTGAAGCCCAACCTAATTGTTACCGACCCAGCAAAGGTGTTCATTCCACCTCTTGGTTTGTGATGTTCCTTTGAAAGTCCCCAGCCGTAGTGATTAGAGTGCCTAGTACTAAGCTAAGCAGTCAAAATACTGCCAGCCAGCCTGAGTCATTGAAGCATAACAATGCATATGTAAAAGAACAGCTGGATCTAATTTTGTTTTTTTAATTCAAGGGGCATTCTGATGTCAGAGAGCTAGATTGTATTTCCCTTCTTTTTTTCCTTAAATTTTGCCAAATGAGGATGAAGATGGATCTTAAAAATACATCGAGTCAAATATTCTATCTGTTTCTGTGCTATTCATGTGAAGATGTCTGCAGATCTGTTGATCAGGCTGAGTTTGCAGGCCCTTGTGCATTCATCTAAGTTTAATGGCACCAGAAAAATGACTCATAAAGGTTGTAGCAAGTTTTTTGGGCTCGAGAACAGACATCTCATTTATACCAGATGACTGTAACAGTGCAAGAATGCTGACTGGTTGTAAATGAAATCATTTGTTGCAGGCTACTTAGTCCCTGAAAGGGGACAGTACAGCTTTAACTGCTTCTCTGGAGGCTTTGGCAGGGCAGGCATGCTTCCCAAGTTCCAATCTGCGCTGTTCATGGGGAATTTTTTTCTCCTTCCACACTTGCCTGAACCTGCTAAGGCACCTTCATGGGGAAGTTTGTTTTCCTGGTGAGTTATAGAGGAAGTTTTAAAAAGATGCATTTCTGACTTCCCTTAGTGTTAATACCAAGTGTGGAAGTTGGCACTTTCAAGTTTGCTGCTTCAAAACCCAGTGCATGGGCTAGGAAGTGTTAGGAAAATTCAGTTCAGTGCGGTACGTGGATGTGTCTGTATTTGCTTTCTGACCTTGAGCAACTGTGTGAGTGCATTTCAGACCGAGCCTGACAGGGAGCCATGGGATGTAGGGCAGGGAGTCTGAAGCGAGAACCGATTTCTGAAGAATTCCTGAGGACAAATTCTTAGTGTTTTTCTTTGTGTCTCTTTGCTGGACATCTTTACAGTAAGCAGTTCTGAGTTACCAAATTAAAGATTGTAAGAGCTGGTCATTTTCAGTTGAGGGAGTGACATTAAACTTCTGTCATTTTAGACATCACAGTAAATTGTAACTGCATGTCTGTGAGACCTGGGGCTTCCTTGCTTACACTAGGGTTATTAATACAACTCGCTTGTCATTTAGGTACCTGCGAAAAGGAACAGCATGAGAGCATATGAAATAGAAATGCTTTTTCCCCAGTGTGTTTGAAACCACTGCGGATGATTGAAGTCAGCATTTGAGGAGCCAGAGCAAATAGTCACGGACTTGATACAGTGCATGCTTTTTCTCTTTTTTTCCAAAAAGTCAACACAAGTTGGGAAAGGACAGAAAAGGACGTGGTTTGCAAATAACATAACTGATTTCCTGATAGGCAGTGACTCTGCATCTGTAGCTGTGTGTAACAGGCATAAAGGTTATCTACGACCTTTTGGTAAGGCTAACAGATCACATAGGACAAGGAAGGAGTATGAAACATAGGAGAACTAGGGCAAACTGAGGCTTGCCTGGTGCGTTGGAGGCATAGCAGAGTCACTGTACTCATTGAGCAATTTGTGGCAGCGTGAAGGCCATCAATTAACAGGAAGGATAAACAGCGCAAGGCCTCCTGGTTTGGGCTCTTCTGATGAGTAGCTCTGGAAAGGGTCCGCCTTGCTAGTGGGAACATCCTGTACTTAGTGCAAATGCATGGCACTGCGTGCAGGTAGCAGTAGGAAGTCCCTTCCTGGTGAAGCACCGAGTTGTGGCATCCTGTTCTACTGGCTTGTCTGCATGAGTAATAAGGCTGTAGGTGACTTTTTGAGTTGCTTTCAAAGGTTATTAAATTCAGATGAGACTTCTGAATTCAGCTGTCCACCCAAACTCTTGCAATCTTAACTTACCTTTAAAGTTTATTTGAATTAAGTTGTCCGAATGTCAGTATAACTCCAGGTATGGTGGCTGTGTCTTAATCTGTCCTTCTGTGCTGTAAATATTAGAACACATTGGTAGCAGCACTGTCTTGCCTCCATAGGCAAGCAGTGTTGTGTCTGAAGCATGAAGTAACTTTGATATTTTGTGCTGAAGTCATTTTGAATGCAGAAGAGTTTCAAGATCCTTCTTTACACGAAACTTGATTCCCCCCAAAAATGTGGCAAGTGTTGTTCAGTGTGCAGGGATGGGGTGAGGAAGTGAACCGGGGAGCAATCCTGTTGAAACACGAGGCACCTGATTGTATTTCTTTGCATCTTTGGTGAGCATGTTACCACTTAATGCTAGCGTAAGCAGGGGCTATCCTCAGAACTTTCCTTCTAAAATCAAATTTGCAAATCTTGTTCCTGTGACTGTTGATCTGGGTAGTTAAAGAAGTGGAGCTGCTGGCATTTGGTCTTTGGTCTCTTCACTTCAAATAACCAGAGACTCTTATATAGCATGCTCATTCTTGAGTTCTGAGCAACTGCAGCTCCTATGACATACGGCATTGTAAAGTACAAGATACCTTCAATTTCTTAAAACTGGTTTAAATTATTTCTTGCTAAGCAAACTTATTACTTACTACATTTTGTATCATGCTTCTCCAGTTCTAACATACAACTTACAAACAGTCCAGGAAGTAGAATAAAACAAAATCTGAGAGGGATTTTGAAATGAGTTTTGTTTACATTAGCTTGTAGTAATTTTGGGGGGGTCAATTCTGTAATTTTTCAAAACTTTCAGAGTTGTATTTTAAAACATTCCAGAGGAATACACAGAACATTATGGAGTAAGTTTAATATTTCTAGCTCATAAAACTGTCAATAGAAAGAGTTCAGTACAAAAATGGGCAGTAGAACTCAAGCGATAACTTGTTTAAGCTTTCTTCTTGCTTAGTGGAAGAAATTTAGGAGAAATTCCAGCTTCTCAGTAACAGCACAGAACCCATCTGGACTCACAGTAGATTTTCCTTTCTGCACAGCAACACTGCTTGATTATCTCTGGCTTTGGGATAAAGTTGTAGTATTTCTGAGCCTAGGAGGAGGGAGATAATGTGAGAGGTGGGATCATGCAAGTCCCATTGCTCTACCTATGTAAGTATTTCAAGCTGGCTTTGAATACAGCTGGTTTTCAGAAAAATGTTGAAACTCGTGTGCATCCTTTTTGGTCTGTGCTATGTAGGAAACTTGGACAGTGCTTTATGTATCCACTAAAGGCTTGCCGTAGACAACTAACTTGAGTGAGGTGCTGATGCAGGTTGAATTCAGTGCCTCTGTTGTGATTTCTCAGAGAATTGTTGAACAGTGTCTACACCCTAGTTCTGAGGGGTGCCGCAGAACAAGGTAGATCTTAATTTCTAGTCCAGTGAAGGATGTTAACATTTGATAAAGTTGAGAGAGGTAGTATTTGTTTTCTTCAAGGGGTCATAAACTGAATTTTGCTGTTACTAATATAAATGTTAATGCTGCAATTGTGCTCATGTACTGTTTCCCAAACACAAGATGATGGGTAGAGATGGAGATTGCTCCTTTAGTTTCTTTCCTGCACTGATGCTGAAGGTTAGCATGGCAAGCCCAGAGTTAAAGTCTTGATGAATAAAGCTGTAGCATAGAGACACACTACTGTATTTGAATCTGAACATTGCCATTTGTGATTATCTTGATTGCTTTTGATAACAGTAGACTGAAAACTTAAGAACTTAATTCTTAGTATTTCAGTTCTTCCTCTTCCTGAGTTAGTTTTTGGTGAATCGCTGTTGGATTCTCTCCCTTGTATAAGATCTTGAGGCTGGTATTTAATAGCCCTTGAAACACTTTTGATTTCATTGGAAGCTATCGCATCTTCAGGAGACACTTGATAGTTTTTTAGGGTTGTGCTCCTGAAGGTTAATCAGGGAGAAGCAAAGATTCTAGTTTATTTTGCAGTTGGATGTCACTTAATTTGCATATTCCTCATACCTCTAGAGCAGAAATACTTAAGACTTTTTCTACCTAGTCAAAACTCCGTGTTTCCCACCTGATTGTGCATACTTTGCATTTTTAGGAAATAAAAAGATTATGGTTAGGGAAAGCAAGCAGACCAACTGGTGAAAGGTTTGTGGTATGAAGGGAATGCTTTACTGGCCTAGACAAGCCAACCTAATCTGGTTACCTATGATGTAACCTTGTACCACTAGAGGTTCCTCATCTGTCTTGGTTATGTATGATGTCCCATTTTCTGGTTAGACAGCTAAAATATGGACAGTGGGATTTTTTTTTTCCTATCTTTTTGTGTAGTGGATACATAGTAGTTTGGCTTTTGGGCTAGATGTGAACATCTGTGGTTGTACTGATCTCTCACATGTGTTTGATCGCCCGGTTCTTCAGAATACGGTGCTGGACAAAGTAAAACATGTAATGGCTTACTGGAAAATCACATTTGTGGGAATTTTCTGTGAGCTCGAGGTAGATTCAAGTGTGTTTTTCACAATGCAGCATTATGAAGTGCTGAGACTGAAAGAGACTGAAAGACAGCAACTTGTAGTTGCTGCAGTTCACCAGTTTATGCACTGCAGAGCTTTTCCCTTTTGTAACCAATGAGATAAGGGCCCTAAAGATGAGCCTGCCTTCATCACCTGGCACAGTGCATCTCTGCAGCAGCCCGGTACTGTAACTGCATCCTGGGGAAGCTGGGTGCTCTGCAGAGAGACCTATGTGGTTGGTGGGCTATCAGGAAGGAGTGGGACTTGCTTTGGCCATCACAGCTTTTGGCAAAGTAGAAACCATACTGAGCTCTCTCTTCAGAGTTTTCTGTAGCCTTCTAATTAGCTTGGATAAAAGTAGCGTTCATAGAGATGGGAAGAGGCATGACACAAGTGACATAATTGTGACATTTCTAATGAGAGAGATCTCGTAAGCATTTTTAAGAACTGTTACTAATAGCAACTATAGAGGTAGAACATCTTCTTGGGCAAAACAAAGAAGGAAGGTTGGCATAGAAAACCAGAATGATTGTCTCCTAAGCTATGGAAAAAGGCCTTACCACAGAAAGTGTGTAGCAAGGCCAGCGTGAGGCTTTGCAACTTGCATTACTGATAATGATGGATGGTCTACTGAAGTTAATTCATGAGAATCTCCTCTTGTTCAGTATGAGAAACAGAAGAGGATGAGTTGTGCACTGAGAAGGTGGCAGGTGGCTTAGCAAACGTTTTCCTACAGAAAGTGTAATCTCTGCTGCACTTCTGCAGCTTCACTGTGAGTTCTGGATGGGCACCTCAATATAACGGGCATAAGACTATGAGAGAGCATCCGAAGGAGGGTTACAAAGACGGCAAAGGTTCTAGAGGACAAGGTGTGTGAGGAGCAGCTGAGGTCCCGTGGTGCGCTCAGCCCAGAGCAGAGGAGCTGAGGGGAGGCCTTATGGCGGCTGCAGCTCCTCACAGGGAGCGGAGGGGAAGCCCTGAGCTCTGCTCTCTGTGACAGCGACAGGGGCCAAGGGAACAGCATGGAGCTGTGTCAGGGGAGGGGGGGCAGCTGGGGGTTAGGGACAGGTTCTGCACCAGAGGGCTCTGGGCATGGAATGGGCTGCCCAGGGCAGTGGGCACGGCCCCCAGTGCCAGAGTGCAAGGAGTGCTTCGACTCCACTCAGACATAGGATTTGGACTTTGGGTGGTGGTGTGTGGAGCCAGGAGTTGGACTCGATGATCCTTTTGGATACCTTCCAACTAGGAATATTTTGTGATTCCATGGTAATTGATGTGATTGACCGTGCCACAGTGTCACAAGGTTGTTGAGGCTTTTATATTTTACAACTGCATTTTCTTAAAATAGCTAACAGGCTTAATATGGGAGGTTAAACTTTTCTATCTTTAGGTTTTAGGGTCCCGGGTGGCTTAGGAACTTCTTGCAGTCTTCCTTAGAAGCATCTGATGATAACTGCTGTTGAGATACCACATGATGCAGTGCCCAAGAGGCCAAGTTTGCTTGGCTTTGGATTCAGCAGTTTTCTTTCTTTTTTTGTGACAGAGTTATGTGGTAATTCTCTTTTGATTTTTAGGAACAAGGTAGAGGCCATGACGCTCCTGTAACTACTCCTTTCTCATACAGTGATAGTGCCACTATGGCTAATTCCCATCTACAGCTTCAGCTTTTTACTTTGCCTTTCTTGTCAGCGTGGTGGTCTCACACTGATGCCATTGACAGCCCGGTGTGCAAATTGATCTCGATTGGCAGGGAGCTGTGTGCTTTGGACTCCGAGGCAGATAGTGTGACACACTGCTCGCTTATGTCTTGGCTTCAGGGGCATGAGGCAGGGCAGATGGCTGGGCCTGGGGAGCTGTGACTGATGGCCATGGCTGTGACCTGTAGGCTGCCTGTCACTGCAGTCTGCTCCTGAGACCCTAAATATGGGTTGTGTCATTCAGCCTGTGATGAGCTTGAATTCAGAGGTATCTTCTGATACGCAGAAAAGGGAGTGGCTGGGTAGATAGAATTCCTAGATTTTTGCAGATAGTGGGAGAAGAAGGGCTGAGCTTTGCTAAGATTAGGTCCAGCTCCGTGGATCTTGCCTTTGGGAAAATTTTAACTTGGATTCCCATGGGGTGGTAGTATAGAAAGCATGCTGCTCCAAATTCAGAATGCTCGCCAACATCTCAAACCACTTCTCCCTGCTCCTTTCTTTCCATTGGGGTTTCTTACTACTTTTTAGCGTGACTAACCAGTGAATGGCACTATGTCTTTGTGCTTTTAACGCTTTACATAAAGAGCACATTTTGTTGTGCAAATACTGAAAAATATTCCACTTCTCTATACTGCATCTTTTGGGGGGAATTCAGACCAGGAGAGAACACAAAGATTTCCTAATCTTTTTATTTTGGTGCTGCAACACCCTTTAGTCTAAGGAAGTGATTTTTGAAAAAAAAAAAATGTGACTGCTGGAAGTGCACTGGTGCTGGCTAAGGGAAAAACTCCCAAGTCAGAAGTCTGATAATCCATTTTACCAGCTGTGAGTACTAACTCATCTGGTAAGTTTGTAGGGGATTTGTACTTTGGTATGGTTGGCTTTCCCTTTTAAGTGGTAGATTTCTTGCATCTAGCAAAAGGTCAACTAGTGAAATTGTTTTGCAGCTGTTGCCTTTTAGTATAAAAATACATATTTGAGGGAGCTTGAATTGTTTTAATATGAGACTACAAAGAACTGGTTTTGAAACATTCTTATACACATGTGGCTACCATCTGAAATTCAGTAGGACATAAAATTTCTTAGGAATGCTTATCTCAGACTCAGCATTTGCACGTGGAGGTTCTAAAATGTAGTGGTAACTAATAAATGCTGTTATTTGCTGATGGCAAACTTAGTAAACCAGAGGCTGGGAAACGCTCCAGTACTTTGGGGAAAAGAGTATTTTTTTTGTGCATAAGGGATCTAAGTCCCTGTTCTAGCTTCAGTGCTGGAGCAGTGCCCTGCTACCCTGCATTCCCCACCCCTCAGAGCAGGAGCTGCCCAGTCTCTCTTGGAGTTCAGCAGTGAACGGTTAACCTTTTAAAAGCTCAGTCATCTGGGAGCTCATTATTACGACTTGTACTTCTGAAAGTTTTAATTACTCTTGGCAAATAATCATCTGAAGGCAGCTAATTTCACTCACCAGCTACGCTCCCTCCTTACTCTCTGCTTGATTTTTACCCCTGGTTTCCCTTTCTTGTGTCCTTACATTTGGATGCTTCCTTCAAGTTCTTAGGGAGACAGATATTTTCATTTGGATTGAAATGAAAGCCCCTAATGACTTCTAATATCAGACGTCCTCTGTTAACATAGAAGTAGTCTGAGATGAAGGACAAATAAACATTGGAGGCAGCACTGACCTGTACCCTAAAAAAAAAAAGTGAAAATATATTTTTTAGAATTGAGGATGAGAGTTTTCTGTTTTGCAAGTCCTTTGACATCTGCTTGCATGAAACATCTGCTGCGTCATATGTAAGAAGAGAAGGCCAAGAGTAATAAAGCATTTCATTAATGTTTAATAGCATAGTGATTAGCAATTCAGCAAATGTCTTTGCCCATGGGAGATTGGAACTTATTTGATTAATAGATTAATTGCAACCTGTTCCGGTTGTAATTGCAGGTGTAACTTTCTATGGGTGTTGCAGACTCGCTAGCACTGATGTTACAGACATGCTTGCACTTTCTGTTTCCTAGCTGAAGAGCTGGAAATCAAAATACGAGAAAAATCCATGTAGTGTTTTTCTGAAAGGAAAATGATTTTTGCTGTCAGAGTTTTTCAACAGAGATCCTCTGTGCTACCTCTGAAAAAGAATGGCTATTATCTCTGAAAGTGCAGGTCTGCCTTCTAGAAAGTACTTTTTCTTTCAATTATTACCTTTCCTGCACTTTCTTATTTCAGTGTTGTGAAGGACTCGAACCATCTCTCTGAATTTCACAGCTAGTTCCATTTTTTCCAACTTTTACCATGGGTGTGCTGTAATTCCTGCTGCTTCTGGCCTCGCCCCTGGCAGAGCACAGTAGATGCTGCAGGACTGAGGTTTAGAGCTAAGCAGTTCATCAGGTCACAGGCTTTGGAACAACCGCTTGAAAATGATTAATTGAATTTCAGGTTGTGGTCTGAAAGAGACATGAGGCTGTAAATCAGTTTCTGTTCCAAGTTTGGTCTCAAGCTTCCTGAGAGCTGGCAGGAATCTAGAAGTGGTATTAAGTCTCTGAGAGGCTCTCAAGCTCACTTCCATTCAAAGGGACCACGGTGAGCTAACGAAGAATTTGATTTCTTCCCTTCAGTTAACCACTGAGATGTGGGGAGGAAGTGAAAGAAGAGACAGAATTTTTCTTCTGTTCCCCTAGGGGACTACGGCTTGTCGTGTGCTCTCTTAAAAATAAGCTGTTTGTCTTTTCAGCTGCAGAAAGAAGTGTATCATAGCTGTATGAAGCTTAAGTTTTCTGTCTAGGGACTGTGTTGTGCATTGGCAAGAGCAGGCTGGAGATTACATAAAATGGCGCTGTATGGGGGAACAGGTAGGCGGCCCATTTGTAAGAAGGGGCATGAGGCCTGAGTTTTTCAATAAAAGGCCACACAGGATGGAAGTAAGGCCTGTCTTAGTGCCTCTATTTTCTATCCAGCATACCTTTCTGGCAGCTCTCACTGCTGCATGGTTGAGGTGTAATCTGCCTAGCTTTCCAGGGGTTAAAGAAAGCTAGCCCATATTTAAGGCAGCCTCGCGCGGCTGAAGGTCGCTGCACTCAGTAATAATTTTTGACTAGAATAGAGCTGACACACACAGTTTGTGCTCTGACTCTTCCTGGGTGTTCTGCATTAACAGCTCTCAGGCCAGCGTTCAGAAGCGTTGTGCTCCGCAGCCCTGCTGCGCGTCTCCATCTTCTGTCACTTTGGGATCTTAACCACCAGATTTTTGCATGAGGACAAAGAGTGGAAAGTTTGGCAGCATTGTGGAATTTGGTAGGGAAAGGAAGCCTGCATTCCTTGCGGTTGTGTGGTGACAAAGCGTGCTGTGACTGCGCTGCACAGACAGGCATGCACAGGCATTCTGTGTCTCGGATCCCTTCGTTCACACTTGCTTCACAGAGTGGGTTCATTATCCTCATGTTGCGTGGGTGCTTAACATTTAGCTTTTCCCTTCTCTGAAGGGCTGGAATTCCTGTGAATGGCCAGGAGAGGTGAAAGGGAAGGACTATATCTGTACAGGGTGATGGTGTTGAAAGCAGCAAGTTTACATTTACGCTGTAAGCTGCTGGTTGCTATCACTGATCCCTATTTTTTTTTTTCCTCAGGGAAGCCCTGAATGCTAACAGCGTGCTAATGAGTATGATATCTGTCTCTAGGCCTTTTAGGATTAAAGGAATCACAGCGTTTTACAAACAAAATCCTCCAAGCTGCACGCGTGTGCTATCCATCAGTAGGGATTGGAGCAGGATGCAGCATCTGAACTTTCTGACCCACACGTTAAGCCAGCAAAGCTGCAAGTATTTTGCAGTCACTGATGGACTAGCACTAACTGGGTAATGGTGGCTGTTGGAAGAGGGTTTCTTTTTAACTTAGATCTGCCCATGTTGGAAATACACCGTGTCTGGCAGCAAGAGGGAGACTGGGGTCGGACTTCATTTGTGCCACACATGTAAATGAGGAAAACTGTGATCGCTGTTGACATTTCTCTCTGCTTGAAATTGCTTGCCCACAAAATGGACTTTTCATGCCTGGCTAGCTATTAATGACTGACATGGGCAGATTCCCAGCCCTGGCCTCTGTAGTTAAGCCCTTTTCACTTGTTTTTCCTTTAAGCACTGGTTTATTTCAGTGATGGCTTGGGGCAAATACAGGATAATCTAGGAATTAACCTTTATTCTGTAAATGACTGAATCATCATATTTCTGTGGAAGGAAGTTATTTCTCTGAGCCCTAGAGTAATTTCTGACGTTCTTTTGGCGACAGCAAGACAGCGTAAAAAGGAGCCTTGTGACTGATAGCATTTGAAATGCATTTTTGGAGGAATGGGTCAGGCAGCTCCAGGAATTTGTAGAGAAGACCTCCGACGGAAAGACCTGTCTGTGTGTGACTGCTGCCCTGTGCAGCTTTTGCAGGTGATAGGACTTGGATGGGATAGTGAGACTTCTTTCTGCTCTGTGGAAATGCTTGACGTCTCTCGAGGTGACGGCCTGAACCTTTCTCCAGAGAGGCTCAGTAGCGCAGCAGTTGAGTGGAGGTGCCTAGCCATTCAAGCTGTTCAAGTGGAAGCAGGAAGAAGAGGAAAAAAACAAACCTGAGGCTTTATCATAGCCTTCATGCCTCCTGCTGGAAACTAGTTCCTTTCTCCACTGTGCTAATGACCCCGTGCTCCAGCTCATCACTGTGCAGAAAGCTTTGCAGAAGAATAAGAAGCACGGTAGAACGGAGAAAATTATGGAGGCAGCAGAAAAAAAGGAGAAAGCTGTAAATGTGAAACATTCAAGAGAATTGTGTATGCCAAGAAATTTGGATCTACCTATGCTGCTTCTGTCTGTGTATAATGCCAGAATTTGTGATGATTGTCATTCATCTTCTTTTTGTGACCAGAGAGAAGCATGGGGCATATTGAACTCAAGCATTTGAGCATTTGAAGGTACTGCCCTAAGAAGAATAAAAACAAAGTGCAAAAATGAGCATCATCTTTAGTTATGAGAAGATAGCTGCCGAAATTGTTCTTGAAATAGGTCGGTATTTTATCCCTAAAAGGACGCTGCCTTTCCCTCAAAAAGATGTCATCTCTGAAGAGGACCAGAGATACACAACCTTATGTGGTCGCAAGAACCAGGTTATAACCTTGGTGTATCAAAACAAAAATGCAACTTTCTGGTTTCTTGTGTTTCATCTGCTTTGAGCATCTTCTTCAAAGTGCCTGGCTGAGACTTCAGTCATTTTGGAAGGAAAAAAAAGAACAGAATCCAGCATGCTCTTTAGCAAAGGAAACTCCGAGAACATCTCTTCTGAACTATATCCAGGTGATATTTCTACACTTCATCAAGTAGATACTGATTCTGACATGCTGGTGGGCACTGCATGGAACTTTTCGCCTCCATTTGCTCTGATGCATTTCAAGAAGTTTCAAATTCATAATCCTTTAAGATCCAGTCATTTTGTGATATTATTTAAACAAAAACAACAGAAAGGTCCAGATTAGGATTGATAAATAGCTGGCATAGCTCTGGAAATCTGGATGGGGGCAGAAGAGAATGTGTTGGGAGATAGTTATCCTAGTCCATTATAGCAGATTAAAGTAGCGAGCCAGAAATAATCTTGCTTTGGTGGTTTTATATCAACTACAGCGTTAGCATAGCTATGAGGAGTTGGGGTACAACCTCAGAGAGAAGACGTGCATCTTCATGCATCAGCTTAATTGTAACTTTAAACCATGGCCAAATCTGATGTTGTCTTGGCAATCTTTAACTTAGAGCAACTGTATTTATTCAATATAATGAACAGATTCAGGGAGAGGGTTAGGAAAGTTGTCTTCAGAAGCGATAAACAGGTTTTTGTCACATTGGGTTTGCATCGGTAATTACTGAAATGCTGAAATGCACTGGTTGCAAATCAGTTTTCTGGGACTGTGCGTTTGCAGTCCCTTGCATTCTGGATTTTAGATAAATCAAACTGCAGGAGAAATCTACTGAAGGGTCTTCTCAGGGTGCCGTTGGTTTTGCTGCTTCTTGAAGGAGTGTAGCGTGTACCACAAGAGCTCCGTGTATCAGATAATCTGGGTCCTCTCTTGTGGAAGGGCTGGTGCTGAAGGTTGAAGCTGCCTTCATCGCTCCTCAGGCTGAAATTCTCAGTGTGTAAACTTAATCTTTCCCTTCCTATGAATAGAGGTGGGAGAAGAAGTACTTCCTCTTTGAGTCTTGAACTTTTCACCAGTGTCACTCATGAAAGATAAAGGTGAACAAAGGATGAGCATGAGCTTGATGTTTCCATCCGCCCTGTGTTTTGGTCATGTGCTGTCAGCTTGTCTCTTCAGCGTGTTTTGAAATGGTTTTAGCCTGCATTATATCTAGCTGTGCACTTTCTTACGTTGTGTAGGACAGCTGTCACTGTTCTTTTCATGAAGGATTCCCTTAGTGTAATTCAGGGTGTTTTGTTTTTTTTTTTAAAGTGTATTTGTGCACGGGTAATTAATGACCCACTTTGATGTGCAATGGCTGTTATGTATTTAAGAAGCATACACTAAAGTAGTACAGTGAGAATTCGTGACGTATTCATTGGAGAGAAATGAGTTCTTAAAGAGCATCAGTCTGTGACATGAGCCATCAGAAGCTCTCTTCTCTGCCACATCCAGTTGAGCTTTTGTGGCTGTTTGAGTATTCTGTTTCCACCTCCATCAGGAGTGATGATTGAAAGTCTGGCTGGCTTTAAGACGGCTGAGGCGACTGATTAAGATGACAGTTGCTTCGTTCAGTCTGTTTCTGGGATGCTAGATGTAGGTTACTGTGTAACTGGTTTATGGTTATCCCTGATGTTAGCACCCCTTGAAGCACTGCCTGTGGAGTCGCAGCAGATGGTCGGGGTCATAGCCGAAGGAGATGGATCTGAATGGAAGGCATCAGAGTAGGCACAGATTGTGCTTCTGCTGGGCTGAGGTACCAGGGGATAAATATAACCTCAGCCTTGCATTAGAGTAACTCCTGATTTTTTTCGCAGTGTATTCAGTCAGCATACACATGCTATCTTAAGAGCTTGAAGCAATAACTTGACTTAAGAGTGTATATGTGTATTTTAAGGAGCTAGTAGAGGGATTGCTAAAATAGTTTTTACACGTACATGCTTAGTACATTCATGTCTTTCTTCAGTAATTCCCTGAGATAAATGGTATCATTTCCATCTTACTGGGATAAATGGTGGAAAAAATCATTTATCTTGCTGGTGGAATTGAGTTGGAGATAAAGGAAATTCTTGTGTTAGTTTCAGTCACGTAGTAATATCGTTAAGCACTGTAAAATCCACCTGGAGAAATGAGAGTTTCATCACAAGAAGTGTTTCTAGGACTGATAGGGTCTAGATCCATCCCAGCTTCATTATGATAGTTAAAATCTGTGCTGGGTTTTCAGCTACTGAGGTGATAGCACTGCATGAGTGGTGGTATGCAGGTTGGACAAAATGAGAAGACAGGGTCTTCCTGTCCATCAAAAGTCAGAGTTGTACCATGTGTCACAGGAACCCCAAATGCAACTAGCCAAAATGACTTCTTATTGGTAATTTTTAATAAGGAAATGAGTAGGTGGAGATTATTTAAGCTCCCATTCCTGCCAGAAGAACTCTTTTCTCTATTAGGTGCAGGGTGTGTTGGTGAGGTTATGTGGTGAATCCAGTATTCCTCTTTTGCAAATTCACTCCGTGGGATTTCAGGAGAATTTCAGGATTCTTGCAGAGTTCCTCAAGCTGTAGTAGTAGTGATGGGCACTGTATGTGACTCTCTTATGCTTAGAATATGATATCCGTGTTTCAGCAACAGCACCTCACAAAGTGTGAGCTTTGAGCATCTATGTACAAGAATGTTTTGTAGCTAAAGAGTTTTCTTCCTAAATATTCCTGAAGATGTCAAGGTTGATGAAGCTAGTAGGACTAGTGCGTATCTGATCCTAGCTAGTCAGGTTGCATGATTTGCAACCCTGTGATCCAAGTTAAAGTTGAAATACCTTCTAGTTTTAAAACTACAGATGCAGTAAATGAGGAAGGAAAAAGTGATGTGTAAGTGTAACTACAGCAGAAAGGTGTATTATAGCAACAGCTGTGAAATAAAATATAAAACATAGCCGTGTTAATTTTACTTGTGTGTTTTCATCCATACCTGCAATTCCACTCATTTCACTCATTTGATCTGTTAGGCTAGAAGCTCCCTAATTTGTTTAGGGCTCAGTGGCAGTGGGTGTTTGCAGTAAAGTCCCCAGTTTATTATGTATATAATGAATTGATTTTATCTTAACAGATTTTTCAAGTTGATATAAAATGGGGAAAATAGTGTTGCTGTTCTCTCTGCCTACATCTAGTTAAACCATGGTTGAATGAAACTGGGAATTGAGTTCCCTTCTCAATTACATGTCTTTTTTGTTGGCGTTTCAAGGAGAATGGTAAGGAAAAGGCTTTTCCATCATACACCTTTTTCACAGCATTGTTCTGGATCTGGCCGTGGTGGAATTCACTTGGTTTCCACCTGTGAGCTTTTTCTTTTTTTCCTCATCATATTTTCTCCTGCTCCTTATCCTTTGAGGAGGGGAATGAGAGAGCACTGGTGGAGTTCAGGTGGCCATCAGTGTGTTGAAGTCCCCTTGGCCATCAGCATGGTGGAATTCAGTTGGCCATTAGTCTGAAGGATGGAGGAGCAGAAGTGTTACGTTTGCTTTTACGTTATTTACATTCTTTTTACAGTATTCAGGTCTAAACCTTCTAACTCTTCCGGCTGATACCTTGTATAATTGTAAGATTGGGAAATAAAAATGCAAAGTTAATGTTTTCTTGCCTTTTACCACTGATACTTTATTAATGTAAGTGGATAGTTCTTGGGTTTTGCAGTGTATTTGCAGATCTTTGTTTTTGAGGGAGAACACGTTCAATGACGTCGATTTTTTCAGTGATAAAGTAATTGGGAGAAAGGCTAATTGCATGTGATTCTTACAGCAAGAGAACTCTTGCATCTTTCCATCTTCCCGTTTTATTTGGCTCAGTTTTATACCCTCCTTCATATGAATGTTATGGTATTCAGTGCAGTACTCTAACTTCTTGAGAAGAGTTCCTGATTGTTTGCGTTTCTCCTTTTTTTCTTTTCAGAACCGAGAGCTCCAGATTATGAGAAAGCTGGATCATTGTAACATTGTCCGATTGCGTTATTTCTTCTACTCCAGTGGAGAGAAGGTAAGAATGAAAAATGGGAAGATGCTTCCTACTACCCATCTGGGCCATAATGAACTGTCAAGTTTCTAGAGAAAAGAAACAGTGTGAATCACAGAATCACAGAATCACTAAGGTTGGAAAGGACCTATAAGATCATCTAGTCCAACCATCCACCTATCACCAATGGTTCTCTCTAAACCATATCCCTCATCACAGCATCCAAACGTTCCTTGAACACCTCCAGGGTCGGTGACTCCACCACCTCCCTGGGCAGCCCATTCCAGTGCCTGACCACTCTTTCAGAGAAGTAGTATTTCCTAACGTCCAGCCTGAACCTTCCCTGGCACAGCTTGAAACCATTCCCTCTAGTCCTATCACCAGTTACACGAGAGAAGAGGCTGACCCCCAGCTCACTACAACCTCCCTTCAGGTAGTTATAGAGAGCAATGAGGTCTCCCCTGAGCCTCCTCTTCTCTAGACTGAACAATCCCAGCTCCTTCAGCCGCTCCTCATAAGTCCTGTGCTCCAGACCCCTCACCAGCTTTGTTGCCCTTCTTTGAACACGCTCCAGGGCCTCGATGTCTTTCTTATAGCGAGGGGCCCAAAACTGGACACAGTACTCAAGGTGCAGCCTCACCAGTGCTGAGTACAGGGGGACAATTACTTTCCTGTTCCTGCTGGTCACGCTATTTCTGATACAAGCCAAGATGCCATTGGCCTTCTTGGCCACCTGGGCACACTGCTGGCTGATGTTCAGTCTAGCATCAATCAACACCCCCAGGTCCATTTCCTCTACACAGTCTTCCAGCCACTCTCCCCCAGGTGGCTGGAATATATATATATATGTGTGTGTGTGTGTGTATGTAGTTGCGTGTCCGCAGTGCTTTGAGGTATTGTATACCTGAGCTGACAGCAAAAGGAAGACTATTAACTGTGGCTGCAATGCGGTGGATTGGCAGAGTGGGAGAGGGAAAGCACTTCATAGCCTTCACTCCTTGTATGCAGGATTTAGGAAAGGAGCTGGCACTCCCAGGATGACTTGATGGCATGTCTCTGCAGTCTTACACACTGCACAGAGGGAGAACTCTACAGGAGCTTGCCTCTGCCTATGGAAAGCTTGCAGAACCAGCCTGTGAGAGTCAGAGAGAAATCTGATATTTTTTCCTTTTTTTTTTTTTCAAAAAATTTTTTTTAAACTTAGGTCATGCATTTACCATTCTTGCCAAACAAAAGTAGAGGGAATATTTCCAGTTTTTTATGTCTGTTGTCCTTTTGGTGGTAGTTTGCTGGTGGTGGTTTTTCAAGTACATAGTGATCATTTAGCATATAATCAGAAATTCTTTAAGCATTATGAGTGTAAGGAGAGAAATACCATGAAGGAGGGCTTGGTTATAGGCTCTGTATTTAACCAGCATGTAACTTGGCCAGAGCGAAGTAGAACTTCATGAGACAATCAGAAGACAACTGCCCTATCCAATGTCTTTCAGAAATCTTCTGCCAACAGTGGAAATGTTAAAATTTCAGAATACTGTTCCAGGAGTCTTTGTCTAATAATAACTTAAGTAAAAGTCTTTTGGAAATCTTTAACTTGATGTTGAGCTTGAGACTGGATTTTCTACTTAGCTCTTTCAACTCCACATGGCTAATTCTTGGCAAAGCTAGTTTTGTTTTTAATAATGCAGTTTCTGTCCATTACAAGTGAATCTTAATGCTTTGGGGAGTAGTTTTCTTTCACATTCTTCTTTGTTCATGTCTCTGCTCTGTGCCTTTGAAATTTCCCCTTCCACCTTGCTGCAAAATGGGGCAAATGGGAGCCAGTCCTCAGGGTGAACGCACACCCAGCACCAGCATCAGCAGCAGTGTTCAGGTTGTAAGGTCTCTCTGCAGTTCTGTGCAGAATGGTACATAATTGGCTTGTGAGTATTTCCATGCTGGCAGCAGTACATGGAGCTAACTGCAAATTAGTTTGTCATCTGCTGTTTGGGAAAAGCTCTAGATTGCAGCAGGTCAGGGTTCCGAAGTGATGAGTGTGGCTTGCAATTCTTGTCTGTCTTCATATAGAATTTAGCATAGATTAAACACAAATTAAAACCTAAGTATGACAGAAATGTTTCACATGTTACTAACTGCTGATCTCTTTAATAAAACAGTTTGACAATGAACTTAATTTTGGTTCCTACGTACTAAACATTTCCATGCTGCCATGATTGTTCCACCTGTTGGTCCAAGTTGGAGACTGCTTGGACTTCTCTCTGCTTACCCTCCCTGCTTCTTGACACCAGGGACTCTAAGCCCAGAGGTTTTTGTTTCTTTCTTTGTTTTAGTTTTGGTTGGTTTTTTGGTTCTTTTTTTGTCTAATGACTGAAGCTTAAATTTACGTACAGATTCTGTCTATTTAGGCTGTACTCTTTGAAAGCCACATGCTGAATAGTCACTTCAGTTCATTTTAGGCCATAGGCATTTTTGGGAATGAGGCAACCTTAAAACTGACTTCATTCTTGCAAAAGAGACGATTACATTTTTTGTAAGAAAACTTGAAGCAACAGAAAATAGATAAAATATAAAATAAATTCCAAGTAACACTTGATAATAGGACTCCTCTTCCGCTGCATCAAATCTATAGCTAGTTTATAGAGATTCAGAGTGCGCTGTTCGCTCTTTTAGAATCTATCCATTGCACTGGTTGAAGTGTTTGAACTCCCCATGTTCTTTTCTTGTAATGAACTTCTCATTTTTATTTCTTCCATTTGCTTGTGTTTCATTCCTGCTTTTGCTGAAAGCAATCCAGCATTAGCAGCAATGAGTTCTTCTAGTGAACACAGTTTTGATTCCTTCTCCTTTGTTTTCTGTGTCTGTGTGAATCCCTCATTTCTGAGCATCTTTGGAGTTGTATTATCTTTATATAGGTATACCTTATGAAGATGTTTGCATATGTATGTGTGTGTGCTTGTATATGCTTACTTATATATACGTATATTTATGCATATATTGCTTTACATATATAGGTTTATGTACTGACTATATATTAATCATGTTTGACTAATAATTTCCAGTTTAAGATTACTCACAAAGAACATATAATATACGTTAATAAGACAGTTGACAGGCACGGCATTCAAATTGCTTCTGTAAACTACATATACCTCAGTTCCTTCTTCCTCTAAGTTTGCAGACATTCATCAGACCCGCTGGATAACTCAGTTCTTCCAAAAGATTACCTTAATGAATTTTCCAGAGTAGATTGATTTGTTTTTTTTCTGAGGCTTTATGAGATGACTGATAGCAGAGCACTAACTTTTGTCACTGTAATGTGCTTTTTGGTGGTCTAAAACCTGTAATTACGAGTAGTAGAAAGAAATGGAGGAGAGGAAGGAACGACTAACTAGTAGATAGATTTGTGAAATGATCTCTTTATAGAAGTAGCAGCAAGTCTTTTCCATGTGTAGTTTAGTGATTTCTGGTTTTCTAGATATTCCTCGGTGAAAATGGGCAGGTTTGTAGGGCTAGCCAACTCTGCTGTGGTCGGTTGTAGTTTTGGTATTCTGCCTTATGGTATGGTCTTGAGCTAGAGACCTAGTTTGGGCAGCTTATCTCAAGAAGATCAGGCCATATTAGGAAGTCAAACTTTGTTTGATTTTGGTTCCTTTTCCTTAATTTCAAAGACTGCTTTGCATATAGCATGATAGATAAATGTAAGTGTTGTTGTAGTGAAGTATGGAGTAGTCTTGCTGCTTGCCCTATTTAGGTTTCAGCAGCACAGAGCTTTTGAACCATGCTCTAAGTTAGGGTGGGCGTGGATGGACTGAATACTACTCCCTTTGGCTTCTATACTGAGAGCATTTCCCAATGTTTTGTAGCCCAAACTAACTTCTTAGATCGATGGCTGCTGAATTAAACTGTTCACCTTGGTAAAACCTGAAATAAGAGTTCCTAATCCACATTTTTTTTCCTCTGTATTTCTGGTTTGGATACCTCTTGGTGGTATTTCCTGTCAGGTTTTCCTGTATGGATGTTTTTGAGTGTTTGATTGATCTGGACCCATTCCCAAAAGAGGAAGAGAGGTCCCTGGAAAGATTTCTTCATGCATCAAACTGTATGAAAGTAAACTAAATACTGGTTTTGTTGGGTAATTGCATCTCTGGTTTTGTAGCTTTTTTTTCTCATCAAGGTGGCTTGTTATTCAGAGTCGTCAAAGTGTATTTGAAAGATCATAAATATGCAATGTGCTCACTCTTTTCTGGAGGCTGAGCTGGCCCATCTGCATCTTTTAATTGATCTTTAATCTTACTTAGCCTTAGTGTAACAGCTTGCAGCCAAAAGTCCATGCAAACTCAGGGTAGAAATTTTCTCCCATAGTCTGAGGTTTAAAATTAATGTGCAGGGCATAGTGCACAGCAGTTTATAGGTGCAGCTCAGTGTGCGTCTCATATGTGCTTTGGCAGCAAGTTACTGAGCTACAAAGAAGAAATTTGGAAGAAGGGAGTGACTGGCTGGTTTGAAAGTTTGGCCCTTGCCGAACAGCTGTTATTTCTCCAGTTCACATCCCTGTTAGGAAGAGGTGCATCGTCTACCTTTAGAGGCATGAACATCACCATCCTTTCTTGCAGAAATGACCAAAAAAAATTGGTTTTGTGCAGTATATGCAGATGACAGAGCCTTGAGCCCAGCTGCGAATGGATGGAGACTGTGTGAATGCTTTTCACCAGCCCAGTCAAGTGGTGAAGGGTCATTGCTACAGATGAGTTTAGTCACTATGATCTATTTAATCCTTGGCAGATCGGCTGTGCTGTCAACAAAGGAGCAATTAATGCCAATTATGATGGGTTTGTGATGTTGGTATCTTTAGTCCTTGCCTGAGGCCTGCCATACTTTTTTCAAAAAGGGCACCAGTCATCAGATAATGATTATCAGTTACTGCTGCTAGGGCTAGCCACATGCTGGGAATTTCCTTAGCTGTGGCTAGGGGCAGTCTCTGGTTTTGAGTAGATTTTGTTACTAGAAATTGCAGTTATGCCCCTCTGCAGCAGGGCTTTGCAGTAGACAGCAGAATCCTCAGTGTGGACAGTGCCTGCTGTGGAAATGGGAAGCTCTGATTTCACTGGGTTTATTAACTGTCCGCTACAGCTGGTGAGTCACTTTTATCTTCTCAGGTCATTCTTCCACCAGTTCTAGCCATTCCTCGCAGCTGGGCTTGTTCAGCCTGGAGAAAAGAAGGCTGCGGGGTGACCTTGCAGCCTTCCAGTACCTAAAGGGAGCCTACAAACAGGATGGGCTCTTCAACTCTTTACAAGGGTGGATAATGGCAGGACAAGGGGAAATGATTTTAAGCTGAAGGAGGAAAAATTTATGTTGGATATCAGGGGAAGTTCTTTGCCAAGAGAGTAGTGAGGTGCTGGAACAGGCTGCCCAGAGGGGTTGTGGATGCCCCGTCCCTGAGTTCAAGGCCAGGTTGGATGGGGCCCTGGGCAGCCTGGTCTAGTATTAGATATGGAGGTTGGAGCGTGATGATCCTTGAGGTCCCTTCCAACCCAAGCCATTCTATGATTCTATGATTCTCTTTCTCATGGCAAGGTGTGCAGGACAGCCCAGTCAGCCCGACTTTCTCCACTGATTTTTGTCTTTCTACAGATTTGTTGACAGCTTGTAGCATAATCTCTGAAAGATGTGGTTCAAATGGCCATGGATCACTTGTGTCAAAGATCACAAATCAATTCTGCCTTTTAGATATTGGGTGGCTCCTTCCATCTTCATAGAAATATTTATCCTTGGAATTAAAACAAAAATCCTAAGGACTTTATGGGGTGTAGAATAAACAAGATAGGCAGGGGTTCCCAAATTGTCCTGAGGGTGGTACCTTTTTCCTTAACGTTGTCTTCTTTTGTGGGAAAAACAATGACAGAAAACTTTCAATGAAGGGAAGAAGTGTTGCCTTAGAACACAAGACTCAGAACATCACCTAATAATGTAGCCTCTTCAAGTGGTTCAACAACTATTTTAGAGTCAGATCCAGGAAAGATCTTAAATATGAATTATATTGATTGGCCTTATTTCTGCCCTTGTGCTGCCGTTACAGCTGGTCTGGTAGGCATCTCCTGCCTCAGAGTATATCTTGCTGGAGGATAATATTATAGGCCAGTTTGGGAATCTTCTGACAGGTAGATGTAGGAACAGAAAGCATGGGATCCACATGATTTCTGAAACTCTATCATAGAATCATAGAATCACAAGGTTGGAAAGGCCCTACAAGATCATCATTACTATCACAAGCTACTAAACCATATCTCGTAGCTCCTCATCCAGATACCTCTTGAACACTGCCAGGGACGGCGACTCCACCACCTCCCTGGGCACACCATTCCAGTGCCTGACCACTCTCTGAGAGAAAAAGTTTTTCCTTATGTCTGATCTAAATCTCCTCTGGCACAACTTGTGGCCATTTCTTCAGGTCCTGTTTGTTGCTTGGGAAAAGAGGCCAAAACCCTCCTCATCACAACCTCCCTTTAGGAAGTTGTAGAGTGCAATGAGGTCTCCTCTGAACCTCCTCTCCTCCAGACTGAACAATCCCAGCTCCCTCAGCCGCTCCTCATAAGACTTGTGCTCCAGACCCCTCACCAGTTTCATTGCCCTTCTCTGGACACGTTCCAGGGCCTCGATGTCTTTCTTGTAGTGAGGGGCCCAAAACTGAACACAGTACTTGAGGTGCGGCCTCACCAGAGCTGAGTACAGGGGGATGATTACCTCCCTGCTCCTGCTGGCCACACTATTTCTAATGCAGGCCAGGATGGCATTGCCCCTCTTGGCCACCTGAGCACACTGTCAACTCATGTCCAGCTGAGCATCAACCAACACCCCCAGGTCCCTTTCCTCTTCACAGTCATGCAGCCACTCAGCCCCAAGCCTATAGCTCTGCATGGGATTATTGTGGCCAAAGTGTGGGACCCGGCACTTGGTCTTGTTGAACCTCATCCCATTCACCTCAGCCCAGCAATCCAGCCTATCCAGATCTTTCTGAAGGACCTCCCTACCCTCAGGCAGATCGAAACTACCTCCCAACTTGGTGTCATCTGCAAACTTACTGAGAGTACACTCAATCCCCTCATCTAGGTCATCAGTAAAGATACTAAACAAGATGGGCCCCAGTACCAACCCCTGGGGGACACCACTTGTAACGGGTCGCCAGCTGGACTTAACTCCATTAACTACTACCCGCTGGGCACGGCCCTCTAGCCAGTTCTTTACCCAAAGAAGGGTATACCTGTCCATAGGCACTGAGGGAATCAAGAAGGAAATACTTTACCCAATATTTGTGATGCTAATAAAAATAGAGGTATATTTCTGAAATGTGGTTGTAAACTGCAAGTACAGACATGCTCACGTGGCTACTGGATGTCACCATTCCTTCATCCAAATAAGGTCAATTTCAGCATTTTTTGCATTTAAAAATTTTTCCAGAATGTCATGGCTACTAAGTAGTTAGAGTAGGAAGCCTGAAATTTCTTGCTTGTCTGTGAAAGCAGCTCCAGAGGCTTTGCGTATTTTAAGTACTATGGCAGCAAATTTAAGATAAGAGGAGAAAGGTGTGTCTCTTACTCTTCTTGGAAAGAGGGTGTGAAGTATGTGCTGGTTGTAGCTGTAAGAAAAGGTAAATTAGTCTTTTTTTAAAAAAAGCAGTTAACTTCAGAGTCTAGTTCTGTGTTTAGGATTTCTGAATGCAAAGTTAGTTTAAGAAACTCCTGTGTTGTTCATTTCTACTCAGTGGTGCTCATACAGTTGATCATCTGAAAACTATCTCAGAGAAATGAGTTGGGATTTGAAAAAAAAAAAAAAGAGAAAAAGAAGGGAGGGGAGGAAAAAACACCTGGCAACCCCACGATTGCTGCCACATTGTTGCTAATCCTGCTGATGGAGACTGAAATGGGCATGTTCATTGCTCTTTCCAGACTCTGACCAGTAAGTTCAGTCACCATGGAAGAAAGAGTAAATAGTTTCAGTACTTTTTATTGTATTATGTTACACCCAGGCAATCAAGGGAGGACTGCCAATTCATGAGAACTTCTGACGTTGTCCCAGGTATTGATGTATTCTTCAGAATATGCCCTGTGATGCTCTCTCTTCTTGTCTTCAGCCTGTCCTTCGGCATTTAAGAAACCACTGGCTTCCATCGTCGCGTTGGTGGTGAATAAGGGACATACTTGCGCTGGGACTGACAGATGTCAATTGCAGTTTTTTATGCACACATTCCAAATACAATATGGGCAATACACGGAAAAAAATAAAATCTCTTAGAAAGCACTTAGTGTTAGTTTAAGTTTGTTGAGAAGGGAGATTCACAGAGGAGAAATATTCTTTCCCTGCCGGGAACAATCCAGAAGAGCAAACCTTTTAATTCAGTCGCTAATGGTTTATATTGAACATAGTGAATATCAGCTGGATGGTGCTTTAAATAGTTTTACTTTTGTAGATGGAAGGACAGAAGAGTTTTAAAAGTGGAGTTTGTGACTTCCAGAAGCCTTTTATGTGTTTGTAGAACAGTGTTTTTACTTTCACCAGGTCTTCAACCATGCAGTGTTTAACGTTCATGTGCTGGAGCAGTTGTATTGCAGCCTGTTTGATTTCTGATTTCTGACACAAAAGATTCGACAACATTTTGGCTTCTGCATCCTACTCATGCTGCTCACTGTGGCACAGTTTGTATTGGTATTTATTTATGTGAAGTGTTTCCAACCGGAGTGAAAGGGTGCTTCAGTTATTGTGATTCTTGAGAGATACAGACCAGTTCAGTGACAAGGCCATGGTTATTTTGCTCTGAATCTTTTAAGTGTTCAGAAGCAGCATGTGTCAGCTGAGAATTTATCTGCCTAGTGACAAGAAACAACTTCTAACATTTGACGCAATTGACCGTAAACAAGTAGCAATGCTAAAGTCAAAATCCTAATGGAATGCATTGTTCCTGTATTTCAGAATCCAGCTGCTCCACACACCCTCTTTTTAAAGAGTATATGTAGAACATTACAACCTGAGCAACAAGCAGGGAAAACGTGGCTGCACCTGAACGTTTGACCTGTTGAGGAACGCTAATAATCTCTTGAATCCCAACACCTGTAGAAAAAAGTGTGTTATTTAACGACATCTTATATTTGTTTTCTGCAAATGATTTCTATGATGTAGCTTCCTCCAAACCATTCTGGGCTCTGTAGATGTGTGAGATAGGCTCCTGGTGGGTCGGTTACTTTGGCTGATTCCCAGCCCAGCAATTTTGGAACAGTAATGTGGAAACAAGTCACATGTGGAATATGTGGTGAGGTCTGAAAAAGGCTTCTGTAATGGAAAGATAAGCCTTGATCCATTCTCTTGATCCTCAAGCAGTTGCCCTCATTTGGTGAGCTCTTTGAGCTAACCCTGTTTCCTGTTGTACTATATCTGGGTCACTGGAAAAATATGTGTTTAGGAGGAATGTATGAGGTAGGCACACCAGATTACATCATCCTCAGAGCTTGTCAGGCCATGACTGCTTTCTAGCTCGCACTGCATCTTGTTCAGGGAAATCCAGATGATTTGGTTGTTATTTTTGTCCAGATCACACTCACAGAGAAGGGTGCAGGTTCTTGAAACTTGTTCTCTTAAGTGTTTATCAGATTTGTACTAGGTAACATCAGGAGGAGGTAGGTCAGAACACTGAAGTCATCTTTAATTCATGAACATAGCTATTTAGGGCACTTCTGAAGTGTCAGTTGCTTGTGGTAGGAGTGAAGTATGTTGCTTCTTACATAGCCAACACTGTAAGGCTTGCCTTTATAGTTGCATATTAAAGTTCTGGGTGCATCAGATACATAGATCTAGGTAACACGTTTGTTGGCTGGGTGAAAGATATTCCTGCTCCATCACGTGTCGATTTTAACGTGTAACATACAGTTACACAGAAACAGCAGCATGCAAATCCCATGTAGTTTCTTCAAGTACTGTAGGTAACATCAGAACTCTTAGGGATTTGATTGTGTGGGTGGAAAATCTCCATCTGCCATTGAAGTGCTTTAATCTTTTTGTGCCTGTGTCACATCATGCCACTGAAGTAGTCCTGTTTCCAACAGATTGCAAAGTAAAAATCAAAATGGAGGAGAGAAAAGTAAAACAGATGGTACGAACTAAACGGAGTTCTTTAATTCTTATAACTCAGTTCTGTGAAGGTTTTAGTGATAACATGTATTCTTTGTACATACCTCCTTTTGCTTGTACTGTGAGAGGATGATGAAATCACTATAATTCCATTGTTACTCACTTTTTTCTGTCAAATCTCTCATGTAAATCTTTCTGATACATGGAACATGAACCCTCTGAAAGAAAGTAATCAACTTCAGTAGCAGAGAGTTTGGCACAGTGACTAGTTACTCATACAACTGCTGCTCTCCAAGAGGTTGAGCATTCTACACATTCATCAGGTTGTATCTACACTGAATCAAGCATATCCTCGTTTTCAGGAGACTGTTTTCTCTTTTGATATACAGCTTGCCCTACGAGACATAAGTTAACGTGGATCTTTCAGGGAATATGTTGTATAAGTAATAATACCATGAAAATTCTGTCCCAAGTAGGTGTTGGATTTGTGTCATCTGGAAGTTAAGGGGGAAAAAACTTGGTGCAGAAGGGAAAGTGCTGAAGTAGAAGTAGGACGTGTTTTTCACGTGATTGCACACCTGTGGAATTCTAGAGCCATTTGGTATTTCCTTCTGGGTTCGTCCCTCGTCGTCCATGTTCTGGCTTGTTCCCCAGGTTCCATGATGCTGTGACCCAATTCTCAGGACAGGGGTGGGAGGCCCCAGGGCAGGCAAGATTTCTGGTGCTACTTTTCCTTCTCTATGTTGCACAGTTCCAATAAGAGCAGATACAAGTCAGTGGGCCATCAGCATTCACATAGCGCTGGTGCTGTTATTGCTGTTAGGAGCTATTGGTGAGAGCTACTGAGATGTGAAAGTACCAGTGTTTATTGTCAAGTAACGGTGACCTTAGACTTTGCACATCAGGTATTTGAGGTGTTGCAGTGTTACCACATGACGTTTACGTCCCCAGCAAGATCCCAGCTACTTGCTCAGATAGGATATGGTGAGAGTACACACTGCACTGTGCTCTAAGTGATTAATTAAGTAACAGTAGCATTATTAAATTGAAGCTAAATGAGGTTTGTTTTGAAACTGAGTGATGTTAAGATCAATAGGCAGTGGGCCTACTGACAAGCCGAATGCCTAGGAGCTCTGTAGAGTCATCATCCATGTAGTGTCTCTCCATCTCACCTTTTCCTACAGAAAAACCCAGTTCTTAGTGCAGCAAGCTCAGAAGTATACCTCTGCTTAATTCAACTAGCTTTCAACCATAGTTTTTTAGGTTGTTATAATTAATGGGGGGGGTATAATTAAATGTATTTGCAGCCCTGATGCTTCGCACTGAAGACTGCATTAAAATATCAGAAGCTTTTTAAGACCTGTTTTACCACTGAAATAACCCCATCCCCAATTAGACACTATGTGATTACATTACTTTGTCATTTAATTCCCCTTGTTCCTTCTTTCCTTTGCAAATATACTCTGTAACAAAGTACTTTATTATAAAGCTACTTTTGTTGTTTCTGTGTATTATGTTCACTCAAACCTCTAACTTAATTCCAGATGTTAGAAACAAAGACTCAAGAATCATTTTCATTTTGTTCTGTTTTACCAGGAATTAGTTTGTAGGCTTAAGTTGGACAAAACTGGGGCATTAAAACGCTTATTAAAAAAAAATGGCTTTGAATATTAACACCCGCTTGCTGTCTATGAATGGATAGTAGTAATCAGTTATAATTACTGATCTCTTAATTGTTAGGAATTCACTAAGATTAAAGCAACGTTTCTAAAATCTGTGGCATTTTTAAACTTTTTTAATGTGTTTGTATGGTGTGAGTTTGGGAATTCTAAGTTTGCCCTTGTGTTTCCCCAGGGAAGGGGACTAATATTTCAAGGTGGTGTCCCATAATGAAAATATCAAGTGGGCATCGTTGTCCTTATTTATAATTAGAAAATACCTTATGGTAGAGACCGTGTAGAATAATGTGACCTTAAACGTAAGTTTGACTTAGAGTACGGTGCTAAGCCTAAAGGGAAAACAATTTGCTGGCACTTAGTAAAGATGTTTCTCAACCTGTCAGCCTTTTTGAATGCTTTTACTGTTCTTCACGCTTCGAAATAATAATTATTGATTTTTTCTTCTATTCTCTTTCAGAAAGATGAAGTGTACCTCAACTTGGTGCTGGACTATGTTCCTGAAACAGTATACAGAGTTGCCAGACATTATAGTCGGGCCAAACAGACACTCCCTATGATTTATGTCAAGGTAGGTAACTAATAACTGTGGTTAGATGAAGAGGTATATTACAGGAACGAACTCTCTGAATACCTATTTTCTCACATAATTAGTTTTCTGAAGTTTTTAGAAGTATGTGTGTCTTGAGGCAAGGAGCAAAAAAGATCAGAAGGTGTATCTGTTAGAGTGAAGGAAGAGTAGAGGTGAGAGGCTTAAGTTTTAGCACTTGATTTCTCACTTTACAGAAATCTCAGAATGGTTAGGGGGAAGGCTGGGAAGTGTGGGGTGTTTTGTTTTTATACAGCATAGAGTCTGACACCAGCTAGATTCCCAGCTTCAGCTTTCAGAGATGATGATGACACAATAGTACAAAGGTCAAGAATTCAAAGGGAATGTCAGGAAGAATGGTATTCTCTTATGTGTTATCTTCTTCCTTTGCCTGATAACTAAGAGCTCCTGTACCTCTGATGAAGGAATGAAAAGTGTGCTTTTGTCCCCTTCCTTGTACATGGAGCTCATTGGCTTTACCACTTATGTTGAAGAGTGGGACAAGATGTTTTTATGCACATTTTAGCCTCAAAAACTCGTCTGTATCTTTTATTGTCCTTTGCACAGTGGTTAAAGATGAATGAAACTTCATTTTTGGTCCAGTATGGGACCCATCTGGGTCTCGTAATTCTATTTCATGTCTTGGGGTGACCACAATTTGTGTGCTGATGAATGGTCATGGAATCATAGAATATCTTGATTGGAAGAGATCATTGAGTCCAGTGTTGTTAACTTGAATTTAACTCTTAACATGGCACACAGATAACATAAAATTGAAATTAGCAGTAAAAGTTTCTGATTTGTATTGGTTTCTTCAGGCTCATCTTTAAATCTGTAATGCTTAACGTTAGGGTGGGTGAAGAGTACCTTTTAATTTGATTGAAAAAATGAATGTTGTAAAAAGTAATTATTCCAATAACAAAGTGTTGTACCATTACCCAGTATGCAGAAACTGTAAATTAAGTGTCTTGGCAATAGCCAGCACTGTTCCCTGCTTTTAAGAAAGCACAGAATCTTATCATTCAGCAGTAAGAATTTCTACTGCGAAGTATCTCCTGTGCTTGGCCTGTTGGTGGAACAATGTGTCCTCAGGTTATAAGCGCCACAAAACTTGCTATCTTAGCTTTTGATAAATTATTCATTTATTTTTGTTCTAATTGCTGTTCATTATGGCTACTTTGAAAAAATTGTCTGTAAGTATCCTTTGAGAGAGAATTCTGCTTCTCCTGTTTCATCTTCCTGGATATTTGGGACTTCCCTTTCCACGTAGCCAGGAAGTCTGCTCTTATCTTAGCTCTTATTTTAGTTCTTATCTTAGATCTTACCTTATCAAAGGGGAGCACCTCTCCTATGAGGAAAGGTTGAGGGAACTGGGCTTGTTTAGCTTGGAGAAGAGAAGGCTCTGGGGAGACCTCATTGCAGCCTTCCAGTACTTGAAGGGAGCATATAAAGAGGAAGGGGAACGGCTGTTTACGAGGGGGAATGGCCTTAAACTGAGACAGGGGAGGTGTAGGTTAGATGTTAGGAGGAAGTTTTTCACACAGAGGGTGGTGACGCACTGGAGCAGGTTGCCCAAGGAGGCTGTGGATGCCCCATCCCTGGAGGCATTCAAGGCCAGGCTGGATGTGGCTCTGGGCAGCCTGGTCTGGTGGTTGGTGACCCTGCACATAGCAGGGGGATTGAAACTAGATGGTCATTGTGGTCCTTTTCAACCCAGGCCATTCTATGATTCTATCATTCTATGATTCTCTTGTTTTTCTGACAAGGCAAGCCTATTTCAGTCTTATATTTTAAAAGAGATCATGTGACTTTGATGGCATTAAAACTTTTGCAAATGGAAGACACCTTTGCAATTGCAAATGTCAGATCGTACCCATTTGTTCGCTTTTGATTGATACGTAGGAAGGCAGAGAGCTCCTCTTTCCTGGGTAACAAAGAAGCTGCTTAGGAAACTGCAAGAATCTTTTCTAATAATCTTCTTGTTAATTTTTATTAGCAGCCTCTAACATTCTGTAATACATTTGTGGAAATTCTGGGTTTGTCATATTGAGATGGAGGGCAGTACTTCATGAACACTGCATGTATTGACTTGACTCGTCAACTTAGAGCAGTCTTCCAAATTATTTTGCAGTACACTTGCACGATAAGTACTTGACATGTCTAGAACAGCCTATCCAGAAAAATGTTTGTTTGTTTACTTTTCTTTGTGTAGATTTCTGGTTTTGAAAAAGCAAATGTGGAAACTGAAAACATAGAGCCAGCAGTCAGACAGTTCTTCTCCTGCTAGTATCTTCCCTGCCAAACAACCAAAAATAAAAGGCAAAGAGGGAGTGTAAATATAAAGATAGCAATGAAAGTGAAGCAAACATGACTTGATACCAATGTCTAGCGATTGCACCTGGTTTTACAGACCGCTAAAGCTGATGTGTGGAGAACTAGCTCACAAAAATGGGAAGGTGCAACTCCTGTGCAATTTCCAGCCTATAGGCTTAGTTCACATCTGGAATGATTTCAGAAACCCTGGGGGACACAAGAAAACTATGAAATAACCTGTCTGCCTGTTTTCAGCTTTAAGCCTGGGTTTTCCCCATGTCTTAATGACTGTGTATGCTATACAGCCCTATTTATGTCCAGCAGCTCCTTATTCCTTGCAGCCAAATATGTGGACAGCCCTGCCTTACCCTGTCATTTTGCTGTGGCAAGTTCTTAGCTTGCTGTGTTTTTCTTTGCTTAAAAGTTGGCCAGCCTTGGAAGGGGGAACAGAGCAAACTCTCTGTTAGCAGAATTGTTTGCCTTGCCTCGTATTAAATTGTCTTCAGTTGACCTCTCTTTTTGCCTGGAGGTTTGAAATTAGAAAGAGTCTGCTCCTTGACCAGGAAAAGCTGGGAGATTCATTCAAGTGTCAGGCTGAAACACTACCATATTCCTTGGAGAGCATTTCATACCCTGTTAATAACTTCCTTGGCTAAAGGATTTTTTCACTTTTTTATTAACCCAGAATACCTCATTTCTGTGAAGAGGCTGATTTATAATCTAAATGCAGACTTTTATTTTCTATATGTTTTCTGTGACTACCGTCATTGTTTGCTCTGTGGTTATTTATAGATGTTGGAAAGCTGGCACAATTACTTCTTTGGAATTGTGCTCATTGTCAAAAGGACAATCTGAACCTTATGTAGTTACGTGGCAAAGAGGGAGGAGAAGATGTGCCAGTTCCTGGGCTTTCCCTGTCTCCACAGGACTGACATAAATTCAGCAGGGCCTTTATTTTTGTTTGTTTGGTTTTTTTTTTTGAGTGGTTCTGTTTTTTACTCTAATAGAGTTACGTGTTGAGTTGTTTAGCCTATTTTGGCTGGGAAAGCATACCTTACACAGTATTTCTGTGTTCCAGTTGTACATGTATCAGCTGTTCCGGAGTTTAGCCTATATCCATTCCTTTGGGATCTGTCACCGGGATATAAAACCACAAAACCTCTTGCTGGACCCTGATACAGCTGTCCTTAAACTCTGCGACTTTGGAAGGTAAGCTTGTCTATGGCCTGAAGCCTGGGGAGTCAGAACCATTTATTTCAAATCAAATCTAGTGAAGTTTTGCAGGAGAACTCTCAGTGCTCCTCAGAAGTTTGTTGTTTGTAGTTTTAATAGAGAAATCAACATTAGTGTGTTTTCTTTTTAAAACGAGCTTGTATGAAAAAAAGAAAAGGAACTGGTGAAGGGTGTCAAATAGGAGGCGAATAAAATTATTCAAGCCTGTTATTTGTGCAGATATTCAAAAAGATAAATAGGCCATTGCATAGGGAAAATACTGTGCCGTGGAGAAATAACACTGAATGGTAGGGTACAATGCGTGGAAGAAAGGATAGGCAGAGTGGCATAGTAACCTGAAAAGGCTAGTGCTACCTTATTAGTCTATTTGTGTTGGTCTGCCAATTCATCTAATATTTCAAATACAGTAGAGGATCAAGTTCAGCAGCAGCAATTCTAATTGCAGGTAGCGGACATCCGTACCCTAGTTTCCAGTGGCATATTTTTTCCAGTTCTGTTCATGTGATTCGCTTGAACAAGTGAGTCCAGCTCTCATCTAGAAAGCAAAACTGATATGGAAGCTCTAGGTATCCATGCTGAGAAAGGAAACTGATTTCTTCCTGGTGAAGTTCAGTCTTTAGATTGTGCTGTAGCTTTGCAGACTAAAATAGCCAGGTCATACAAGTGAGAGGTCACCGAAATTGCTGTTGCTAAATTTGCTTGCCTGGAGTGAGTGGGAATGTCAGATGGTGATTGCTCAAGCAGTGCATCGTCACACCTCGTGGTTTGGGAATCTCCTTCCTAGCTCGACATCACAAGCATCGGAGCAAAATAGGAATCACACTTAAACTTAAGTAACAGTGCATAAACAGGTGGTACCTCTATTTGTTAGAAATTTGAATTGTTAATTGTAGTTTCTGTATTAGAAAGCTGTAGGCAGAACTGAGACTTTTTAGAACCATCTAATTGGGTGTTGGGAGCTCTTCCTTCTCTCAGAGGCTCAGTGTTGGATTTGTCTGGGGTTTGTTGCCACTTAGTGGAATGTATCGTACTTCTGGAAGAGCAGGTTGATTTCCACATCCTTTCTATCAAGCGCATGGTATTAATTAAGAAAGAAATAAAACAGACTCATGTTCCAAAAGTAATGTGCTGTTGTGTTTCTGAAGAAACTCGCCTTTATGGTTGTGGCAGTACTGTATGTGAGTTGCTTCGTGGCGTTGTAAATCATAGCAACTACATAGGTGAATAAAGATAGAGCTGTGATTTTGTATTTGAAGAATTTGCATTAGGCAAAGTACCTGAAACTAAACTCATTGTGTTCACTTCTATGTGAGGCCTTCATGTTTATCTTGGACTAATAACATGTGCCTGCACCAGCAAACTTGTTTTTACCTTTGTCTTCGTGCCCACTTAGCCTCATAACGCACTCCCTTAAACAGGAAAAAGCCAGAATATTCTGATGAAAGCTTAAAAAGATAAGAGTGATAATAGAAGGTACTCTGTTCTGGTGAGTACCCAGGGCTTTTGAACCTTGAAAGGTGGCTACATCTGACTGAGCTGTATTCTGTCGTCTTCGACTTTGTACATAAGCTTTTGAACACATCAGACTTACGCAGACGACTGCCAGCCAAAATCCTGGCTCTATTTATCCTCCAAATTGTAGTCAGAATTTCCTTTGCTGTGTTCACTGTAAGGTGCCTGATGGGCTGATCTCACAATAAATCAAGTCTGTGCCTTGTGTGTCAGCTTAGAACACAGTACTTTAGCAGTTAGAACTCAGGGGTGGTAAAGAGTGCTAAAGCTTAATACTGGTGTGCATTAAAATATTGTGAAGCTTTTTGTTTCTAAAATATTACTGATTTGTTTCCATTTCAGTGCAAAACAGCTGGTTCGTGGAGAACCTAACGTTTCATACATCTGCTCTCGGTACTACAGGGCACCAGAGTTGATCTTTGGAGCCACCGATTATACCTCCAGTATAGGTATGTGCATGTATTTGTTGAAGTCTGTGCCAGCTGCGTGGGTTTTTATTCTGTAGTTAAGTGTAAAGGCTTGCAAGAGGCAGAATTTTGTTGTAAACGGGCAGATGCCACTTCTTAGCAAAGTATACGTTTTTTAGGGGGCTGTTGCAATTTCTATACTTCTTGAGATTTCCATGTCAATTGTATAATAAAGGGATGTTTGTCTGTCTTTAGTTTGGGACGAAATCTGATTCAAATAAAACATTTTCCAGCTCTCCAGGTGGTTTTGTACCTACTTTTAAATTAAACAACAAGAGAGAGTTCAAACTAAAAAGTACTTTGATGACTTAACTATAAACAAGGGCTCTAAAAATATTATCCTGTTTCTGATATACTATGATTTAGACCCAAATAATTTTGTAGCTTGTTTGCTTGGCTTTTAGTGAAGTGTTTTTAGTGGGAGAGAAAATGCGGGGTGATGTTTGGCTTTAAATTCTCCTGGCAGGTTTTACATAACATACATGGCAGTATTTCAGATTCCGCTCATTCTGTTAACTTTTGTTGCCCCTTAGTCATTAATTGTCAACATGAATAAGACTTTTTTTAATGCTGGGCACACAGCTGCATTATGGAAATGTTATGGGAGCTGGAGGTTTAGGCAGAGGACAAGAAATAGCCAGGTGTTCGTACAGCAGTCACAGAAAGTTGCTCAAAGTGAACAGCAATGAGTTACCTTGTTGTGGTTAACTTCATCAGTTTTGTAGTCAGGGTACTCCCTGGGCTCTTTCTGAAGCCTGGTGCTAAGATTTTATCCTGCTTACGGTCTTGAGTAGTACAGGCTAGGTTTAACGGGTTCAAAAGGATACGGAGGTTGTGAACAAGTCTTGGAAAAGTAAGCTTATAACTTATTATTAGTTATTCTCCAGAATCATATTATAGCAACACTCATGTTGATATAAAAAAAGGGGCAGGACCAGAAGTCTGGGAAAAGTTATGGCATAGTAAAGATAAACGCATATCTCCTCTGGTATGAAAAGATGCAAAACCAGAAGTCTGGAGAGAGTAACGGCACAGAAAAGATAAAGTGACAGAGCCTCTCTAATGGTTAGCCAAGCCAAAAGTGGCAGCCTCAGCCCTCCTTTTGCTCTTGAGTACACCATCTCCAACGTGTTACTATTCAGTATGCTGATTCAGCCTCACTTTGTCTAGAGACCTCATTTTGGCTAGGTTAGCTTTCTGCAGCGTTATTGAGTTGAATCAACATCACTGTGCAGTCTGATAAGCGCCAGGGTGTGCAGGTAAAAGCAAAGTGGCAGGGACTTGTGAGTGATGGAAGGCAGCTGATCCCAGCTGACATCTTTTTGCCAGCTGAGAGCTAATAGATTGACTCAGCTGTGTTATCAGAATGCACTGAGACAACTTGTTTCAGGGGATAACTACATAAAACAAATGTTTTAGGTCACCAGAAGAGACTGCTTTATAGATAAGTCTATGAAATGTTGCTGGCTCCAACTGTATAATGACTTTAATCTTGCCTTTTTTTGCAGAAACTTTTATTTTGTTACCTGTCAGTCTCTAAAATAATTCTAGTAAAAAGTAAAGTGAGGAGTCTATTTACTGTTTGCCAAAGCCATCATGATTTTAAACCATTGTGGTTCAGACTTTCTCATACTCCAAAAAAACTCTATCACCTGAAAATCTTCTTCTAAACAAATCAACTGAGGTAAAATTTGCACAGAATAGTTTGAAAATGAAGTTCAGCAAATCCTTCTTTCCCTTTCCTCCTTTGGTTTCCTTCAACATAATCTTTGCATTTGGGAGCTGAGAAGTAATAAAATGCTTTTAGAAACTATTTTTGCAGTTCCCAGCACTCTGGGATGCCTCTGCATCCTGGAAGTCACAACAGAAATGTAAACTGGCTTGTAATTTGTGGGGTCTTATTTTATCAAAACACATGAGTTAGAGAGAGAGGTCTTTTGGATTGTAATTTTAAAGTAATTGAAACTGGGGGGTAGTGTTTGCACCTTCATGCCAGATTGGTGATGCAGATACATGTAGGATAACATCAGTGGCATCAAAATTTAATGCAATTAATGCCTCAGTATGTGTCATCTTGCAGACTCCTATTAAAATAACGAACTGGGAAATAACCTGTTTAGGCTTCTGAATAGTTGCTGTTGCCAGTTAGTTACTAAACCAGGCCTGTAGCAGCATTCTTACTGCATACTTTTAAGGGATTTTTCAGTGGCAGGACACAAGCATTCATGTCAGTTAAAGCCTGCAGAACTTGTGGCTTCATTCGCCTTTGACTCTGAATGTTACGGGTGTGTCTGTGAGGCTAAGGATGGCACACGGTTTTGTTCCTGCAGCTAACTAGTCTGAGCATCTGTTTTTATGCAAACAGTGCCCTTCCGCTGCCCCTGGATAGAGTTTTAGCTGGAACTTCCTCCTTGCAGGTCCTTGTGTGTGCTGCTGTCCCAGGATGTGCTGCCTGCATGTTGCTGGCTGCTCTCAAGTGCTTATTGCCTGGCTGCTGCTGCCAGCTGAAAACGTGGGATTGCTGCCCTCATTCCCCTCGAATGTCCTGAGACAAACATAGGCAGGCTCTGGAGTAGGGCTGGATGCAGATATTTGTTACTACGTGATCCTGCTTTATAAAAAGAAGCACTGAAGTCAGGCTTTACCTGGAGAATGTGTGTTTTTTACTAGGTCAGGAGATGGGAAAAAGAGTGCTTGTCAGAAAATGTGGTGCTTCTGGTTAATGAGGGTGTGCTGGTCTCCAGCACGTTCTCTCCGTTATGGCTCTGGCAGGGGTTGAGAGCATTCCAGAAGCAACATTTATAGCTGCTGGCAGGGAAAGATCAATCTGTACAGCCATATCACTGGCTTCTGCTGAGCTGTCCAAAAATAAGTGTCACAAAGTTATTCATTCACTTTCCCAGCAAGTGCTAGAACTGAGGACATGAGAAGTTCATCTCCTTCAGAGCAGAATTTCCCCTGGAGGCACGTGCAGCAAGGCTGTCTCCAAATTTCTTGGGAAAGAACCATCATGAGGTGTGTCCCAAACCTGCTACAGAGCAGTGAAAAGGATTTGCCTCTATCTAAGGCGGCGACTCCCGCTGCTGAAAATAAGCATGGATGTTAAAGTACTGACCAGTTCTGTCTCCTGTGATTGCTGTTTCATCTCTTCATTGCAGAGAAAGAGATGCCTGTGTTGATGACTTCCTAACCATTTCAGGTTTTAGCCTTACTCTACCTCACGTAGGCTGTGAATCTGTGCTGAGCAGATGTGCAAGACTTGCATTTGACATAGCAACACATGCCCATTATCCCAGATTTTGTTCTCATTCTGACATTCTAAAAAGCATTCCAAAAAAACTAGCAGTGAAAAGCATTTTATGCTTTGGCATTTGGCAACTAGAAGCTGCTGATTTTACAACCTCCTAGAGCTGCTGTTCCGACTCTGTTTTTTCCCTGCTGGTTTGTACAGATGATTGGCTTCCAGAGAAACAGTTTTGAGATGGAGGAAGTCCATCAAGTCGGATCAGAGGATGCTGGGTCAGAGCTTACTATAGGAGGAAAAAAGCGTAGGAGCGTGGTTTTGCCCCAGAGAGTTTCAGATGGAGGAAAATTCTTAGTTTCCATTGATTTGATGAGAGCAGGCAAATATATATATATTTTTTTCTTCATGCCCTCTAAATAAGGAGTTAGGAAAGGTGGTGTACAGCACGATGAACGCTGCTGCCATGATGAGAGCCAGAGTCAAGATTTCTCAGTTTCTTCTTGAATTTATGTTACTCAGCAGAGTTCTGTAAACACCTAAGGAAAATTATTTTGTTGCCATCCCTACTTCAAGCTGCTAAAATTGGCTGTAGATCTCTGGCTTTAAATGAGAATACTTAGAAGATTTTTGCATTTCCTTGAAGTGGGAACCTTGCCCAGGTCCAAACTTGGAAGAGAGTGAAATGATGCTCCTGGAAAAAGAGTTGCGCATTTCAGTGCGTCTGTTGTACATGCTGATTAATTTATAGTATTAGCAAACAAAATCAAGGAAAATGAAATAGGTTTGTCAGAAGGTATCAAATCACCTGATCTTACAGACTTCCTTGCACAAGGAGCAACGGATTTGTTTCCAGTGGATTTGCTGTGTCTGCTGGATTCCCCCATCACGAATACCATATGCATTCCTCAGACTTCCCCGGCTGCTCCCTTGTGACCTGCATCCTTTTTATTCTTTCCCTCTGCAGTGCCCTCAGCTTCTTCCTGCATGCTGCTGTCAGCTACTTGCGCATCCTCTGGCTTGCCTGCAGCTGCAGTGTGTTCCTGGGCCAAGCAAGTCCTGCAGGGCTGAGCTTCTTCCCGCAGCAGCAGTGCTGCTGCTTGCCGTCCTCTCTGTTTTCCCAAAACTGAAACGGCCTTGATACTTCAACCTTTAAGACTTATCAGAAATTGGCTGGTGGAGTGGGAAGACATTTAGGGAGACTGGAAAAGGGTAAAAGCACAAAGCCAGGGTCACGGAGAAGCCAGACCAGAATGTTAATTAAGACCATTTTATGAAGCCACAGTCTAATTCAAAAAAATCATGCTGATGTAGTTTCCAGATTTTAAAAGGAACTGAGTTCTGAACGCAAAATTACGCAAAGCAAAGCTGGCATTTAAATATGTTCTGTCTTTTCCTTTCAATATATTGTTCTTTTTTAGTCCAAATTAAGTCTCAAAATAGTCAATAATGATTATAGCTTTGGGGTACCACTTGTTTTGTATGTTCAGTGGAAAAAAATGTCACTTTCTCAAAACCCCTTACAGTGCCTTTAAATAGACTTTCAGGTTTCAGTAGTGGACTTAATACGTTTAATCTGTTTCTTCACTACTTCTGAAGAAATCTGCTGTCTTTTGGTCTGCTGTGTGTAAGTTCCTATAAATGCAGCTACCTATTAGGAAGGCTCTTGATACATATGGATAAGTCATACATTCTTTTCATCGTTCACTCATATGTATCAGTCTGATGGCCATAGCTATCAGTTAGTAGCCATTCAGCAGCTGATGCAATGTGTTGTTTTTTGCCTTCTTCGTTTTCCAAAAGAGATCTTGGCATCTTGGTGGCTTTCTACTAAATATTGCTAAAAATTCAGAAAGTGTCTGATTTTCCTTATTTTATCATCTTTATTAATGATTTAGATGGGAGAATTGAGTGCGCTCTCAGTAAGATTGCAGATGACATCAAGTTGGGGGGAAATGTCAATCTGCCTGATGGTAGAAAGGGCCTAAAAAGGGACCTGGACAGGCTGGATAGCTGGGCTGAGGCCAACGGGATAAAGTTCAAGAAGACCAAATCTCGGGTCCTGCACTTTGATCGCAACAATGTTGTGCAGCGCTGCAGCCTTGGGGCAGAGTGGCTGGAAAGCTATGTGGAAGAAAAGGATCTGGAGGGTGTTGGTTGATGCTCGACTGAACATGAGCCAGCAGTGTGCCCACTGAGAAGGCCAAGGACATCCTGGCTTGTATCAGAAATAGCGGGTCCAGAAGGAGCAAGGAGGTGATCATCCTGCTGTACTCAGCTCTGGTGAGGCCGCACCTCAAGTACTGTGTTCAGTTATGGGCCTTGCGCTATAAGAAAGACACTGAGGCCCTGGAGCGTATCCAGAAATGGGCAGTGAATCTGTGAAGAGTCTGGGACACAAATCTTATGAGGAATGGCTGAGGGAATGGGGGTTGTTCAGTCTGGAGAGGAGGAGACTCTGGGGAGACCTTATCACTCTCTACAACGCCCTGAAAGGACGTTAATGATTCTATGATTCTGTTATTACTGCTTGTTGAAATTCAAGACTTAAACACGGGTTAGTTCCACTGCCACTTGCATTTTAAATTGTTATGTTTTAGGATAAATACTGTTGCATTATCTGGACTGTGGCATTATGAAAAAATGCATCCATTTGACTTTGGAATTATTTTGACAGCTGCAGTAATCAGCAGTGCTTTTTGCCTGCTGTATGTTTGGATCAAACTGTATCTTTCTTGAGAGAAGGGGAAAATACTTTTACATTAAGCCTGTCTCTTTAATATAGGAGGGAAAGGATTGTTCTAACTTCCATATGATTGCATTACCAACCTTGAATTCCTGGATGTGTTTTTAAGTTACTGCTTTAGCACTGAACTGCCTTATTTGTGTATAAGATGTCCCTATAATAGGTGAAGATTGTTTTCACATAGAGGAATAGCTGCTTGTAGCTAGATGTGGTTTCTGGTATATGAATGAAAATGAATCTACAGATGTTGTTGACCTACGCCCTGCAGTGCTGTTGTCCAGTGAAGTTTGCAAATGGAAGTGGGAGGAAGATTGGATCTGGATGTGAATGAGAGGCTGTCTCCTCGGTCCCATAATAATTAGATTCTGCAGAATACTAGTAATATTTGCAATATTGACTTACCTGTTAATGTATATATGCTTTTAATACACGGGATATAAAAAATGAGTCTATTCAACATTCAGGAGGAGCAAAACCATCAGCTGTTGTGATGATACCTATATATAGGTCATCATCACGATGTATACATATACATCATCAAGATGAATGTGATTAAAGAGCAACATAGGGCTGGGAAGTTCTTGATTTTCACATGGCAAATATTCGATTCTTCTTCCTATGTGGTTTGGTTTTAATGTCAATGTATTACGATGTTAACATTATTTTCCAGCTCCTGTTTTCTCATGGTTTGACTTCTAGAATACCTGCCCCCTGTTGCTGTATGGCACACATCTTTGTTTGCTGGGTGTACATTTAGGAGAGGAATATTTTTTATTTTTTGTTATATTATAGTACGAAACGTGGCAAGTAATGAAGTAAAATTGCTTATTTTTTAATATAAATGAACCAATACATACCTTTTACTTATAGCTTTCCTGCCCTCTGCTTTTTTCCCCTTTTAGATGTGTGGTCAGCGGGCTGCGTATTGGCCGAACTGTTACTAGGACAACCAATCTTCCCAGGTGACAGTGGTGTGGATCAGTTGGTGGAAATAATCAAGGTATGGAATTTTAAGTGTTTTTCCAACTCCGTGGGAATCAGAATGAAAATGATCATTGTGACAAGCTTGGCAACTTACATACTGATACCACTGTACGTGTTTACATGTGCCTGTAAACTGTGATTGAAAACATTTCTCAAGCGTTTCTGAGAACTTGATAGTCTTTATTTGCCCATCTTGAAGTCTGGAATGATGGCTGTATCTTTTAATTACGTAGCTCTTTTTCCTCCTAGCAGTTTGCACTTTCAGTGTGGATGGAAATGGTGCTTACATACTAAGTCAGTGTATATTAATATGTGATTCTCATTCTTTAAGAATCTAGTTCTTTTCTTTGTTGCATGCGGTTAGTACTTAGCTTTGGAAACAGTATTGTTGAATGTCTTTGTGCCAGATTCTTCACATATGTAGCCTTCTTTTCTTTCTCCTTCGTACCAGCTCTTTGAGATGAGAGGTGAAAATGGGTACTCCTTTTTTGCAGACAGAAGAGCAGGACCTAATTAAATATAGAGCAAAAATACCTTCCACCTGAAAAGTCTTGGTTTTGAAGTGAGAAAGACCTAATGTTTCTAAATGTGTGACATTTACATATTGCTTATGCTCAGACACATCTTGATTGATTTCATTTGGTAAACCGAATATTCTTTGATTCTCAAATTAGAAGTATGGAACGATAATTCATAGCTTACAGAGTTGGGGCCTGGTTTCCCAGCATCTGTCCAGTTCAGCTTTGCTACCTTTGAAATTATCCTTTCCCTAGTTTGACTCCCTCCTTGTTCAACTTCTGCATTGAAGGAGGCAAGGTTTCCAAAGAGTACGTAATTGCTCTAGACGCATCTGTGCTGTGCCCTTAGGTAAGATGGCAACATTACAAAGGAGAAGTTGTGTACACATGCCTTTTTTCGTGTGTTACTGCTGTCTTTGTGCGTGTGCTATCACAGTGTCTGACACCAGCCAGTACCAAGCTGTCATCCTTCTGTATAGGGAACATGAGCTGGCGAGGCTCAGAGTTTCTGTGGCTGGCTGTACGGTCCCACCTGTGTGTGCCCTGACCTTTCTAGGCTCTCACCATGTCTCCTCCAGCCTTTGGCCGTGTAAACTTAGCTTCTGCTACGGTGGTTTTGTGTCTGTCCTTCTGGAAGTCCTCCAGTGAGCTCCTTTCCTCCAGAGGCCTCTTGCACCTCCTTCTCCTATGACTTCCTTGCTTTTTTAATATTGTCTTTCTGCCCAGTGTATCTCAAGCTCAGCAGGTTCACATAGGGTCAGTTTACACAGGAAACACCAGTGGAAAACTAGAACTGCTGTCCCAAGTAGAGCTGATGATGCCACGAGTGAGAATTTTCTCCTTTTGAGAAGCGCCTTGGAGCGGTGCAGTTCTTTCCATTGCACCTCCTTTGTGAGATGTAAAACAGTCTGTAAACATGTCAGGTTGCTAGAGTTCCCGTGGAATTTGTGCAATAAACTGTGCTACTTGCCTTCAGATATTTGCAGAAAAAACCCTGTTTCGATTCTTGTTTAATATGTGCAATCCCAAGAAACTACATCTAAATGAGTTTTTGCAAAAACTACTTTTTGTATCGTGATGAAAGCCCTCTCAGTCCTTCCGTGATTCAGTTAGAAAACTGAGAGTAGAGAGGCCTTATCAGCAAAACCATAGTGCTCTGCAATTGCTTCGACTTTCACAGTATGAAAGTAAAAGAATAAAGGAAATAGATGTCCCTTCATTATTGAGGTGCTTGCCAAGCAGACATCGTCATTTTGTTCCAAGTTTTTTAGAAGCTGCTTTCATTACTTAGCCATTTTCAGCTCTGTAATTCTGGAGATAAACAACTGTAAACTAATAGTTTTGTAGCATGTATGTGCTCTGATTGTGATAATTTGGCTTCGTTTACGCTTGTCTGATAGCATATTGAAGCAAAGGAATAATAAAACTGTTGATGGCCTGCACACCACCACCTACAGCTTTTTTAAATGCCACTACCGTGATTTATGGTAATTCTTATTGACCAGTTCACAGAACCATAAAATACCCAGAGTTGGAAGGGACCCTCAAAGATGACCTAGTCCGATTTATAACTGAATATATAGTGCTGGCAAACTCATGTTATGTCTAATAGCAGCCAAAGGATTGTTCTGTATAAAGGCTTGAAAATCAGTAAGTTATAGCTTGGCGTGATGATTTTCACCTCCGTAGAGACAGATTTCTGAATAATTTCTTTGAATGTGGAAATAGTAATTCTGAATGATCATCCAAACCTGTGTTTGTTTTGGGGTTTTTTTTTGACTTCTGTTATACGTGTAGCCCTCTGCATACAAAAATTAAGTAAAACAGCTTAAATGTAGGAATAGCTCCATTTTATGGTAAGCCTCGTCTCTTTATTTAAAAAGCTACAGTACTAAGAATGTTTTAGCAAAGTCTGAAAGAACAAACACTCTAAGTCTTAGAGTATTAGTTATTAAAATGTGTTCACTAAATCCTTAAAATACAGTGGAAAATGTGAAGTTGAATTGGGTAGGTGCCACGAATAATTTTCTGCCCGTATAATTGTTATGGAGACAACATAGATTCTCAAGGCAACAATGGAAGGGAAAATTAATGTAAACTGCAGAACTGTACTGTTTTTCAATACTTCTGCATAAGATGTGTTGTGCATTTTGTATTAGCCATATATATTCATAAAAGCATTGGCAAAAGGCTGATGTGAGAATACAGAGGGGATTGCAGTTGAGGATAGTGCAGCCACCAATGTGTGAGACGTTAGGTTATTTAAGACTTTGTTTAGAGTAGGATTCATTTAATATTGTTTTTTTATATATAGTTGGCATCCACCTTTTCCATTTGCAGCCCTAAAGTATTACTATTTGAAACTTTTATTGTAACATGGACTTATCTTAATGCCAGCTGGCTGTAAAAGAAGCAGAGCTTGTGGGATCTACCAACTGTATGGAGCCTCTCATGAGACCCCATGTGGAACACTGCATCCAGATACTCCAAAATGAGAAGGGCGTGAACCTGTTGGAGCAGGTCCGGAGGAGGCCTTGAGGATGCTCAAAGGGCTGGAGCACCTCTCTTGTGAAGGCAGGCAGAGGGAGCTGGGCTTGTTCAGCCTGGAGAAGGCTGTGAGGAGGACTTATTGAGGCCTTTCAGTACCTAAAGGAGGGGGCCTGCAGGGAAGCTGGGGAGGAACGCTTTATCAGGGAGCACAGTGATAAGCGGGGGGAATGGTTTTAATTGAAAAGAGGGTAGGTTTGTATTAGCCACTGGGAAGAAGTTCCTTACTCAGAGCCCATTGAGGCACTGTCACAGGCTGCCCAGGGAAGCTGTGGGTGCCCCATCCTCGGAGGTGTTCAAGGCCAGGTTGGATAGGGCCCTGGGCAGCCTTAGCTGGTGGGTGGCAATCCTGCCCATGGCAGGGAGTTGGAACTGGCTGGGCTTTAGGGTCCCTTCCAACCCAAGCCATCCTGTGATTCTAGAATAAACAGCCATGAGCTTTCTAGAAGGTTGCAAGCTGGGACTAGTGGCTTGCTGATATACTGTGACTATTTTGAGGCCTGACTTTTCAGATAAACCCTTGAAATGTGTGTCTGAAATTTAGACAAAATTAAGTATGTTAAACTTCCCAAAAGGGCTGGAATTAAAAAAGTATATGTACCCACACATTTGGGAATGCATCTGACTTTGATCGCTTGAGATTTATTTGATTCTCCCATGCAAGAGGTCAGCTTAGAAATTTTCCTGCTGATTCCTTTCGATTCAGGATTCCTAAGAGCCACGGTCAAACTTGTAGCATTCTTTGGGCCAAGGTAAATTTTTTCTGTTGCTTACTCAACTGTGAATATTCAGAGCGTATTTCATAGTACAGCAGTCGGATGCTGCGTCTGCATGTGAAGTTTTTTGCATTACACTGAAGAATGACTTTGAAATGCCACACTGTTCAGTTAGTCCTCCTTTCTCATGCATTGTGTGGTGATGTCCTTTTCAGTGGTGGTGGCAGACTTTGTGATACATCGATCCAGCATGGCTTGTTATTTCTGCAGGTTGCATTTTCCACATCCTCAGTTCCTTGCTACACCAGAAACATCTTCGTCTTTGAGTCACTTCCAGCAGTATTCACATACTTCCATTTCATCCAGTTTCATGATGTCTTCTCTAGCCACTTATGCTTTTAGTTTCTCAAGACCTATTGTCGATTTACCAGCTGCTCCAAAAAACTGCCTTTGTAAATCACAGCATCACATTCATAAAGGACAGCACCCTTATTTTTAGCTTCTTTTTCTCTTGTTCATGTTTCTTCAGTCTTTCTGTAGTAGTACTTCCTTCTTTCCTTCTTTCTTTTGTATTTCTTTAGTCTTTCTTGATGTTCTCAGTCTGGCTAGGAGAGAGATATCTTCAACAACTTACCTATGAGAAAATGATGCTCAGTATGGCAAAATACTGCCTTGGAGCTGAAAAAAAATCTGAAAAAATAATTATCTAATTCCATTCTTCTTGAATTCTTACATCGTTTCTGGAGTAAAATTATATGATCTGCTTTTTCCAAGGTTTTATCTTAGATGGTGACTTGTCATTATTTTTAGTTCTTGCGGACTATTCCAAATGTTAGGTTATCCTGTTGCTGGAAATATCTCAAGTAGGTAACCAGATACATTAATTTTAATTTTGAGTGACAGCCTCTTCAGAAATGTGCTAGTTCCTGACTCAGACACAGTGGCACTGCAGGCACAGCAGTGGTCATGGTAGAGAAATTACATCTGAGTGAGTTCTATACCTGGGAGAGCAGAGGTGTGGGTCCCTTTGCCGTGGGAAAGGTGAAATTGTTCCTGTCAGCAGCCCAGGAGAGTTGCAGTTTTCACCTGACTAGAATCCATTATACAAGCAGGATATTGCTGAATACAGCTCAGAGAAGAGCTCTCAGCCTGCAAGAGGGAATTTTTAGAGGGTGCAATCGATGTAGGCTCCTGTGTGACTCCCTCTCCTTGTGCTCACAGCTAGGAATGTAGTCATGGTGCCTGCAGGATGGCTGTGCCTGCTGTGGAAGCTCGGAGAGGTAAATTCTGCTCCTCCCACACCCTGGAGAGCACTGAAAGCTGGCTGGATTGTTTCCCCAGGCTGACCCATCTTCAACCGCAGCTCCCACAGAAAGGGATTACACAGTATTCCTCATGCAAAAAGGAAATTTCTGAAGCATTACAGTTTTCTTTCTAAGATACATACTTAAGCGCATATTTATCTTCTGAAGGATTTTATTTAGCTTCTTCCCTCGACTCTGCTCAAAACAGGAAAAAAATCTTTGTCAAAGGAATGAAACGGCAGTACTCACATGAGCAGTCCTGGCATGCTGGGAGGACAGCATCTGCCAATCTGCTTTTCATTGACTTTGCCATAAATATTTTTTCCCTGTCTGTGCTGTTGTCTCGAGCGTGACATGCAGTGACCAACTTCTGATAACTGTAAGAAACAGCTAGGGGTTTTTTGGTGTGGTTTTTTTGGTTCCTTCTGGATTGTGCATTTATTCCTTGCACTGAAGAAAAAATGAAATCATCTTCCTATAGTTCTCTGGGTTGGGAATGAGGCAAAGGGAAAAAAATGTATTAAAACCCAAACTTTATAGTATCGGGAATCCTATCCATGTGTAACTTTTTGATCTGTGACAGTTTTACTGAACTGAACACTAAGTATAGACTGCAATTACAATATATGGCTCACACTCAAATGTCAGGGTGCTATTTTGGGCTCAGTTTTTGCAATAAAATAAATTCAGTCACAGCAGTTAATGGGGAGAGTGGAGCTGTCTTTTCCGGGAGAAGAGACAAGCAGAGAGAAGACAGCTCATTATCGACTGTGGTCCTGCATGGGAGAGCGCTGCCCAGGGACCCATCATTGATTATACATAGTACCTGTGTGTCCCTGCTGCAGGATATCATCTGGGTCCTTGTGCCCATAAGGGAAGTCCTCTGGCATTTCACCTCCAGCACACACCACAACTTGCCTGTTCGTGTACCTCATGTTGTTTCTTGCTTCCAGTGCTTGCTGGCAGGCAGTATAAAAAGATGATGAATAATTATATTCATGTCAGCGGTGACAATGGATTTCTTCCTATTCCTGTTGTGTAGCTGTTCTTGAGGTTTTTAAGTAGAAGAAATCTCTATATTTAGTTGGCTTTCGTTTTTGTTTGACAAGACCATGATTTTGAAAGAAAGTGCATATAAAATGTGCAGGTTTTTTTTTTACCATGGACCTCTTGAAGCGTTATTTCAAAACCAACCTGTCTTTACTGCTTGAGATGCCAGCACTATGAATTTAAGTAATCAGTTGGCACACCTCTAGCAACTTAAAGAAGAGGTGCAGACATGTTTGCAAAAGTAATAATTATGCCATCTGGTAAACCATGCACACCTGGTAGATGTTTCTTCCTAAGATAGCATGGTTTTCATGGGGAAGGCACTATACTGCTGTGTGGTTTCTAGAAGACTCTGAATTAAATAACAACCTTCTTCCCTCTCAAGTTCACTTCAGTCCTCCTCAGCCAGAGTTTCTGAACTCTGCTTTTAGCTGATTTTGATGCTTTGGCAAATAATTAGCAGTAAGTAACAACGGCTGTCAGAAAGGACCTTTATTCTACTGAGGTTTATGCAGACCTTGCAGTTTCCACTTCCTCCTGTGTTGAAACAGCATGCTTTTGGTCTCGTAGCCCTGCACGGTTCTGCACAGTGAAGCCAGGTGTGGACAGCAGCTGTCTTCAGCTCTGAAGTATAGTTCACCTTCTGTGAAAATGCAGTTGCAAGTAAATGAAGATCTTCGTGCTATTTGTGATCAAATTCAGGACTTACTCCAGGTGTAAAAATTTCCTGGTATTTTTAGAGATGTGATTATCTGGAGCCTATAGGTTTTCTTCAATTGCTTAAGATATATGCTGTTACGCTACCTTCATTAACCCTGCCAGTGGAAGAAAAAGTATTTGGGGAGCTTCATCTGTTGCAGGTGAATGTCAGGGAAAAAAACTGTCCAGAAAATCCTTGTAAAACCTCCCACATTCAGTTTTTGTCCTGAGAGAATTCAAGTAGCATCTGTCTTATGAACAAATGTATTTCTTGGTTACTTCTCTTAGATAGTTTGTTTTATGTGTTTTTATTTAAGAGATGACGATGACTTCTGGGGACGAAGAGCAAAGGCAGTTGATCTCTAGCCTATTGTTGTCTTCACTTGCAAGATCTTTTCTTATAGGCCCCTTTTACTCAAATGTTTTGTCTTCATTCCAGACACCGTTTGTCATTTTTTTAATTAAATGTTTTTTGTTTTTAATTTGAAAATACTACCTTTCATGAGGCTGTCCCCAAGAAGCAGAAGTAGAATAGTATATGTTGATGTGCACAGACATGAATAATTAAGTATTGGACTCGGTATTTCTTAAAAGCTGTCTAACCTATGCAAGATTTGGGGAATTTCATCTATGTATAGAACTATCTGAAGGAAAAATACAGAGAAGACACGGCCAGGTTCTTTTTGGGTGTCCAGTGCCAGAACAAGAGGCAATGGACACAAAGTGGAGCACATTCAACTCAAATCTGAATGCAAGAAAACAGTTTTTATTATGAAGGTGATTAAATATTGGAGCATGTTTCCTGAAGAGGTTGTGGAGTCCTTGGAGATTTCAGAAGCTGCCTGGACATGGTCCTGAGCGCTTGCTGACCTGCTTGAGCAGAGGCTTGGACCATTTGACCTCCAGAAGTCCCTGCCAACCTCAGTGTTCTGTGATTCTCTGAAACCTGTCAGGAAGGAACATCTGCTCCGTAGTATTTTCAGAGCTGGTATAGCAAGAACGGTTGTTTCACAGTATAATTCTGCCAAAAATGTGCGTAGTAATTTATTCTTCTCCTTTGCATTCCAACAGAAATAGCAGTCATATGAATGACTTCTCTTTTAAAAAGAGAAAATATTTGCCCAGCTTTTGTGATAGCATAAATGATTGCTGCTACTCAACAAGGTTACTCAGAGGTATTGCTAATGTACCTAAAACTCTGCCTAAGCCAGTAAGTTATGGTTTTAAAATGGTGCAGCAGAGTGCCCTGGAGGGTAGGGTGGCATTATTTCCATCCCTTGCTACAGGACCTCTTCCAGGCATTGCAAGTACCAGAACGTTTTTATAGCTTATCACGTCATTCATCCCACCTTTTTTTTTTTCCTCCCTGGATTGTGATTTGAATATGACAGTCTTAAAAGCTACCATTTTTCTTCCTGTGTACTTTCTGTTTCTTTTTTTTTTCTTTTTGCCTTAATCTGCCTACTCTCAGTACGAAGTGAAAGCATATAGGCACCAGTGGCATGGCTCTGCAATCTAGAAAAGACAGTAAATACACTGAGTGCTTAATGTAAGTCACATATCCTTCTGAGGCTGTATAACCAAAAGGTGCGGCTTACCTTTCCTTCATCTAGTATTGTCCCTCTTCAAAACCTTCTTCTCAAGGCATTCTTGACACCTTAGGCACTGTTGATTAAATGCTTCACTATCCTTGTCACCAAAGCTTCAGCTCAGGAGTTGCTCTCTTGCATCATTTGTGGTTAGGTCTGTGGGTTTTTGTGAAATGCGTGGCTAGGTGTTGTCCATGGGTCCTCTGATGAAGCTATCTTTGCCTATCTGATCTGAAATCTCTCCCATCCTATAAGCATTCTTTAGGTAAAGATACAGGCGCTGTGCAGATGCTCATTCTGTGCAGCCTTGGGAACTGAGCCAGATTCCTGAATTTGGGTGATAGAAAAAATGTAGTCCTTGCCTCCTCTTAGGAAAGCTACTAAAGATGGTGGTTTTTTTTTCTGAGAAGGGGAGGAGGTGAAGGAAGGTAAGCTTGCCTTTAAACAAGCTCTCTCTATGCGAGGGAGGCCTTAAAATGAAGTGAGCCGTGAGAAATGGTGGGACAGCAATACAAGCTATCCATAATTTGACAGGAAGTTAAATAATCCAGGGAACTTCCAAGTTTTTGCAAATGTTTTTTACCTCGCATTGAAATTGAAATCCTATTTGCAGCTCTGAAATCCATCAATTTTTAGAACCAGCACTTTGAGAGCAGCGGTCTCAGAGCCTGGAACCAGGGGAAGGGAGCACTTCTGGCTGCTCTTATTTTCCTTCAAAGTTTAGCAAAACATAACGGGATCCTGTAAATGGACTCTTTGCTACCAACATAGGCATGCACAGAAAAGTAGTCTGTCAGATGTGAGCATAACTCTTGGATTTATGTCTCAGTGGGATTTATGTCTCGGTTAGCAATTGAGAGGTGGGTGTTCTGTGATCATTTCTTTTGTGTAACTTGCCAATTGAATCTATTACCCGGGAAGCAATTGCATAAACAAGTTCTGGGGGTTTATTTCCTTTTGCTGTAAATTTAGAGCATTGCTTTATGGGTAGATACTCTGTTTCGTACAGCCGTATTTTAAATCACAAAGAGGTAGCAGACTCCCATAGTAACTGCTGGGGTTTTTTTGTTGAACTGAATAGTGACGCTTGTTCTTGTCCCTTTTGCCTGACTCTTCAGAGTGTGTTTGTGCCATTTCCACTCCTGTAACAGAACAAAAATGTTCACAGGTAGTAGAATATATAATGAAATACTTATTTAGCACTCTGCCTTACTAGCTAATATCATCACATTTTAGGTTGTTTCCTCGTGGAGACAGTGCATAACATCACAACAGTATGTATGGCAGGAGCAGTGTGTTTGTAAGCTTGTCAGAGGGCTGTTGTTCATGACTTAAAATGCAGTCTGTGTTATAGCTGATTAAGGATCTGACCTGTATGCTACAATCAGCAGCCCTGTTTTATAACATTAAAATTACAATAGACTCTATTCCCTATTGAAATATCACAAAGTTTGAGAAGGATTCTTGAATTTTGTGAAAAATTTTAGAAAATGATTAAATTTTTGACACTTGGCTTGGAGCATGAACTCTGCCACCGAGAGACTACTGAAGCTGGATCAGGAGTGACAGAGATGACTGAGGGACTGGAGCATCTGCTGTATGAGGAGAGGTTGTGAGAGCTGCTCAGCCTGGAGCAGAGAAAGGTTCAAGGGGGATTTTATCCATGTGCATAAATACGGGCTCTTCTCACTGGTGGTCACTAAGAGGACAGGAGTCAAGAGGCACAAATTAAAACACACGCAGTTCCATCTGAGCATGGGTTGTGGAGTCTCCATCTGTGGAGATAGCCAAAACCCAGCAGAACGCAGTTCTGGGCAGCCTTCCCTATATCTAACCCTGCTTGAGCAGTGGATTTGGATCAGGTGGCCTCAGGAGGGGAGATCCCTTCCAATTAAAACTGGAAGTTTTGTTGTTTTGTTCTCTGTATTCACTTACTGATTATACAGATTGACTTCAGTTAGGTCTTCTCGCTATGTAGTAGGTTATACTGGGCTCTTCCAGATCCATGTGAATGTGAAGCATATGTAAACAATGGCTTTTTTTTTCCCTTTCCTTTCTAGGTTCTGGGAACGCCTACAAGGGAGCAAATTAGAGAAATGAATCCAAACTATACTGAATTTAAATTCCCTCAGATTAAGGCACATCCATGGACTAAGGTAAGTCTATACGATTGGATAATAACATGTGAGCTGAAACTAAGAAATTCAGGGAGTTAAGTGTGATTGTCTTCGTAGCTTTCAGTCTAAACTAGGTGCCTTTAACTATGCTGGAGACCCAATAACTCTAAATATAGGTAAGGATAAAGAAGATACTGAAGCAGGAAGCAGTGTATTGCATTACATATTAGTCTTTTTTTTAGGCTGCCTACAGTGTTTTTAAAAAAACAAAAAAAACAATGGTGTCTGTGTTTGTAGGATTGCAATATATCTAAATCCTGTCATTCTATAACTTTTGATGTGTGTAAAAGTCACTTAGAAATGAGAAAGTGTTCCATTGATGTGTGACGCTTTTGTAATGCTGTTACATAATCTGACAGTGAAGGTTGGCAGTCATTTTCTTAACTGGTTCCTTCAAAAAATATCATTATATTTGTAGTCTTGTAGGTGTGTTGTTTGGTGTTGTTTTGTTTTGTTTTTTCCTGGAGTTACTTCTTAAGACTGTTTTGCTACCTGGTTTTCAGAAGGAGGTACTACTGCAGTAAATACTGGCAATAATATAACCATGATCAAAGTGAAAACTGCTAGCATTAGAGTAAGTTCATGGCTGCACAGGAAAGGTGGATTTTTTATTTGAAAAGTGGTGAAAACTTATCATTTAATTACCCTGCAGTTTGTTTTTTAAGTTAAATATCAAGTTTTAAGCACTGATGCCTGACAGTTAATGTTTTCTTGAAAAATGTCTGACATAGTTGCAGAATGTTGTCATCATACCTTAATGGTTCAGGTTTTCTTCTGCTATATTCTTTATGTATGAAAGGATCTTATTCCTAGCTGAGCACATGTCCATGTCATACTCTTTAAGACCAAATGCACAGTGGTGGTAGAAACTCTGGATAAACTAGCTAGAGCTAATCAAGGGTCTTTCTGACAGCTGGTCATGTATCTAGTGGGTACATGCTCAGCCAGATATGCTGTTTATATGATAGATTCTTCAACATTTTATACACCACTTCAGTTCTCCTTTTCCCCAGTAATTCCTGGTTTCTGTTTCCATATCCTAGTTTCTGTGGATTGGTTAAGTGATTTATAACAGTATGAGAGGTCTGTAAACCCAGTGATGCTTCTTAGTGTCTTACATTAACTGGAAACAAAAATAGGACAAATGAAATCCCTGGGAGTTGGTCTCTTCCCTTTCAAATTGCACCATGGCAGAAGTCAAGTCACAAGAATAAGCCCAAAAGCCTTATAGCACAGAATTCTATGGTTGCATCTGAATTTCTGCAGTGAGGGTGTTCTGGATTTGAGGGGTTAAACTAATATGCAGTGGGACAGGGGTGCTGAGATGTACTATAGGATATGGAGTTAAACTACGCAACTTGTCTTCTGCCTGAATAGTCTTAAGAATCATCTGTATGCACTTGACGGTCACAACAGAGACCTTTCAGCAAATGCAAGCTTCAAGAAAAAGGTATTCCTTCTGTTTATACACATTATACATACATGAATAAGTTTGTCATTCTAAATAGACATAGGTGAAACCGAGTCAATTTGAAAGAATTAAGAGGAGCTTGCCAGGAGATAGCATCTGCATTCTGCATTAGGGCACAGTTACTTTTGGACATCTATGCTTGCAGTATAGCTTCTTATTCTCAACTCATTCTATGCATTCTTCCTGACATCAGTTGGGTGTACAGTAGCATTTAAACCAGTTTGCTGCAGTTGAGTGACATGATGCTTCATTTATGTAATCTGTACTTTGCTTATTATACAAGTGCTAAATTAGTAAAAATGGATTATCCAGCACAGTGTTAGCAAAGATACTCATCCACACTTACTTCTAAAGATCCTTTCCTTTCAACGTCTTGCTGTTGAGCCATGAAAGATTTCAGTAAGTGCCAGTAATGCTTAGGAGTGCTCTTTCTTACCCAGCTGTATTGGTATAATATCTGATGGCACAGAAGCCGTATAAATTATCACAGAATCCTAGAATATCCTGAGTTGGAAGGAATTGAGTCCAATTCCTGGCCCCACACAACACTACCCAAAATCCAAACCCTGTGTCTAAGTGGAGTCAAAACACTCCTTGCACTCTGGCAGCTCAGGGCCATGCCCACTGCCCTGGGCAGCCTGTTCCGTGCCCACTGCCCTCTGGTGCAGAACCTGTCCCTAACCCCCAGCTGCCCCTCCCCTGACACAGCTCCATGCCGTTCCCTCGGGCCCTGTCGCTGTCACAGAGAGCAGAGCTCAGCGCTGCCCCTCCGCTCCCTGTGAGGAGCTGCAGCTGCCATGAGGCCTCCCCTCAGCTCCTCTGCTCTGGGCTGAGCGCACCACAGGACCTCAGCCTCCTCACATACTTTGCCCTCCAGAACTTTCCACATCTTCGTAGCCCTCCTTTGGATGCTCTCTCATAGTTTTATGGCCTTCTTATATTGTGACACCCAAAGCTGCAGCCAGTGCTGGAGGTGAGGCCACACAGCACGGAGCAGAGTGGGACAACCCCTCCCCCTGCCCGGCTGGCAGTACTGGGCCTGATGCACCCCAGGGTACGGTTGGCCCTTTGGGCTGCCAGGGCACACTGCTGGCTCAGATTCAACTTTCCATCAGGCAGAACCCTCAGATTCCTTTCATCAGTGCTGCTCTCCAGCCTCTCATCCCCTAGTCTGTACATATATTCAAGATTGCCCCTTCCCAGCTGCAGAATCCAGCACTTGCTTTCGTTGAACTTCATGTGGTTGATGATTGCTTAGCCCTCCAGTTTGTCAAGATCTCTCTGTAAAGCCTCTGCACCCTCTAGGGAGTCAACAGCTCCTCTTAACTTAGTATCATCTGTAAGTTACTTATTATGTGTTTGAGTCCTGCATCTGCGTTGTTTAGGAAAACATTGAGGAGAGCTGCTCCTAAAATAGAACCCTGTGGGACCTCACTAGTGACTGGCCACCAGCCTAATGTGACCCCCCCAACCCTTAGAGCCTGACCCGCGAGCCAATTCTTCCATAGCCTTATGTTGTTGTCCAGCTACATGCTGGACATTTTTTCCAGAAGGATACTGTGAGAAACGGTATCAAAAGCTTTGCTGAAATAAATAATTAAAAAATAAAATCTAAGCCAACGTTTATCAAGCACGAAACATTTTAACTAAGTTTCTAAAACAGCCAAGTAGTACAAGTTTTTAATCCAAAACTGCAGAATTCTACACTTAAAGGATCTTATAAAAAGGGCTCCAATGAAAACCAAAAAGAATCAAGGCAGAAGATCTTACCTTGTATTATGGCACTGTTTACACGTGCTCTTGAAGAGTTGCTTATTTGACCCAGATACCTGTTACATCAGTTAAAAAAACGTGTTTTAAAGCATTATAAAACATTGTTATAAATAAACTTACTGACCCTTGATCAGTGTAGCCATGCATTAACAACTTCATAAAATACACACTCATCATTTATTAAACCTTAATAAATTACAGCCTGATACAGCAGTGACCTTTAATAACTTGACATTAGAGAACAAAGAAGCATTAAAAGATGAAGGACAGCAGATCACTAAAGAATTAAGACTACTGAATACAGAAGTGTCCTTGCTCTTGAAGTTTCTGTATTTTAGAATTGAAAACATTGACTAGAAAAGTACTTCTGAACTATCATTGCAGAAGTGCAGTCTAATCAGCAGAAAAGGGGAAAGGGCAAATGGTTTTTGTTATGTGTGTAACTAGAGCGCTGTAAGTAGTTGCCAGCAGGACTTCAATTTTGTAAGCTTCAACCTCAATAACACAAACATTTGTCATCTAGGTTAAAGAATTACTGAAGATACTGTATTTAGAAGGCTGTTATTTTTGTGATCTAGTTATAACTGGAGGACTCACCAGTTAGAGTTATTTTTTGTGTGAGAAAGCTTCCAGGCAGCTATTTATCAGAATGTTTAGAGAAGAAAGTCACTCCCTCGTGTAGGCTCTTTGACACAAGTGCTTTCTCACTGTTGTTTCAAAATATTTCAGGGAAATTTATCTGGTTGGCAAAAGTATGTTTGGATTACAATTAAAAGGATTCCAATCCTTTGTACTCTGTATTACAGATAAATTACATTTGAAATTCTATGAGGAGGTCTTCTGTTGAATGTACCTGGTGTGATGCTCTGCTCTCTGGGTATTTCTGGCAAGTTTTGAGCAACCTGTCCTAGTGGGATGTGGCCCTGCCTATAGCAGAGAGATTGGAACTAAATGATCTTAAAGGTCCCTTCCAACCCAAACAATTCTGTGATTCTATAATATTGCTAATACTATGAAGTATTGGGCATATATTTCAGACTGAATATTGTGTGCATTGGGTGTGTCTGTGTGTATAGTCTTCGTATGCATTTTACCACTCTGCTCACTGATCCTTAATTGTTGAATTTTGCTGTACTTGCAGCAGGCAGTCCTGTCACCTTCCCCTCACCGTGGGACTGGGACATAAGCAGTCTGGTCTCTCTCATGACTGTTTTTTTCCACCCTCCCAAATCAGCCTCATGTCCTCATCCTGTACTACTCCTGCTCTCCTGGTTCTTGTCTGGCTTTTAAGCAGATTGTTTTGCTTGTAATACATCCAAGTGACTGCTCATATTGTAGATTCAAGAAAGAATACCAAGCAGTAAAAAAGATAAATAGCTTTTTTTGTCACTCCTAATTATAACTGATGACAAAAGAAAATGGAAATTCTTCTGTCAGAAGTCTTCGTCAGTGAACTTGCATTTGAAATAAAGTGGCAAACTCTTCCGAGTTTGGGGCCTGATCTTTTGTAGATATATAGAAGTAGAATGGAGGTTAGATATTTCTTTAGGTGCAATTTCATATTTAGCTCAAATTTGTCATGAAGCGGGGTCTGCCTTCCAGTTCCCTCCTGCATATTCTTGATGCCTTCCTTTTGCATTCTTGTTTATATAGTAGCAAAAACATCTTGGGGAGGAAAAAAACCCCCACGTTATTCAAGACTTGGATTGGCTTTCTTACCTGACTGCTCATTCGGGCCCAACTGTATGTACTGGGACAAGAGAATGGGGCAGACTTGCAGGGCCAGGAGAAGGGCAGGATGGTCTTTTCCGACATGATCTAGAGGTGATTGATTGACTGTTGTGAAACCTTGGTTCTTTTTGAAGAGTACAGTTCTATTTTATACTTGATGTGTAATGAGTTTCCAGGCAAAGAGTGAAAAGAGCTCTGCAGGAGACTAGCTTAAAAGAAAGAAGAGAAAGCCAAGTTTTTCTGTCAATTTCATGTTTTCCAGATCCCTTTGTACGAGCAAAGGATTTTTGGATAGTGTAAATCTCTTATCTCCATCTAATGCATGAGAACAGAGGCCAGGTTGTGTAGGTGATAAATTGCCCTGCCTCACAGTCCTATTTGTATGCAGTAAAGAAAGTACTGCGTAATGACAAATAAGTGAGCATTCTTTAATATTAAGACGTGATTTGCATGAGTGCAGTACAGCAATCAAATGCTAAGTTTAACAGGTCTTCTGCAACGTAGTGTCTGTTCTGCTGTCCTATTGCAACACATCTGCTGAAGCTGTTCCTTGTGGCTGTCCTGCTGAGGCTGGGATCATTTCCAGAGGCAGATTTTTTTGAGTTCTGTCTGAGGAGAAGGAGAGCTTGTTCTGCTTGGCTGTGTTGCTCGCCTGTAGAGCTTGCTAGAAGCCAAGCATGTGCTGGTTAATAAAGGCTGCTCGGTACTGGTTTTGCTGGGACCTCAGTGGAATTAGCCCAATAACAAGTGTGTGGTCTCAGCAAGAAGGAGCACTGCAGACAGGTTTCTGGTTCTGTTCCCAGTTCTGTGTGGGCTCATTTGTAAGCCACTTAACCCTTCTGTCTTCATTCCTCTGGCTGGGGAAGTGCCATCAGACAGGGGTTTTTGACTACTGAGGCGTTAGCTATTTTTGAGAGGCTTTTGAGGAAGAGATGCACAGGGATTCAGTCAGAGAAGGTGGCCTTCTTTTAATCTTCATTTGCATCATGTGAGTTCTACGCACTTCAAAAATAGAAAACTGATGTATTTCAGAAATCCCCTTCCAAAATTCTCAGCCTCTTGGGACAAGACTGATCCTCAGAGCAGGAGTTCTGCGTTAGCTTTGTGTTTCCTTGTGTTCGGGTGAAGCTCAACCCAAAAATTGCTGCTTTGCATGTGTCTCCTCCTTTTCCTTCTATGTTTATGAACATCATGTTTCTCATAAAGCTTATTATGTTTCACTTGCGTGACTGAAATGCTGCTTCGTGTCGTGAAGCTGTGCTGATGGTACTGTGTGGTTGCATTTCAAACAAGTTGACTTGAGGGGTCGTGTCCTACATCTGACAGCTTTGACGGCTTGCAAACAGGAGCTTTCCCTGTTCTTAGTACTGAAGTGTTTTCAGAGAGGCTCTATCCCCTCCTCCCCAGCTTGGGGCATGTGCCATCGAAATGTGCTTACGGACCAAGAGGGATGTATGCGGGCTGTCGGCCTGCAGCGGGGCTGTGGGTGGTTCTTGGCAAAACGCACAGGGCTCCGGAGCTGGCAGGGAGATTTCTAACTGCGGTGTCACCGGCTTGATGCGTTAGCAACAGATGTCATTTTAATAAGCCTCTGCTCTCTTAGGAGCACAGCGCGCTAGCAGGACTCGCGATCTGCATGCAAAACACACGGCGGGTGATGGCAGGAGCAATGTCTTTTAATACACGCTGGCTGGAAGAGCACCTTGCTGTAACATTGTGGAGCTTGGATGCGTAATTAGACCAAGGCGGCGGAGCTCCATGTTGTGCATGGCAAGTCAATGAGCTGAAAGTCAGACCAGGCATTCTGCTGAAACAATGCTCAACTCTTGCCTTGTGGGGTTTCATTTGAGGGCTGAATGCTGATGCAAGTGCAGTGAAATAGAGCATCCTATGCTTCCCATCCTTTTTCTTGCAGTGTCTGTGTCGAGGATAAAAAATAAATAAATTGAAATTCAGAAAGGATGTGAACTCTACTACCCTGGTAGGAAGCATTTCAAATCAGAGAGACGGTGTGTGACTTGCTCTGCTAGTGCACAAAGGCTTCTTCTAAATTGATGTCATTTGGGGTTGAAAGCCCAGTAGTGCACCTGGGGCATTTAGGCCTGACAGTCATTTTGCAGTATCGGAAATGGTGGTGATTCCTGAAAAATGGAGATGGAGCTGCATGAGAGCACCGATAGCAGCGTAACGCAGGAAGGAAATAGGCGATTGCCTGGCCTCACTGCCTGCAGTCATGGGCATTTGAGCATCACCAGCATGCCTGAACACAGAACGGACTTGTGCTGGTCCCTCAGCTTTTTGGTGAGGTATAGATCTATTGGAATCTGATGGAAAACAAACAGAACAAAAGCACCAAAAGCTGTGGTTTTGGATGAGTCAGCATTTCCATTTTACATGACCATGCAGAGATTTTGTAACTCATCCAAAAAGAGCCAGTGACTTGGGTCTCAGCCTGAAATTCATTGCTTTGCAGAAACTAAGAGGTTTTGAGTTATGCAAGTGCAAATTTTCCTTGAAGAATATTGTATGTAAAGCCTTTTTTTTTTCTTTTTTTTCTTTTTGCATTTGTTTATCTCCAAAACAGGTTCATTTTTTAAAATGAAAACTTGAGCCTTCGGTCCCGCCTGTGGACAAATAGCCTTACCAAAGGTCTTGTTTCATTTTAGAAAAATGAATTGCTGCGCCGGTGGGGTAGTATCTGATTGCTTTAAAAGTTCCTGTCAGTGTTTTATTTTTGGTTTTGTTTGTGGACTTGCTGTGCATTTTGCCCGGCCGTATTTAGTCTGCATACTAAATGGTAGTCTGCCCAAACACTTTACTTTGTGCACTTAGCTTTTTTTCCTTTTTTTTTTTTTCTTTTTCCTTTTCTCCTTTTTATTTCCTTTATTATTTCTTATTTCTTTTGCTTTCACCCAGATGTACCTTAAACCGAGACAGACTTTGCTCCGAAGGGCCAGATTTTAGTCCGTGCACTAAATTTTAGTCCGCAGACTAAAAAAATAATCCGCGGATTATTTGCTACCTCCATTCCCTCACTGAGAACTACCCAGACCCGAAGCTCTGGCTGCACCCCACGGCCGGGGGGCTCACAGCTAGCAGGGAGCCCTGCCCTCCGTCCCCTGCCTAGCAGTGACCGTCCCTGGCTCCACACGAGTGTAGTTCTCAGTGGGTGAATTTGTCAGCCTTCCCGGTGGGGCTGCGTGTGATCAGAAGAGCTGGAAGACGCAGGGGGGGTCGCTTTTAGTTTTAGTGTGTTAGTCCAAAGGAGAGGGGGGAACAAATTGAGGGAAAATTTCTTAATCAATGGGTGCGACGATGTGAGGGGGAAAGACCCGTAGTAGAACGAAATTAAGTCCATACCCGCACTCCTGAGGTGGTATTTGCAGTTCCTGAAGAATCCTAAAGAGATCACATCAGCAAACAAACTCCAGTGGTGGGGGAAGTCAATCCAAAATGGAGAATAATCCGCGGCGGCCTGAGGCACCCATAGCTCATGCAAATTGAAAGCATCCAAATTGGAAGGACAGAGCCCAGATTTTTATTTTCTTTTCAGCACCAGTTATAAATTGCTAGGGGTTTGGCTTTTTTTTCAGAAAAATAAAATTTGCATTGTGTCTCTGGGACAGATTTACAAGCGGGATGCACTTTTGGAGACAAACTAATTCGGACCCATTGTCTGTGGACATTTATACCCAGGACCAAAGACTGAAAATTCTTTATGAGAATTTCAATTACCCTTTTAGTTCGAGTTTTAATTTCAATTTTTTTTTTATTTTATTTTTTTAGTAAATGCACTGGCATTGGAACATAAATTTAATAGAATAATGTTTCTATACTATGCCTCACCATTGCACAATCAATTTTTTGGCATACACTGTGGTGAAGTTGGACTTGCTGCTATGGAGACTGATGTTTAAAGTTTCTAATTGTATAAACATTTTCTATGTCTCCCACACCATGGATTTCTTATAATATTGGATATATTTTTCCTTGCTGAACTATTCTCATTTGGATTGACTCCCCCTGTTTGGATTATTTCACTGCATTATCTTTAGGACTCGTCAGGAACAGGACATTTCACCTCAGGAGTACGGGTATGTACTGAAACATTTTTTCAAATTACTAGGCCTAGCCTTGAAAAAAGGAGAGGAATGCTAGAAGGGGTATTTGAGTTGAGCGAGCATCCCTGAAGCAGAAGACAGGTGAATGTTTTTTACCGCAAGGTAATGAGGAGATAGGCTTAGATGTGCAGCTCTTTCCGTGTGTTAATCACTATTTTGTGCGGGGGGGAAGCTGAGCGAGGACTCAAAAGTAATTTGGGTTTTCCCCTCCCTGGTTCTGGGACAGCTAGGGCGTCCCTCAGGCACTGCCTGCCCTGGATGCCTGGCTGCTCATTCAGGGGCAGGCCGAGTTTAGGAAGAGGCTGTGAGGGTTTCACTGCCAAAATGAAGAGCTTAAGAGTTAGACAGACGAGAGAACTCCTCTTACAGACGGCAGGTCTGTCACTCAGCCTGCCTGATGATGTGCTCCAGATAGGGACTTGTTGTCTTTTCCTAGAGGAAAAACAAAATGATATATTTTTTAAAATCTGTATAGTAGCTGATAAGTGAGCTGTCCTGAGGGAAAAACGCAGCTGAATATGAAGTATTTCAGTTTCAAGCTGTGGTAAATCAAGCTTGTTAAAATACCAGTAAGAAGATACAAGAGTGAGACTGCTCAGTAAATATCAGAAGACTTCACTTCAGTGGTTTTACCTCAAGACATGCTTATTTACACTATTTACCACAGGGTAAACAAACAGAAGTCACTTTGACTCCATGAGTCCCAGTCACAGGAGCTAGCACAGCGTGTGTGGAACTCAGGCGAGCGCTCTCCAGCACCCCTGGAGGACTTGTGTCCAATTCCCACTCACCAGAGCACACTCTTTGGCTTACAGCCTGCCCAGGGAGTGCCTATGCAAGTTCCTAACTGCAGACAGTTAGAATGTCATGCATCGATTAATTTCTCCTAGGTGCTGCATGATGTGTGTTCACTTGCAGTGGTGCAAGAGCATTTTGGATTAGCTCAGCTTTTATCAGAACTGCTGGCATCAGAACTTATCACTCGCCCCAAGCCCACTGCCTTTTCTGCAGCCTGCATGCACATCATCTGTAACATAGAATCCTCAGAGTTGGAAGGGACCTTTAAAGATCATCTAGTCCAACTCCCCTGCAATGAACAGGGACACCACAGCTCGATCAGGGTGCTCAGAGCCTGATCCAGCCCATTCTTGAATGTCTCCAGGGACAGGGCTTCCATCACATCTCTGGGCAACCTGTTCCAGTGCCTCACCACTCTGACTGTAAAAGACTTTCCTTATATCCAACCTAAATCTACTCTCTTTAATTTCCCCTTGTCCTTTGAAAGACCCTGCTAAAGAGTCTGTCCCCTTCTTTCTTGTAGCTCCCCTTTAGATATTGAAAGGTCACTATCAGGTCACCTTGGAGCCTTTTCTTCTCCGGGCTGAACAGCCCCAGCTTTCTCAGCCTATCCTCATAGCAAAGGTGTTCCATCCCTTGGATCATTTTTGTGGTCCTCCTCTGGGCACACTCCAGCAGGTCTGTGTATTTCTTGTACTGAGGACTCCACATCTGGACGCAGTACTCCAGGTGAAGTCTCACCAGCAGAGGGGCAGAATCACCTCCCTCGCCCTGCTGGCCACATTTCCTTTGATGCAGCCCAGGATCCAGTTGGCCTTCTGGGCTGCAAGGGCAGAGTGCTGGCTTGTGTCCAGCTGCCATCCACCAGTATCCCCAAGTCCTTTATGGCAGGGCTGTGCTCCATACTTTCATCCCCCAGCTTGTACTGATAGTGGAGGTTTCCTTGACCCAGGTGCAAGATCTTGCACTTGGCTTTGTTGAACCTTAGTTCTCCTGGAACCTCTGCTCAAGCCTGTCTAGGTCCCTCTGGATGGCATCCCATCCCTTGGACATGTCAGCTGCACCCCACAGCTTGATGTCATCTGCATACTTACTGAGGATGCACTCAACCCCACTGTCAGTGTCACTGGTGAAGATATTGGAGAGTATCTGTCCCAGCACTGACCCCTGGGGAACATTGCTCGTCACTGATCTCCAACCAGACATTGAGCCATTGACAGTCGCTCTCTCGGTTCAATCTTGCAGCCAGTTCTTCATCCATCAAACAGTCCACTCATCAAATCCATATCTGTCGAAGCTGGGGAGAAGGATGTTGTGGGGTACCATATCAAAGGTCTTAGTGAAGTCCAGATAGATGACGTCAGTGGCTCTTCCGTTGTCCACTGATGCAGTGACACCGTCATTGATGACAGATAGGTTGGTCAAACAGGATTTGCCTTTGGTGAAGCCATGCTGGTTCTCCCGTATCGTCTCCTTGTGTTCCATGCTCCTTAGCATAGCTTCTAGGAGGATCTGTTCCATGATTTTTCCCAGCACAGAGGTGAGACCAACAGACTGGTAGTTCCCTGGGTTAGTTTTTTACCCTTCTTAAAAATGGGTATGATGTTGCCTTTTTTCCAGTCACCGGGGACTTCACCTGACTGCCATGATTTTTCGAATACCATTGAGAGTGGCTTGGTGACTGCATGAACCAATTCCCTCAGGACTCTAGGTTGCATCTCATCAGGACCCTCAGACTTGTGGATGTTCAGGTTCCTCAGATGGTCACGAACCTGGTCTTTGCTCACAACAGGAGGGGCTTTGCTTCCCCAGTCCCCTCCTTCCTAACCAATCATTTGAGGGCTGTGTGACAGGCAGTTGTCAAAGAAGACCAAGGCAAGAAAGTTGTTGAGTGACTCAGCCTTCTCCTTGTCTGTTGTTACCAGTTTGCCTGTGTCACTCACTAGTGAGAGCTACACCCTCTTGGACTTTCCTTTTCTGATTAAGGTACCCGTAGAAGCCTTTTTTGTTCTTCTTGGCACCCTTTGCCAAGTTTCTTTCAAGTTGGGCCTTGGCTTTCCTTACTGTATCCCTACATGACTTAACAGCTTCCTTATACTTTTCCCACAGTACTTGTCCCTGTTTCCACTGCTTGTGCGTTTTCTTCTTGCTTTCCAGTTTGACCAGCAGGTCCCGTTCAGCCATACTGGTCTCTTGTCTTCCTTTCCTGACTTCATAGTGAGGTTCAACATAGTGAGAGGCCATCCAGGTCACCTACGTGATAACCTATTGTGCTTGTTATGTAAGAAGAGAGGAGGATGGGAGCGTTGTTAGGTGTGTGTATAGCTATTCTTGGAGGTTTAACACCAAGCTGCAGTGAGGAACTGCTGTGAGCTCTGTGTTGTCATCAGCCCAGGTAAAAGTCTTTTAGAATAGAATAGTTGATTTTCTTGACACAGCTTTCAGCCTTAGAAATACCGGATGTGCAGGAGTTATCCCATTACAGGAATGACTTGCCAGAATAAGGTTAAGGAAGGAGAAACCTGCAAGTTAGAGCTAGACATTTCCTGCACCCCACCCTCGCTTCCCTTGTTGTTCTCCAAAGTTGAACAGCAGCCTCCATAGCAACAATCTGACCTACTGCCTGCAAAAGTCCATGTTAGCATAAGACTTCATTCACTAGCTAAAAATAAAAATAATGAAAAGAAAAAAAATAGTGGGGCCCTATTCAATTTTTGCATTCGGTGAATCCTGCTCATTTGAACCCTTTCTCCCCACCTTCACTCCACCCCATGTGCATGGCTGGTAGCACCTGTGTGTTTTTGTCATGACTTTGAATGAGTTCCCCCTTCATTCTTGGAGTTGTTTCTCTGAGTGCGCTCCCATGAAGTCTCTTGCTGGCATTGCTCCTTCACTGAGTGCAAAGCTTGGCAATTAACCCTTTCTCAACCCCAGGAACTGGATTTTCCCATCCTCTCTGGAGGACGTTGATTACTACAAACACAAGTTTGTTCCAGCGCGTTGGGCAACGAGAGGTTTAATTGCTCTGGCTTGCTGCTGCTCAGCAAATAGAAGGGACCTACCCAGACAACCTGTTTCTCCTGGCTTGTTTTTTGCAGGTCTTCCGGCCCCGCACTCCACCAGAAGCAATTGCGCTATGTAGCCGTCTGCTGGAGTATACCCCCACTGCCCGCCTGACTCCCCTGGAGGCCTGTGCGCACTCTTTCTTCGATGAACTACGGGACCCAAATGTCAAGTTACCAAACGGGCGAGAGAAACCTGCACTCTTCAATTTCACCACTCAAGGTAGCCTGCAGGCGTTGAGGATCCCTGCTTTAGTGAGCGCTGGGATAAATGTTTGCTGCGGTGCACGCATCGCACTCTCAAAAGTTAAAAACCAAGAGGTTTGCATTTGCAGTTTAGTGTCTGCAGTCTAGCTGATGTTTGTGTGTTGAATACTGTACTCGGTGACCACGGAGATTGGTTTTTCCTTTTGGAGATGTTCCTACTCCTTCATGCCTGCAATGCCGTGTTGAGGAGTGGTGGATATTCAGTTTGGCAGGGAAGTTTGTAGTGTTGCTGCCTATGTTGGTTTTGGATGTGAGATAAATGCAGAAATCTCACTGTCCAAGTTTTATGTACTGTAGAGGTTATCTGGCATCATATTGACTCAGTAAATCAGAAACAGTAAAAATGACAGACAACAAGCTTTTTTATTCGAACCCAGACCAGTGTCAGATTTTAAAACCATTGATGTATATTTTCCCAAGAAATCAGAAATATAAAACTGATATCTCCGTAGAACAGTTTTGTCTTCCAAGACATGGAACATGAGAAATATGGCATGCACATACCCTTGTAATTAATGTTGCAGCACTTCATTTTAATGTTAAGTGACTAGCTGCAAGTTCTCTCCCTTGGATCAAAAATAGATCATTGTGCATTTTCTGCTGGAAATCTAAAATACCTTTTGGCTCAGTTAGCATCAGTGTAGTTTTTCAAATCCTTTAGTGCATGTGATGTCCATCTGCCTAAATGTTCCTGAGCATGAACTTGTTCTGAATGGCTGCTTTGCGGAAGGTAAATCTACTACGTGAATACAAGGGTTTAAAAAAGGATTGGAAAGATCTGTAGTGAGTACTTGAAAAATCCTTAGAGAAAAAAATACACGTGTTGGGAATTTGTCCCTGGTTTCCCCTAGGCAGTGTGGAAACTGCTGAGTAATCTAATCCTCAAGTAAACTCCTCCTTTGCCATCCTAGAGAGCTGATGTGCTCTCACAGTGACTCTTGGGAATGGCAGGAGAAATTGCTTCCAGGGAAAAGAAATCCTTAAGATTCAAAAAAGCAGTTTTCTGTCACTGACAGGTGCCAGTGTTAGCATCTAGAAAGAGAATGCAGGAGAGAGGTTGGTCATTAATACGTTTCCAGGTGAGTTGCGTTGCATGTCACAAGCCAAAACAAAAAAACACCAGAATTTTAAGAATAAGTAAATAGCTTATCTCAGTGATTTTAGTACCTTCGTTAATAAACATGCAGTAACAGGTCCTGTCTAGCAGCAGTACTGATTATGACCTGAGGATACACAAAGAGCTTCTGCTGCTCCTGTGGTGCTATGTTGTCATCAGTCTTTAACTGGACTGCACGATGGCCCCATCAGAGTGACGAATCCAAAGCAGAAATCACGTTTGGGAAACAGATCAGGACTTTGGAAATCAGATACGCTGATAACTTATGTCATCTCTGGTAATTCTGAAAGTAGTGAAAGATATCCTTTTGTTCTGTATGACAGTTGTTTTCAACAGACAATATTAAAGGAAGTGTTTTATTTGGCTATGGCCAGTTGACCGAAACCCGTGGAGTAGGAGGTGGAGAAGGCTTGAATACAAAGCTGTTAGAAATAACAATATAGATCTGATCATTGCTGTACTGAATTGATTTTCAGAAAGAACCGAGGCATCATACCAAATCTGCTGACCTAGGCAGTGGTCTAGAAAAAAGCATGGAGTGTATGTGGTGGATAAACATCATGGTCTGTGGCTGCCAGCAGTGGTTCTGGGGCACATGCATGCCTACTGTAGAGATGAGAGCTGTTAAGAGAGCTTTATCTGATCATTCTTACTGTCTCGTCTCTACATTTTTCTTAGTATAAAAAACGAATGATATGTGCTAATTAGGACTTAAAAAATTGTCATACCCGAGGAAGCATCTGTTGTAGCCAGTGATGCAGTTCAGTAACTCCTAGACCTGCAAGACAGAAAGCACTGAAAGCATTTTTTTTCTCTTAGAAGATGAATTTTCAAGCAACCTGTAAAACGACTACCGTTTACTAAATTTCTTACAGCATCTCAGTGATTCTGCTGGGTCACAGATGTTGCTATCTGTCCATATTAATTAGCCATTGAAGACTGCTGTGATTCAGCACTTAGAAGTGGCTGTCACTGCTCCTTGATGACAAGCACTTTTATGCCTAGGGTTTTTTAATCAGAAAAAAAAGACTTGTGGCCTTTAATTATAAAAAGGGTTTTTATTTTTTCTTTAAAAATAAAATAGTTTTTAAAAAAGACTTTATTTCTGTCCAGGCTCTGTCTCAGAGTGTCCAGAAATCCTTGTGTGACCATTTGAGCGTCACCTAGAAATGATATTTCTGTTTAGGGTATGCTCAGTGATGAGGTACATAAAGAGGAGTATGAAACTTGTGTTGATTCCAGCACTCTTCTCCTCTGAAGAGAAACTGCTGCATAAGCTTGTTACACAGAAAGTTTGATACTGGGCCAAGTGAATGGCACAAAACTAATTTCTCCAAGGCATTCTTGGAGTGTTGAAATATTAAACAGCTCAGTGCTCTCAGCATCATCATTTCCCAGTGCAAAGCATTTCATTGTGTTTGGGGAATGAAGATAATCTGGTGTTCTGGTAAAACTGGATATTTTTATTCTAGTTCCTCATTGGAGTGGCAAGATTTGATCAGGAGAAGGAGAGGTGTTTCCTCAGCTGATGGGAACCAGAATTGGCTCTCACAAATTATTTGGTATCACTGCTCTGTTCACGTAATGATATTGAAATCTTTACCTGCATTGCCTCGATCACAATATCTTCTCGCAGCAGTACTGGTTGAAATTAACCCCAACCCTGAACTGCAAATTTGGTTTAGCTAAGCATGCTACAATTCCAGAGTTTGTCCATAGGTTGTGATAGAAGTCGCTGAGAACGGACTGTCGGTACCACAGCTCAGACCTTTTGTTCTGCATTGACATGCCTCATTCTCACAGATATGGCAGCCACAGAGATACAGCAGAACAAAAATTCAAATTCTGAAGCAAAGTTATTGTTAAACTCCAGTCAAATAAGTTCAATTTGCTTTGTTTGTTGTCTGAATTGGCACGCTTCTCCTCTAAGTGAAGTACCTAGACCCTTGAAGCGTGCTGAACTTAAGAAACTTCATACCAGTTAAGACAGCATGAGGTTTTTGTAGAAGTGAGCAGTATCAGCCTTGTAGTCCTCTGCACATTCTTTGAGGTAGCTTCAGAGAAACGCTTGTGCAACAGCAACAAAAAAAAGCAGTATGCTCACCATAGCTGGTGCTGTGAAAGGACATATCCTGGCAGTACTACAAGAAAGTATGGGAGGAATCAACCTGGGTCTGAAGTGCCATTGCAGCAGTATTTTTCTGCCAGGTCAGCTGGCTCCTTGACCCTAGGATTCTGGCTACAGAGATGCTGTCAGAGGATAGTTGCATCCTTGAGGCACTGCTTAGCACCGAAAGGTAGCAAATGTCATTCAGTTTCCTTGACACTTTGTCACTGCTTCTGTTTGGGCAGCAGTCCCTTACTACTGCCAGTGATGAACAGGAAAGAATGGTGGGTAACAGAAACTTTCAAAAATAATGAAGAGAACGGCAGATTCCCTGTAATAACAGATTTGAGATACAGCTTTGGAGAAGATACTACAGTAGCAAGATTTTCTTCCACGGGGCAGCTAATAGCCAATATGGGGTTAAAGTATAGGTTTATCACCTGTGTTCGGCTTGGATTTTGGAGGACTCGTGTTTCTTCAGTTTATTTTTCCATAAAAAAGAGACTTATGAATTCTGAATGCTATTATGAATATATGAATTCTACATTATTCCCATATGAGTTTGAGGATTTGTTTTTATACAAATGTTTTGATTATTGAAGCATTATGGAAAGACCAGGTCCAGAATGTAATGTTATAGTGGATAGATTTGATAGGTTGCAGGTAATGTAGCAATTTCTGTGTGGTTCCAGATTGGAACTCGTATTCATAAGTGCTTAAAAACAGTATCAAAATATGCATTAATAAGAGGCTTACGAGCAAGCGAGAGTTGTCTGTATCTTCCCTTCCTAGCAGAAAATGAACTTAAAGGGGAAAAAATCATCAAATAGACCACTGGTCCTTTTAGGCCCTAAATTTAAAGCTTGTGTTAAGGAAGAGAAATGGTCTCTTAAAAACAAACTCCATTTATGTAAGACTGCATACAAAACCCCTTGGAGCCCCAAAAGTCATAAGTCATCCTCGTATGAGGTGACTGTTCACATCCTTCCCACCGGATGTTGCTTTCTCAAGAGGCAGTCACTCCTGATGCTGAGGCAGACAGGACCTGTCTTGTCTTGACTCCACTCCGCCTTCTGTGAGGCAGTCAGTTCTCTTGGGAGGCTGTCAGAAGATTGTTAGTTGTTGGCAGTGTGTTGCCCTTCACCCTCCCACAGCAGTGGTTTTAAGATGCCTATTTCTCGTTCTGATACACACTGAGGCTATATTAGATTTGGAGCCTAAAAGCCATGGCTATTTTTTCATTGGTTAATAGCTGTGTCATTTTGTTGTCCATTTAAATTACCTAGCAAACCCATTCCCTTTGCCTGTCCCTGTACTTTTAGAGGAGACATCACCTCTTCTTGACCACGCTCAAAGAGGTTGCCTTAAGATTGGGTCTTGGGTTCCCAGGTCCTTGAGAAATGAAGCTTGAGCAAGCCAAAGAACTGAACCCCTGGAGCTCTTGGAGCCACTGTGTCAGCTGCTTGTTGCTGAGCCAGTGCCCCAAGCAGCATGACTGCTATCAGCATTCAGACTGATTGCAATTGGGTTTGTGAAGGGAATCCTTCCAGTTCTCAAGAGGCATTGCATCATCAGGCTTTTGATGAGCAACAAGCTTGACCAATTGTTTGCTAACTCACAAGCCACTGTCTTAATAATTCCCTGACACCCATGCCACCCTTGTAGTCCTGTCAGCCTTGCTACAGGGATGGCCTTGTTGAATATTGCCATGGTTTCCCCCTGCTGGTCAGCCAAGAGGAGAAGCATAGTGTGGCCTTTGGCTGTGAAGGACACACGTTTGCCCCCAGCTTACCCGTTACGGGACAACCCGAAGAGCTGCGCTGCATGCGGGGCTCTTTCTGAATGACAAGCTAACTCTCTTTGTTCCACCTCCCCTCCAGAACTGTCAAGTAACCCATCTCTGGCTTCGATCCTCATCCCTGCTCATGCTCGGAACCAAGCAGCTGCTTCAACCCCTACAAACGCTACAGCAGCCTCAGGTGAGAACGCGCGCCCGCCTGCCTCCCCTGCTCCATGGCACCATCCTCTGTGGAGGCCCGGGGTGAGCAGGAAGGAAAGGACAGGTTTCTCCAGCCCTGCCTTCTGCTCGGTCTCTGCTCATGGTCACCTGGATGCTAGCTGTGGTCGCTAACCCACATCCTAACCTGGGCCACCTATACGTTTGTTGATGCCTCTTGCCCAGACTTTCTCTATGAAAGAATAGTTATTTCCCCTGGTTTTTATTTTTTTTAAACCCTTTTATTTTATTTTGGATTGTTTCACACCTGAATTGTGAGCTTTCAGCCTCTCCAAAGTTAATACTGGCTTTGAGCATGATGCCTAGGAGGAGGAGTGGCTAGCTTAGTAGACATGGCCTCTGCAGAGCATGTATGGAGAGGATTTTCCCCAGTGGGAGAGGCAGAAGCTTACAAAAGTCAGGGTAGGGAGCTGGGTCACCTTGCTCTCTGCCTCTTCTCTGTAGCTGCAGTTGCTTCTTACTGAGTTTGCTTGTGTTATCTTTGAGCACTTTGGGTTTTGGTCAGCAACTTTCTTTGTTCTGTCTCACTCTCACGTTTCTGTCAGAAACCCTTTAAAAGCTCACTGTTGGTCTGTAGCCACTCCGGTTTGTATTATGTTTCCAACGAAACCTGAAAAGCTGAGTAATATCAGTTGGGAGACTCCCAAAGCAAATCCCAGGTGCTGCCGGATGTGGCAGCGGTGATTCACACGTGGCACTGCGTCAGCCCTGAGTCAGCATGCCAGCACGCAAGCTCACCGCGCTTGTGCAACCCGAGGCAGGCTGCAAGATGGGGTGCTTGCATGTGTTTCTCTGGAGCGTGTCAGGCCCATTTGAGAAGGGCAGGGACCTGTTGTTGAGGTGCAGGGTGCTTACTCAGTCGTGCAGGAAAATGTCTGAAGGTTGCTGTTCCAGTTAATTCAATTTTGATGTGCTTGGTCCAGCCACTGCCGTACAGAAAGCATTTTCGTGGTCCCTTTTAGACAACTGGAAGTGAGTTGGAAGGTCAGGCTTCTCTCTGAAAATGTGGCATCGGTTGGTAAAAGATAGAGCCTGTATAATTGATGTGGTTTGAACTTAGGAGAAAGCAAGTTTGCTCTACTAGAATTTACTGTGTTTGTTTTGTATACTTGGCAGTATTTTGCAAATAGTCATGTTCTCTGTTTCCCTTCTGTGTGCATCTGTTGCTCAACGAATGAGGAAAAAACAGATAAAGTAGTAAAATTGATAGAAGAACTACAAAGTACAGGCAGGGAATTTGACTTTAAAGTCCTTCTGAAAAATCCCTTCACTTAACGTCATTTTAATGCCTTTCTGAGGAGCTGCTCTCTTTGCTAAGATGCAGCAGTCTTGTGGAGTGAACTGGGTTAAGAAAAACTGTTCACCCAGTACTTCTGCTCCAGTGCACAGAAGGGGAAAAGTGCATTAGGCTGAATCCTAGAAGTATCCTAAATGTGAAGTATACTAAAAGAAAAGAAGAAAAAAACACCCATCTTATTGATGTCAACATGTGTAAGCCTCCTGTTCACAAGCAGTACTCTCAGCTGGGACAGGACATCCTACTCTTAGTTCACCAGAAAATAACCTTGCAGCTTGGAAAGAGACAGTGAAATTAATTAAGGATTGAGCAACTTGCAGTGTTGTGTTTCTGCTGCACAGCTGTTTTGTAGTTCCCTGCTCACGTGGGGTTCTCAGCAGGCCTTGGGAGTTTCAGCAGAATTACGATTTTAAGATTCAGTCCTGTATGAGATGGTGTTGATCTGTTTTGCTTCGCACGCTGGTACCTCATTGAGCAAAAACTTCTAATTGGGAGAGTCCCTTTTCCCCTCCCCCTGCATATTCCAGAGCAGGAAGTTCGTAGCTGCTAAAGCAGCATGGGAGCAGCTCTCCCACCTGACCCAGGGCAGCCTGACAGGCAGGAAGCTCTTCTGCAAAATGCAAACCTGTGTGAATAAGCAGTGCAAGTTCAGAAACTGCTTTGAGCAGGGAAGAGAACAAACCAAGTTATGTGTAACCACAGTCCACCTTAATAGTTTGTCTCCTGTCAGCAAGCAGAACTGATACTGAAGTTCATGTGTCCAGTGCTGTGCCCGACATAGCTGCTTACATAGGTGTTCTGGCACTGAAATGGAGTGAACATCCAGCTGGGCTGCTCTTACTTGCTCACAATCGTTTTCATAGCTGCTATGTGAGACGAGTCTCAATTCTTTCACAAGGTGTGAAGCACTGCTTTGTGTTGCATACATTTTATATTATTACAAGGTATAGAAGATTGTGTTCATTAACTGATAGATGTGCAATAGTGATTTCATTAGCCCAGTGCAACAGCAGCTTTGGGATCGTGATGTGAAGTGCAGGGGAATTTGAGGTAACTTTTGGGTGTGACTTTGGTTGTAAATTTCCTCTCAAGGCATAAAGCCAGGCTCCCTGTACTGATGGAACCCTGCTTTGCAGTGGGAGCATGAAGCCTTGCTGCTCTGGCACTGGCAAACTCACATAGAGAAATCCCCTATGACTTCCGTGGCACAAAAAGGAAAAAAGTGGAAAGTGATTGGCCCTGCTGGAAATGGTGTGCTGGCTTTCTGTGAATCACACCAATGATTGATTAAAAAGGCCAGTGCAGCTTTGTACACGTGGATGCTGACTTGATCAGTCTGGAGAAGGAGGACAGTTCACAGCCGTGCAGCCACACCAAGCTGAACAGTTTACCTGTTTGTCTGACTGCATTTTTCTTCCCGGCTTAGCCAGCAGCAGCAGTTACCTCTCTGTTAGCAGTGCTAGGATGGGAAGGGTGCAATTGCCATCTGCAGGGAGCTGTGCCAGCTGGGATGCTGGGGTTGTCGTCTTAGGCATCCTGCTGTGCTGATCCTGTGTAATCCCAAACGAGACGGTGTGCCTGAACTTTCAGCAACAAAACAGATCAGAGCTAGTGTCACCTGCCAGTGTGGGATGGTTGAAAAGGCCACAGTACTCCAGTGAAATAAGATTTAGTGCAAGTATGATATTTCCATTGAAAGAATTTTGGACAGCTCTACTTCCTTAGACAGAAGAGGAGCAGGCAGTTTCCGTGCATCCATGGCAGCTACAGGAGAGCAACTTGTGCATGTCAGTCTTACCAGTTTTGCACTGAGCCCAGCATTTCTCCTTCAGTAGACACTGCAGGAAAAAGGAGCCCTTCTCATCCTTCCACCCCTCTCCTGTGTTGCCCTGTGTGGACTCCTGGACTGTTGGCACTTCTGTTTCTTTCTTTGTAGAAGAGCAGTGCTGCCTGTCAGTGCTCAAATCCAGCCAGCTAATGCTGTCATTAGTGTTGACGGGTTTTCTCAGACTGAGGTGGTGGGTCTGTCTTTGAACTGCAGCCCAATCTTTCCTTCCTGGGAGGTTTCTAGGGAGCACCACGAACACTCTGAGGAAGTAGAGGTACTCCTCAAAGGCAGCAGCTGAGCTGGCAGAGAATATATTGATGAGAGATGACTTTTTCCCTCTGTCCATAAGAAGTTCAGAAGTGGCTGACGCTTCAACCCTGCTGTGGTTTCCTTGCCACACACAGAGGTGTCAGATGGTTGGGTCACGGCAGAGCATGCCTTAACCTCAAGCCGCAGGCTGCTGCACTCACCTGCCCCATACTAGAGAGCTCCATCCCAGCTCGTAGCTTCAGTCCCTAGCACAGCTTCCACAGCAGCACAGTTGGCAAAGCAAATTTTCGGCAGAGTTTAGTGGCGTTGCTGAAGGCATAGGTTTTCTTCTCCTGTGCCCAAGGACCAATTTCTCCTGGTGACGAGGAGTAACTGAGCGCCCAGAAACCCTCATGCTCTGGTTGTGCTCTTTTTCCAGCACTCCAGCAGAGAGATGCTGGAGCAAGCCCTGCTCTGCTCCCCAAATGCTCCATCCACAACAGGCTGGAGAGTCACAGTGCTGCATTTTCTTGCAGGTTCTGAGTCAGTGCAGCCCTTAGCAGCCTGTGCTCTGTCCCAGCCTGGGTGGGTTGTTACACAGTGTTGAGAAAAGCCCCTTGTAAATGGTCTGGGGCTGCATCACTTTATTTCCTTCTGACCATATGCTGGATATATTTCTCAGAAACTCCCCCATTAGCGTGATGATAAGAGGAGCGTGTGTTACGTGAAGTAGCTCCATCCCCTCCCCTTTCTTCATCTCTGCTCAGTAGCAATGTAATAATGGTTTCAGCCCCTGCTGTCTTCAGGAGTGGGAGATCAAAAAACACGTTTTATTTCAGCAAATGAAACACACGCGCTTTCTGTTCTTGCGCAGAGAAATCCTCTGCCAACAGTACAGATTCCAGCTGGACTGTTTGCATCAGGCACAGATGTTGCATGAGCTAGGGTTTATCTCTACCTGCACATCAGGCGCAGTTTGAGGCGTGACTCAGCCAGAAGCTGAGAGTCGGAGTTTCCACTTCAGATCTCCTTGGTCATCGTTGGTTTGCAAGCACGTGTGGTTTGGGAGCTGCTCCTTCAGAGCAGTTCCCCACGGAGGTGGATATCTCACGTGCACGGCTAGCTTCCCAGATAACACTGCTGCTGTCGGCACATTACCGTGGTGCTTTGAGCTTCTTTTCTCATGGTGGTCATTCCTTCGGGAGGGAGAGCGTGGGTCACTTTGGGATGGGGGGAAAGGGAATGGGAAACTTTCCTGGCATAGTAGGTAGCATCTTCTGCCCACAGAAGGATTTCCCTTCCTTCCTGCACGTTCCTCACGGCATTTCCTTTTCATACAAGCTTCACACCCTCTCTTCCTTGTCCTTTTCATTCCTAGATGCTGGTGGTGGTTTGATTGCCCTTTCTTGTTGCCATCATCTCTGTGTGTTACTTAATTTGTCCCTCAACCGGTGCACTCCATTTCTGAACTCTCATTCACCTCATCGCCTTTTGCTCATGGCTGCCCTTCCAACTGCGGTCAGCTTGGGGTGTCTGGACAGCAGATGGGCTGCATTAGCATCATTGCACTGCCATGCCTCACTGGTGTTTCTCTGCTGGAGAAGCATTGCTGCACCCCACCACCCCCACTTGTATTTTGTCCTGTCTGTTATTTCTGCTGGCCATGCTGTCCATCATCGGTTGGTAAATTTGCTCTGTCCTCTGTGAGCCCTTTTCCTTGTCTTCCGAATGCACTGCTTTCCCACTCTGCCCTCTTCTGTGCTAAGTCATTTTTTTCCTGTTTCAGAATTGATAGCTGTGCAACTAACCTTAAATTCAGTGGGAGAAATGCACGATGTTCTCTTTAGGAAACCTCACTTAATATCTTCTGCTCATGTATTTGTTGTCAAGTATTCTGTGTTTCACCTTTTGTCCTCTTTGCTTTTTTGTGGCTGTGCTGATCACATCCTGCATAGGAAGGCTCTAGATGAAGTTGGTGCATGTTTTTTCCCCTCTCAATTCTTCTAATATTCAGAAAGCTTTATTTTCCAGAGAGGACACCAACTGTGTGTGGTTATTCGGCCATCGTACTGTTCTGCTGTTCTCAGTACGTTCGGATGTTTGTTAGCATCTTGGTTCTTGCTTTACTCCTTTTCTTGCCTTATTGAAGGCCTGCCCCAGTTTGTTGGGGCGTTCTAAATACTGAATAACAGTACTTGATGGTCTCTGGAAGGGCCTCTGCGCATCAGCGTGAAGACTCTCCCCGTAGCCCTTTGCTACAAGCTGACACAACTATTTTCAAATAGTTCAAATCACATCTGAAACACAGTTGCAATGAATTTCCTTTTGGTGTTTCTTTGCAAATTCTGAGTTTCCTTGGATGCACGCTGACAGGAACCCCTGGTCCTGCATGTTGTCTCTGCGTGGGGCTCCATCCCTCCTGGAGATGGCTTTGCTACAAGGAGGCCTAACAGCAGGAAGCATCAGCATCAGTGTGCAGCCCTGGGCAGGTGTGCTGGCTCTGGCGGTGCCAGTGAGCCTCGCTTCGCAGTCAGTGTTCCTGGGACAGCCTGAGCACAGCCTGTCCCCCCACCAGAACAGCTGAACACGGCCGAGTGTTAGCATGCTGAAATGGTGTTGTCCCACTCAAAGCACGCCTCTGCCCAGAGCAAACAGCTCTTTATCTACCCAAGGAGGGCACATCCTGCCCCAGCGGTGCGGTGGTGGGATCTGGGGCTTTCCCCGTGCGGGAAATGTCATGGCTGTTGTTGCAAATGTCTGTATTCCGGAGGTAATGCTGGTTGTTCTTTCTTTCTTTCTTTCCTTCCCTCGCCTGTCATTTGCAGATGTTAATGCAGGAGAACGAGTTCAGACCAATAGTGTAGCTACAGCATCAGCCTCCAACTCCACCTGAACCGGTACCAAGCAGCCAGCTGCACAGGAAAATCACCAGTAATTTGAGTCTTGCTCAGCAACACTGGTCACATTTGGAAAGAAAATTAAAAAGAGGAAAAAAAGCAACCAACCAACCAACCTGTTCATTTTAGTGTTCAATTTTTTATTATTATTATTGCTGTTCTTATTTAACCTTGTAAAATATCTATAAATACGAACCAGTTTCATTGTATCTCACTCTGCAGGGTGTCCGGGGCAGGGACTAGGTGGGGGGAGGAGGGAACGCGGAGCAATACAACAAACCAATGTCTCTCCCCTCAACAATCTCTTCATGTTGGAAGTTTGCTGTTGTGTACTTCAGAACCAGGACTCTTGCCTCATGCCCTCTCCCACAACGGAAAGAAGGAAAAAAAAATAACCACAAAAAAAGGCAAAACAAAAAAAGAACCCCCAAACCTCATTCTCTGCTGAAGTCCTTTTTTTTTTTTTTAACCTCTTTTTTTATTTTCTTTTTAAGTGAAGTTTCGGACTTTGATGTAGTGCACAGCTTGAATTTGGTCGGGAGCTTAGCAGGGGTCATTCAACAGAGCTCAGCGTTCGGTGCCGGCGAATCCACGCCCCGGGCCGACCGACGGGCGACCGACAGCTGCCCTGGCTGGCATGGTAGGACGTAGGCTGCCTGGGGGAGGGGGGAGGCTTACGTGTGTCTTAAGGCTTGAGCTGCTAGTGGCAGACTTTCCTTTCACAAATCAGTGCTAGCGATGAAGAGACCTGCAGCTTCCTTCCGGGAGGAGCCCCTGGCACAGCTCTATATAATATAATACACACACAGGCGGAGGCGAGTGGTCGTGGTTGGGGCAGCAGAGGGGATGGCGAGGGCCGGGCTGAGAGGCGCCGCCGCCCGAGCGATTGTCCGGTCCCAGTTGGAATAGGCTTCCCTTTCCCGAGATGTACAGGAAAAGGACACCGGGATTTATAATGTGAACTGTAACAGTCTTCTACTGGTTTATTTTGTAATATTTTTTAACTGCAGCTTTAACTCGCAGGATGCCACATTCTACGGTAGCTCTGATTTTAAATCCACGGCTTAGAGTCTGTATTTAAATTTCATCTTTTTAACCTCTTTGCTTTTTTGATCTCTATTTATTGATGCGCGTTGCCACGTTGCCATTCTGTTTTTACATCGGTAGAATATTAATAAACTACACATCGGAGTGCTATCAACAGTAATTGTACCTGCTGACTTGTAGGAAAGCTGGCTACATATGAGTGTGTGTGTATATATATTATATAAATATATACATGTATACATAGAGACAACACTGTTTTTTTTATTTTGTCTACGATCTCGCAGCAGTCTGACTGAAGCGTGAGGCGGGTGCTTGTCGTAGCCCAGGCTCCGGGTTTCCCCCCTGCGAGGGCGAGCGGCGCGCGGTCCCGCCTCTGCCCCATCCCAAGCAATATCCCCGGGGAGGACAGGCGGAGGAGCCCCCCTTGCCTTGCGCTCCTTAGGAGCTGCCTCGGTGCTTACCAGCTCTGTCCGACCCGAGGGCCTGAGACAGGTGGTCGGTTTGGGGCAGCGCGCGGCCCTTCGCGTGGCCTGGGAGCAGCTCCAGCAATCCTGGTGGCTGCGTGGGCTCTGCTCACGGCCTTCCCTCCTCTGCGTTTCACCCTGTTTGTGTGGGGCTTTTCGGAAACTCGTCTCCGAGCCCTGCCCCCCCCGTCCTGCCCGATTATGGTGGGTCTGGGGGAGGGAGGAGCAAACGCCCAGCCTGAAACCGCTAAGCCCTTACATTATGCCCCGCATCAGTTTGCTGTCGGGGAATAAAGCATTTCTGTGCTTTACAGTGGCTGTCCCTAAATTCTGGCTGATTGTAGAGGAAGGCACACTGCCTCTTCAGAGCTGAAGGCTTTCAAAACCCTCACGCGTGACACAATTGAAAGGGCTGAGAGCGTCCTAAGGACGGAACGCGGCTCACGCAGGTAAGTGCAGGGGCTCAGCGGCGGCCCAGCCATCCGCGTAGTGCAGGAGACCCACAGAGCAGGGTGGAGTGTGGATCCGCTGCAGGACGAGAGCGCTGGGCCATCGCCTGTAGGCGCGGAGGCAGATAGATGACCGAGTCTTTAAAACTAACGGAGAAAAAATTGCTGCTCGTTCCAGGAAATGTGGCTTTTCTTTCTTTCTTTTTTTGTCGTCTTTTTCTCCTTTCATTGAAGTCTAGCGGAGGAGAGTGAAGAGCTTTGCTCCCGTTCTGTGCCGTGTCTGTGTGCGCTTGTGTGGGTGTCAGCCGGGGGTCGGGGCGCCCCGGGGAGTTTGTTTTTGTTTTTCAAGGATCATGGCAGGATCAGCGACTCTTTTATACAGTTCGATCCAGGTCTTTGAATAACCTTTTTTTGTAAATAAGAAGAAAAAAAAAAAAAACAAAAAAAACCACGCAGGAAAAAAAAAAAACACAAAAAAAAACCAACAAAAAAAAAAAGGAACCCACAAAGCTCCTCACCAAATTCAAGCTTGTACATGATTCTTTTTGGTTGTTTTTAAATTCTGAGTTTTATTGTTTTGTATGTAAATATGTGGACCCAGGAACTGTTATTAATGAGCAAAAAGTTACCGTTCAGGGCAGTGATTCTGTTTAATAATCAGACAAAATGTAGACGAGCTTTTTAAAGCCATATAGTTTTAACTCTGTACAGTAGGTACCGGCCTGTATTATTGTAACAATAACTCTAGCGATGTATAGTGTATCTATATAGTTTGGAGTGCCTTCGCTTCCATGATTTTTTGAATTTTATTTCCCCCTTCTTTTTTTTTTCCTCCTTTATTAACGACATCCCCCACACAACCGCATCTCCGCTCCCCGCTTTTAATTCGGAGTGCTGTCAGGTTTCGGTGGTACCCCGATCTCGAGCGGAACGACAGGAAACCCTCCTCGCCCCCATCTCACCTGAGCCACGGCTTTGCTCTGGATGCCCCCGGTTCCCCCCGCCCCCCTCCCCCCTCTAGCAGTGACCGGTTTCGATCCCCACTCGCTCGCCCGCGGCAGCCCTATGGCTAGCGGCTGAGCTCGGCTTTGCTCGTCTTCCCCCACCATCAGCGAAGGGCCCCCCCGCCATCAATGGTGGATCCGCCGCCATCATTGATGGGTCCCCCACCGCCATCGATGAAGGGCCCTCTGCCGTCGTCAGCGAAGGGACCCCGCCATCGTCGCTGAGCCCCGCGGGGGCACTCGGAGCAGGGGGCTCCTCACCGCATCCCCTCCCCACAGTCACTTTTGGTTTCTTAAGATGGCAAGTTGAACATGACTCTTGAGTTCTTGCGCCCAGCACGAAGGCCTTGTTTCTACGATTAGTCCGCTTGTGTTTACTACCTGGTTAGTGTTCCACCTGAGGTTGTCTTGAATGGGAAAACACTTCACCCTGTACCAAACCAAAGGTTGCTGTTTTGTTTTGGAGCATCTTGCGTTCATTCCGGTGAAGCAGAGGCTGCACTTTTTCTGGTGACACAAAGGTCAGTGACGTCACGTTGCTTCTGACGGTCCGCTCAGAGCTGTTACTCTCTTCCCTCCGGCTGGCGCTCGGTTTTGACAGCGTGTGGTCTCGATCTGTCCTCTTGTCAACTCCGCAACGCGTAGGTCTCTGAGATGGAGCTGATGGCGATCGGGGTCCCCTCTGGGCGCCCGATTAAGACACTGCTGTTCTTAATGCTAATTAACTTACCTACCTTACTAGGCAAAACAAATCACGAAAGAAAATTGGCCGATCGCAGATCCCTGCTCACTTTCTCCGGTTATTTTTAAGCAAAGCTTTGCCTACAGCGGTGGCAGGTGCCTGTGGCGTGCCACTGGTGAGTGCATCCAACCCCCCGGCTCGTCGGTCCCCTCTCCGAAAAGCAGCCAGCCTCCGGACGGACGGACGGCGCCAGCAGCGCACAGAGCCTCCGCTCCTGGTCTGCCTTTCTGAGGCGGGGAGAGGTGCCTGGCTCCCAGGTTCTTCCCACGGGGCTCTTAGTTTTGTTCCTAGTTCGTTTCGTTTTGCGACCCTGCAATAACAGCAAAACGACCAGAAAGGAAAACAGTACCTAAGGGGTTAGCTTGAGAAAAGTAGCTTCCTTGTGTTGGTCTTTCTCAATTTATTTTTAATA
>JACDJE010000274.1:900217-1006471 GCA_016647715.1 Pavo muticus | reverse complement strand
AAAATATATTTATATATATATAATTTGCTTGCCTGTAAAATTTGCGTTCATTAATGTGTTGCTGATGGATCACTTGGGCCTGTACACACCGATTAGTGTGACCACTTCCATCTTAAAAACAAATCTAAAATATATATATATATATTAAGGACTGTGGGTTGTATACAAACTATTGCATACACTTGTGCAAATCTGTCTTGATTTAAAGGAAAAGCAAAACCTGTATAACATTATTACTACTTGAATGCCTCTGTGACTGATTTTTTTTTTTTTTTTCATTTTAAATATAAACTTTTTTTGTGGAAAGTATGCTTAATGTTTTATTATTTCCCCCGCCCCGTTCCCCTTGTAAATACGTTTTGTTCTGTGTGACTCGGTTCGGAAATAGTTAACTGGTACTGTAATTTGCATTAAATAAAAAGTAGGTTAGCCTGGAAATGAAATTGAAAATTCCCAAGTGTGTGGTCTTTATTTCAAAGTCTTGCCCCCCTTCCTTCCTCCTCCTCTCCTCCTTCTCTGCCCCTTGTTCCTCACCCCCGCGCCTTTTTCCACTCCGCAAGAATAGGTGGACATGAATCTTTGTAATGATAATAAAAATAAAAATAGAAAAAAAAAATAAATCATGAGAAATAAGCATGTTTTCTTAAATGAGCTGTGTTACTCCATGATACTTTTCCAAGAGGTGCCAGCTTGTCTCTGATGCCGTTTGATTTGATGGAGAGAGGAACCCTGGGACACGATATCTCAAATTGAAACCAAGCGATCTTCCTTTACTGTCCACCTATAGATACGAACTTAAGAACCTGTGTAAACTGCTGGCTTTGAATACTGCACTCATCGTTTCTTTTTTTCTTTTTCCTCATTTGGTCCCATTAGTAACGTTATTTGGTGGTGATTTGTAAAGTTTGTCAAGACCACGTCCAGTGGACCGTTCCTCCAGCAAATCAGCACGTAGCTATCTCTGAGTTGGGTTTCCGGTACTGGATAATGTGTGTATTAAACATGACATGTCTATTAGCGCAAAAGAAAAAAAATAAATAAAGAAAAAAAAACGAATAAAAATTCCTTTTTTTTGGGCTGGCTGACCTGGCCGAATCCATTCTGTCGCTATCCTAAAGGCTAGATGCAAGGTCATGTGACTGCTGCTTCAATAAAAACAAATTTATATTGCACGGCGGCTCCTCTGGCTTTGTTCGGGGACGCGAGTGGGTGACAGCTCTGCAGCTGGGCTCGGGGCTGGCACGGAGCCCCTTGGAGCTGGTGGCAGCCACCCCGGGTCTCCAGCTGGGCTCTGCCGCTGCTCCGTGGGCTGCGCCGCGCTCCAGGCTCCCGGGTGGCTGGGGATGGGGATGGGACCAAAAGCACCGTCCACTGTTGGCTGCGGGGACTGGGGCTGCTCTGCTCTAGCAGCATTGGAAGCAGCCAGTTGTACCTCCGTGGAGTCACTGATTGAACTGTTTGGTGAGTTCTTTTTGATTTGAATTTTGCCCTTCATTCCAATCCTCAGAAGTCTGGGATAATTCCCCTTGAGAACAGAATCCCACAGAATCACAGAATGGCCCGGGTTGGAAGGGGCTTTGAGGATCATGAATCTCCAACCCCCCTTGCCAGGCAGGGCCACGAGCCTCTGCATTTAATACTTTCCTTTTTAAACATGTGCACTGATGTGTTGTGTTTTCTCCGGGTGCCTCACTGCAAATGCCCTTTGACCAGGACCCTGTTTTAATTTGAAATCATTACCCCTTGTCTTATCACCACAGACCCTGCTAAAGAGTCTGTCCCCTTTATCCCTCTCATAACCCTCCTTCAGATACTGAAAGGCTGCTGCTATCAGGTTTCCCCAGAGCCTTCTCTTTGCCAGGCTGAACAGCCCCAGCTCTCCCAGCCTGTCCTCATAGGAGAGTTGTTCCATCCCTTGAGTAATTTTTTTGTGGCCCTCTGGACACACTCCAACAGGTCCACATCTCTCCTGTACTGAGGACGTCACATCAGTACACAGTACTCCAGGTGAGGCCTCACCAGCACAGAGCAGAGGGGCAGAATCACCTCCCTGACCTGCTGGCCACACTTCTTCTGATGCAGCCCAGGATCCAGTTGGCTTTCTGGGCTGCAAGGGCATATTGCTGGCTCATGTCCAGCTGCCATCCACCAGTACCTCCAATTCCCTTTTGGCAGGGCTGTGCTCCATCCTTATATCCCCAGCTTGTACTGATAAGCAAGCATAGCCTCAACCCAGGTGCAAGACTTTGCACTTGGCTTTGTTGAACCTCATGAGCTTCTCCTGGGCCCACTGCTCGAGCCTGTCTAGATCTCTCTAGATGGCGTTCACTTAAGTCAGGCTCGAGTCCACTCCCTTGTTGGCCATGACACCTTCAGATGCGCTAAACCCAACACAAAGCAGCACTGAGCTGCGTGCGTTACAGCAGTCTGTCCCATTGGTGTGCTTGTGACAGCCAACCTTCAGCCACCTCAGGTGTAAGTACAGGTGGTACCAGGGCTGCTGATGGTGCTTTTCACCTGCAAGGGGCAATCACATTCTGCACACCCACCTTCATTCACACCCTCCAAGCCGATGCCAGCTCCCTAAGGCAAGGAGAGAGGGGGACAAACCCCATCATCCCTCACTTGCAGTGTGCCTGCCCTCTCCCTTCAGTAACCTGGCTGCGTAGTCAGGCCCTTTGCCAGGCGAGAGTGGAATATAGCAGATCATTTGAAGATGTTTTCGCTATTGACCTGAACTGTACCATTAATGTTCCTCGAGATGTTGCTGTTCGCAGTCTTGGGACATGCAGTGGGCTCCCAGCTGGGTAGTGTTTGGACTGTGCATGTTAGAGGCCTTTCCCCTTTCTAAGAGGCCTGGAATCAGGCTGGGTTGTCAATGGCAGCTGGCTCTGCAAGAAATGACAGATCTGGGGCCTTTCCAGGGATGAGAAATGGTTAACATTTGGCCAGGTGGGAAAATGATGTGTGCTGGCAGCTTCAGTCGGTGAGGGACCAACACGGTGTTTGCAAAAGGCTTTGACTACAGATGCTGGCTATTGCTGACTCATAGAGAGGAAAAAAAAAAGAAAAAGATTTCATTCTTAGGATCAGTCCTGCAGCAGCTCAGGGAGAGAGAAGCAAATGCAGCTTCATAGCGCTGATGGTAGCGGCTGCTTCTCAAATGCTGGAGAGGTGAAACAGTGACCAAGCAGATGCTGCCGAGTGGGTGCATGGGAGGGCAGCAGGGTGGGTGCTTGTCCTTTAGGAGTTACATAGGAGCGTGGCTCAGTATTGCTGCATCTGTATTCAGAGCACTGGTGTTGCTCATGCTCACTGCCGGCATTGTCACCAGGAGCAACAGCACCGGGTCCGTGCTGCGCAGCTGCCATTGCTCAGCACAGTTTGCACCACTGCGCACTGCTGGCTTCTCCCCAAGGAAGGAGACGGATGGCCCTGTGCCCAGTACTGACCTGAGGGTACCAGGATGGGCATGCAGAGGTGGCTGCTGGGAAGGGTGGAAGGGCTCTCTGAGCTCTACACAAAGGATGGGGCTCTGGCATGTGGGGATGGGCTGAGAGAAGTGGACTGGACCAGGCTGCAGGAGGTGGAGAAAAGGGAGAGGGAATGATGCTGTTGGAGCAGGAGCCAAAGCAGCCTCTCCTCTCAGGTTCTGGCAGGAACACTTCCAGGAGGCGGCTGAGTCAATAATAGCCACGTCTGAGCCCTGCAAAGCCTTCGGTGTGCGAGGACTGTACCTGTGGTTTTATGACCCTGCAGCTGTGCGAGGGCTGAGCTGAGCCCAGCAAAGCAGCATGCAGAGCCCGAGCACCTGTGTGAGACCAGAGCAGAGAGTGCTGCTCGGAGAGCAGGAGTGCAGCTGCCGTGTGATGGCTGTGCTGCTCTTAAAGGAGGCGGGAGAGACGGAGGAGTGTGGGTTTGTTGTCAGTAAGCAACTGGGAAAAGGTGTGCTGCCTTCATGTTATCCCATCAATAGGCCTTTCTGCTGCTTGGAACTATGCTTACTGTGAAAGGATTTCCTCACCCCACACTGCCAAGAGCCAAGGCCGCAGGGAAGACCTGAGTCCATCTGCCTTCATTCTATCACTCCAAAGAGACCCATTTCCAGCTGCTCTCACTGCCCCTGCAGAGCCCGTATTCCGCGGCCCCTTCAGGCCCCATCGGGATGCAGAAGAGCCATGTGGCACTGCCAGGCTCCTCCCAGGAGCTGCTGGAGGAAGCACAGGGCAAGTGCCATCATCCAGGTGCCTGCGCTGTATTGGTGCAGCCCTGGAGGCATCTGTGTTTGTTTCAGATGCGGCTCCTCCAAGGGCTGTTCCGGTTCCTGCGAGGAGGGAATTATGTGTTCTTGTGCTACTGATTTATGAGCTCAATTCCCTCTCATTGTGCTCATTTTCTTCCTCAAAGCACGTTCTGCAACCCCACGTGTGATGACTGAAAGCATTTTCTGGAGCAGTTTCCCACAGAAACCTCGCCGTGGCCTTCAGTATCCATGCAATGCCATGTCATGTGGAGAAGACGGCTTTTCCCTGACAGCGTCCCTTAGGTCACACCAAAAGCCACGGCATGTTTAGCTCAGCCTGCACTCAGCACCCACATCCCCTGCTCCTGGCTGCTGTGCTGGGCTGCATCCCTGGGGAAGGCAGGGACACTGCTCCCTGTGTCCATTCCCACACCTGTTAAAATGCTGCTTGTCTTTGTAACCACGACAAATCGTACAACATGCCATACAGAGGAGATTTATTTCCACGTGCAATCTCAGAATTACAGTGCATGCTTCGTTGGCTTGCTCTTCCTGTTCTCCTGTTGAGCTGCATCAAGTTTTCCATGTCTCTCTTATTACATTGGATCTTGTGATTTGTGTTATCCCTTCTTTCAACCAGGCTAAATTTGTCCAAGGTGGCCTGAGGCAAAGGAGCCAACGCTGCGCACAGCCGCTCCTCCCACACTCTGTGATTTTGTTTTCTGTTTCTACATTTGTTACCTTTGTTTCCAGTGCATAGCAAGGAATACCATGGGAATTTTCCCCAATCCCTAAGCCCTGCCACACTCATCCTCACAGCATCCTCACCAAAACCCATCACCCATCCCTGACTCCTGCCAGACTTTGCAGCATTACAGAGGCTGCGAGCCCCCCCCCCTTCTTGCCTGGTGCCCCTGGTCCGGGGCTGACAGCCTGGCAATGGCATCGTGGTGCGGCAGTGTTCCTCTCTCCAGTCCTCATTTACAGCTCAGTGGACTACAGGGGTACTCCATTTTTTTTTCCTCTCTCTTCTATCTGCCACTTGCCCCCTTCAGTCCACAGAATGGAAAAGTGATGCAAAATGTTACCAGAAGTGCCCCGGTGGGCCTGGATTTTTGAACAGCTGCTGGTTTTGAAGGAATGGAGCAATGCTCACAGTTAGCTGGAGCTGAACCGTGCCTGTGGCTCTACAGCCCCAGCACAAAGCACAGGCAATCAGGTACAAAGAGGTGCTGGAAGTACGCAGATATCAGCCCAATGCATTGGCATTGATGAGTAAGTCATAACTAGAGGAATGGTGAGTTAGCAAGCATTTGAGGTATTTGGTCATGCCTGTGCCTGAGTTTGATGTTGGGATTGGTATAAATGTACCTTTGAGACGCTAAACCTGGAGACCTGGGGAGTTCTGACAGGTGAGTGCTGGACAGCTGACAGCTTCCTGCTCAGATGCACGGTGTGTGCCTGCGGCCCGCTGGCTGCTGGCATCCTGAGCCTGAGCACCCCCTGCCTGCACGCCAGGACGTGCCAGCATCCTTCCTGCATTCCCCTCAGAGACAAAGGGCAGAGTGACTAATGCTGTCCTAAGAAATAAGGTACTATCCAGAAGCGGTCTCTATCGGGACGAGAAAAAGCACAAAGAGGCCCAGCTCTGGTTGTTAGTGACAGAGGCTGCCTGGCTGGCAGAAGCCACTCTGCTGAGGCCAAGGGCACCTTTCCTCAGTGCATGACATGAAAAGATGGTGCAAGGTCTGGCACCATTAGTGGCTCACCAAAGGGGAGTTGCATTCAACTGCAATGCCAATTAGCGGTGGTGTTGATACAGCAACCTGCTCTCTGCTTTACTCTGTTAAGGCAAGCAGTGGGATGTGCTTGAGAAAAGCTGTGTGTAGGGGCTCACCTCAATACATCTCACTGCTTCAATATTCTGTCATTCAGTGTTACAGATACAAGGAAGCACTATCCTGGCCTGCACCAGGAATACGAACAAGAATGCCAACAATGGGCTCTCACTCAAGCTTCTCTAATAATTAGAAGAGAAAAATTAGCTAATGGGGTCCAGTGGTAGTTGGGTGCAGAGGTTGGACTGGGACTGTCACATTGAACTGTATGTTGTTTGATTCCAGGACAGCATAGCTGGGGGGCAGCTGAAGGGACAAATAATGACTTTTGCATTCTGGATGCCTTGGAAAAAGTAAATGTAATGTGCTTCTATCTCCTTCCCTATGCTCTGAGCTCAGATCACTGAGGGGAAGGGAAACTCACTGTACTTCTATCTCTAGGAGGACGTGCCATCCTTGTCTGGTCCATCAGCAGGGCTCACTGCTGGCTCCTGTGGGCTTTCTTTGTGCAGAGGTTTACACACTTCCTGTGCAACTGGGGGAGAGTGAGAGCTGTCAGCCGCTGTCTGTCCGCTGTCTGTCCTGCCCACAGCAGTGCTGGCTGTCTCAGCAGGAGGAGCTCCCCCGATCTTGCTGGCAGCCATCTCCTGGCGTAGTGCTGGATCAGCCAATAACTCTTCCACGCTCCCGTGGATGATCTGATGAGCAGCGTAGACGTGTTTTCTTTGGGACTGCCTCACTGCACAGGAAAAGAGGTAAGAAAAGCTTTTCCTTGGGAATATGCAGCACGGGGTTCTCTGTGGGGAGGCGGGAGGGGCAGCTCGTAGCCTTTCTGGAGCTCTGGAAAAGCCAATCTCAGGAAAAACATCACACCCCAATGACTTTGGTGAAAGTGTTCTACTGCCACCTAATAGCAGCACCCAACTCTGCATTTCACTTGGAAGATGAGCTCCCCCCCCCAGTGGAAAGCACAGCCCGTGTCATCCTTTCCAGCTTAGGGCACAGCTGCACATGTTAGCGGGCTTTAAATTAGCTTCTCCTTCAGTGTCTGCTAATTGCAGCAGGCTTCTAGAAGAGCAGAGCTGAAACCTGCTCTTTATGTTATGATTATGCTTACACTGAGAAAGAGTTCAAAGAAAGACCCGGAGACAGTACAGATTCATTAAGCCACCCATCCTACCATCTCCCTTTTGCTCCTGTAGAATTGTTCTTTACTGAGTTACATGGTTTTCAAGCGATCTCATTTGTACATATCTCCAGCCCACCTCTTGGGAAGTAATTACCCAAGCTAAATCACTGACCCTACAATTCATCTCTCTTTGCTATTCTTTGTTCTCTCTTTCTATCTCTAGACTGAAGACTCTAATAAACAATCACGGGGAATGAAGTACTGTGCGCTTGTAGGAGGGCGAGGGGAATGTTCCAGCAGTGAGAGGTGGTTGCCATCATGTTGCTTCCCTGCAGAAGCCCAAGACTTCTTGTTTTGGTCTGTTGCCGTTCAGACAGCCCTCACTGCTCAGCATTACTAACCCGGCCTGTTTGTGTTTATCCATATTCCAGGTCCATTTTGCTGACAGCGAATACAACGGATCTAGGCTGGGTTTGGTTAGCAAACCCTCACCAGCCAGCTCTCAATTCCCAGGAGAGCTTCCTCTGCCCAAGGCATTTCAGCTTCAGTTGCACGTGCATGAACTGCGTGTACTATACTGGGAATAGTCTCCTGGTGTCACTGCAGTCCCTTCCTCCAACTACAAGAAGGAAGGTTCAAAACTACTGGCTGAGTTTTCTCCTCTTAAAAGCAGTTTTTTCGCATGAGCACACTGACCTTCGGTGAGGGAGGGTTCAGAAGTGATGTGCAGAGGTGTCCCAGGATGAGCTAGCTCTGGAAAAATCCTGCTTTTATGCATAGGAAAGGGAGAGAAAGGGGGCAAGGAGAGGAGAAGAGTCTACTTAATGGCAAAATAGAGATGCTTAAGGGAAAGCTGAAGTGCAGGCACAGTCTGAACTCGGAAGCCCTCAGATCTTTGTTATACAAATAGACTTGCTCCTCTGGCAGGCCACACAGCTGTCCTCTCAGATCACTCCCTGATAGTTTCAAGGAATGCGTGTGCTCAGGAACTTGCTGGGTGAATAAAACACAGTTTCATAATGAATAAGCTGGCTCACAATGGGAAAAGCTTTAAAAGCTTCCACAGAAATGCAATACACCGATGTGCTCATGAGATCTAACGTTGCTCTTTGATAATATTTCTTTTGGATTCATGAGGAATAGTTACCAATTCTGCTTCCCTGAAGGTCTCACTGTGAAGGAGGTGTACGGCAGAGCACACATTTGGTATTGAATCCCTTGTGAAGGCTTCTGTCACAAGAGTACTGTGCCAAACTTCACCTGACTACATTTGAAGGAGCTCTTGTACTTCATCACCTGTTGCTCTAGCTCTTCTTCCAGCCCCCACTTTTGCTGGGTCTAGCTCTCCCTTCCAGGCAGTTCGACTGTATCTGAGACAGTGGATCTTTTGATGATTTTTTTTTAAGTTCTGCATCCTGGGAGCACTTCTGAGATGCTTCATCCATTAGCTACTGCTGCATTTAAGCACAGTCTGTATTTTCTTTATTGATGATACCTTGGTATATCCAGAATCCTAAGCCATGTTCAGGTCTTCTTTTCGTGTTCTCCTTCCTGACACAGGCTAATCTGTGTGTACTATTACATATGCTGCAGGCTTCGTTGACTGCAATTACATCATCCTGCTTTGGAAGGAGTGCAGAAGCAAGGCTCAGGAGAAGGGAGCTGATTTAAGCTTACACAGAACTGTCAGCTGCTGAACAGATGCCGTTGTTGTGACAAATACCCAGACCAGGAATAAAGAGGTTTGCACAATTCCTAGATCATAAAGCTTATTTGGAAGGTTTGTGTTCTCATTTAAGAAAATAGAATAAAGTAAGCACCTTTGTTTTCAAGGCAGAGGAGTATAATGAGGCAAGGACCACTTCAGACTCAGCAGTGATGCAAGTGCTCTTCATAAGTTATATCCTCTTTATATGGATGACTGGTTTAGTCACAGCCTTCCTAGCATGCTAGTGAGTGGAAAACTCTGAGTTTAAAACAGCCATTTATTCATGACCATCAAGGTAAAGCATGGGTTTCCGGCGTCCTCCCCTCTGTATTTTGAGATATACTCTTCCATTTTGACTAAACGGAAATATCTTTTAACACAGCAAGATTATCTCCTTAAAGCATGGTGCCACTACAGTCAACCTCAAAACCTTACTTGTGGTTTTAGTTTTTAACCGGTTGGGAATAAAAACCATTGGAAAGGATATAATGTTCCTTTCAGATACGGCCCGTGTTTAAGTAATCTGCTTGTTAAAGACTTCCACAGGTTTTACAAACAGCCACATAACAGACAACTCACAACCATGCTGCCTAAAGATTTTTGTTCTGTTTGTTTCTGGATGTACAATGTTTTTCCTTTTTTCCGCTTATAGAGTTATATGTTGCAGTCACACCTAATTGCATCAGATCTAATTCAGGCCATCAAGATCATGAGAAATGGGTGAAAAGGGACCAGAGGGCTCAACTTTCTACCTGCACAGTGCAAAAGAGGCTTCTCAGAGAACTGAGACATCTCCTGGCGCTGCATTTTTTCCTTTTGGTAAGCAAGAGTGAGGATGGTGAAGCGGTTCAAAACAGCATAAAACTTGGCTCCTCACCTTTTTCTCTGATAGACATTTTCTCAATCTCTGGTATCAGGAAAGAATAAACCAGCTCGGCTACAATCTCTTCTGACTGTAGGTGAGTTCGACTGCAGAACAGATGCAGAGAGTAATATTAGTGTTTCATTTTTCTCTCCAGATCACCTCTGCAAGCACACCATTTCCTTGTAAATATTATCACTGTTTTCAAGTGAGTCATGGCAGTAATCATCAACTCAGTCTATTTATCCTAAAAAATTGATGCACTGCCGTGACAGTGTGACTATTGCCCTCTGCACTGCCGATGTCTTCAACACTGCATTGGAAAAGCAGCATTTCTGGGGAGAAGATCACCCCAGACTCCTCATCCTCTGAGGTATTTAGGAGCCCAGCCCTGACTGATGACAAACTGAGTTAGACCCACACACATAGCTCCAAGGATTTGAGCCTTTCACAATGTAGTTTTTGGCCCTTTGCTGAGTTTGCTGAATTCTTCCCTTTTGTGACTTTGCACCGGTCGCCGTGCTCTTTACCATGCCAGTGTTCAGTGGGTTCCCAACTGGCCCGAGGGCTGCATGCATTATCTACACTTCATTCTCCCCAAGGATTTTGACATTCTGGTCGTATTCATCTAGTTACAAAATAGACGGCTGCTGTACCATAGGGGAGTCACTGTGCCATTGGGATTTTGATGGCTCACATCCAAAGAAAGGGCATAGAAACTGAATTAGAGGTTTGGCAGGTCCTAAAAAAGTATTCATTCTTGATGCCCCAGCCAAACGCAAGACCACGGTGTTCTAACAAGTTACTCTGCCCAGAGCACTATCAATATGACCGAGCCCATGGAAACTGGCACTTTGTTAAAGAACAGCCACCTCAGAAGGAGAGATTTCTGTACAGCTGTATCTTTAGCATCTCTTTCAAACTGATTTTCTATAATACTGTAAATAAATGAAAAGACCAGCATGAATGGGCATCGCTTTAGGCGGTTCCCAGATTCACTTAAAGTTCAGTCACAGCATCGCATTGGCATGGAGAAGTCTAAAAAGGGTGATTCACAGATCTCACAAGTGATTTCCAAAGGCAATCTGGCACATGCTGCATAAAAATAAAGCTCTGACGAATTTATATGCATGTACCAGACAGTAACAGTGTGGTTCCCATACAGCAGTCACACTAATGAGGTGGTCATGAACAGTACTGCTCTGTCCTTCCTTTCTCTTAGGCTGTGCATGTAAACACAGATGCAGGTAGCTAGGCAGGTTCTAAACTTCTGTAAGTGACCTCCAATGTGCTTTTTAAGAACATACCTTCTTTCCAGTTCATAAGCAATGTCATTGATTTCTACAGCCATTCTCCGAACTTCTTCCCTTGCTTGCTCTTCAGCTGTGTTCTCCATGCTACTCAAGATAATGTCTTCCAGGTAGGAGTCAACAGTGCTCTGGTGCACTTTCACCACCTGGAACAGAATACCAAGGTGTTGCTCTTACTGCCCGTTGACTTGCTAAGAGAATGGAACCAGATTTCCAGAGAAAAGAAATCAATGGATTTTCACCAGTCGCTCTCAATTTCAGGCAGGCCAGCCTGAGGTTTGGCTTCAGAGGCCCTTTCTGGGAAGAGCAACTTGAGTAAAAAATTCTTCTCTAATAACTCCATCTGAGAACAAACAGATAGAAACAAGTGCAGGAAAGAACCAGCACGAGATGCAAAACTTATCACCAGATACACTTCTGCAACAGGTTTACTATGAGTCCACCAGCAGTTGCCTCTTCAGTTCTCATGTGCTCCTGAACAGCTGCCAAATAACAAATGCCAGTGTTGGCTTCAGTAAATTAATCAGCTTTCATTCAAGCAAATCCTGGAGGAGAAGCTTCCATTGAGCCAGACAAAGATACATGAATAACAAGGTAAAACTATTGGTTTCCTTACAATGGATGTAGAGCAAAGATTCTAAAAATGGGGCTTTTCCCTCTGCTAGTCTGAAGGGCCTAAACTAATTGCATTTTGACCTTAGAGAAAAAGCTAAAATTAAAAGAAAAACAATCCTAATTTCAGACTCTCCTGGTATTAATTTCCTCCCACCAAGTTTGAAAATTATTGGTTTAGACAATTAGGCTCCCACTCATTTGTTTCAACTGCTTCATGCAGTCAGGAGCTAGGGAATAGGAACAGACTACATAGTAGTTATGGAACAGGATAATCTCAGGACTAATTTCTGGACATCACAGTTATGGTATTCATTATTGTTTCAAAACAATCTTATGGTACCCCTTGTTATTACAGTCCACTTTTGGGGACAAAATCTATAGGTGTTCAAAGAACGTTTGGATGTTGTGTTGAGGGACATGGTTTAGTGAGAGCCATTGGTGATGGGTGAGTGGTTGGACTGGATGAGCCTGTGGGTCTTATCCAACCTTAGTGATTCTGTGATTCTATGATTCTATGAAATTGTTCCAAAATCTTGCTTAAAGGCATCCTTCCTGGGAGAGCCCATAGCAGTTCTGCTGGACAGACCAAGTTCTCACAAAACATTAATCCTAAAGATGACGTAGGTTCATCTGTTCTCTAGAAGTGTGTGTGGAACTTTGGAAACTTACATCCATTCAAGGCACGTAACTGAATGCTTGACAGATCTGTCTGTAGGGCACTCAGATCATCCTTACCTGAGTGCAGATGACTCTTCTAGGATGCAATCACCTTCTCTTCACTAAGCCTTCCCCCTAGCCACCACCTTGGTGAAGCACTTCCCTTCCACCTAGACCTTCCCACAAGCTGCCCACAGTTCCACCAGTCTCCTGCTCTTGCCTGTCTGAAAATCTCATCTTCCTCCTGCCGCTGCTTCTCTTCCACCTGTCGGCGCCCACTCTCCTCTGCTTCCCGCATCCGCCTGGTCCTCTCAGCCAGCATGACAAAAGCGTGGATCCTCCGCTCTTCTTGCAGCCTCAGCAGTTCTTTGGACAGGAAATCGAACATGTTTGCCAGTGCCCTTCCTTCTTCCCGGGCCAAGTGGCTTTCCATTGATGACAGCTTTAAAAAAAAATGCAAAGAATTGTGTTACAAGCCTCAGGAATGTCCCTCTGAGTCTCAGGACTACCACAGGCATGTGAAACAGCTCTACAGCATCCCCTCACACTGACCGTGGGGAGTTCTGCATTCTTGTTGCACATGCACAGACCTGGATTCCACATAACGTAATGTTCCTGTATACTGGCCCCGATGGTACGAAGAGGCAAAAAGATGGTAAAAATAGCCACCGTGGGGATGGTCCTGGTCCTGTTACACTATGACAAGCAGCCCCTTTGCTTGGGTGAGTGGGAGGAAATAAAACACTGGATGCACTGTATTCCAGCTATTCGGAACATTTTTTTTGTCCGTGAGCATAATCAGATGTGTCACTGGGGCCTTCTCTCTGCTACTGGGAAACTGCTCCAATTCCCAGTCTGAGAAAAGGGAGATTAAAAAAGTGACAATGAAATGGTCACTTTGCATACCCTTCATCTTTCTACGCTAAGCTCAGCTAGAAAAAAATAGGATCAAAAGATGCAAATACAGCTTTTAACATCTGGAAAGTAAAGCCTCAGTGCCTGAGTCAAAGTTTAGGAAGCTGCACAATTTTGAGTACAGCCACATTTCTATGCTATTTTGAGGACTCATTATGTCTGCTGCAGTTCAAAGCTGTCTCAGAGAAATGGTTCCTTTTTGGTTGGACATTCACGATGCAATCAAAGTGCAGAGGTGATACAGGAATCAAGAGGTTTAGGCATTGAGTTATTCCCTAAAACTGTACAAGTTAAGTACTAGATGCTATCAAATTCAAATCAACAGTGATTATACTCAGTTTGCATGTGAATATCCCGAGTTGGAAGGGACCCTCAGGGATCATCGAGTCCAACTTCTGCTCCACACGGGACCACACAAAAATCTGACCACATGACTGAGAGCACTGTCCAAACACTCCTTGAACTCTGCAAAGCTCAGTGCTGTGCCCACTGCCCTGGGCAGCCTGTGCTATGCTCACCACCCTCTGATGCAGAACCTTTCCCTCACTCACCGCCAGCTGCCCCTCCCCTGACACAGCTCAGTGCCGTTCCCTCGGGCCCTGTTGTTGTCACAGAGAGCAGAGCTCAGCACTGCTCCTCTGCTCTGTGTGAGGAAGGCCTTCCTGGCTGCCTTGGAAGAACATTCCTATCTGCTGCTACTGCTCATGAGAACTCAAAACTCCAGGCAATGGAAAATCAGAAAGTCTGTGAGAGAGCTGAGACCAGAGTTCAGGTGTTTGGCACCACACTGCCGTTCATGACTTGTTTTATGGACCTGGTATGCATGACTGCATTTCAGAAAGTGACAATATATATATGGATTATCTCCAGCATGCACTGTGAAGCCACAGTCTTAGGCAGGAAAGAATGTCTGGAGCTGGCTGGCATGCTGTGTCTCTGTTGGAATAAACAGGCAATAACAGAGAAGACTCGAATGTAAAACTCAAAGCATACTGGAGGTGACATATGCCAGACAAGTAGAAATAAATCATCTTTCTTATACTGCTATGCCGTTTGCTAATGCAGTTTTTAAAAGAAAGTGGGATTGTCAGTGTTGCGTGCACCTAAAAGTGACAATGCTCAGCCCATAGGTGTTAAGGACAGAGGACAGCAATGCCGTAACTGCACCATCCCACAGGGATGAATACCAAGGAGCTAACAAGCCTCTTTCTTTTTATTGCTCAAGGTGCTGAGTTTCAAACCTATATGAAATGGAGGAGAGCGACACAGGAACAAACCTGTCTCAGGATTTTGTTTTGCCTCAGGTTTGAAATTTTCACAATTTTATCTGGAATTTCAGTCTTTCTTCTACAGAAAGCACTTCTTGAAAAAATGCCTCTTTCAGTACCAGAGAAGTTAAAAACCTGAAAAAACTGTGACCAGCTAGAACTAAAGGATTGTGAATCATCAGTGACTTTCCAAAACAGGCATGCGCTTACAAAGCTATTGCACATGCATTCCAGAGTTTTAAAGTTCTAAATATTTAAAGATTTGAGACTTGGACTGTGTGCCTGCAGAGACTTCGTTAAAAGAGGGGAAACAAAAAAAGAGGAAAAAAGGCAAGTGCAGAGGAGATAGGTACCAGCAGAGGGGGATAGCGGCTCTCCCAAAAGGAAGTGTTGAGCTCAGAGGTCAGCATCTCTACCGTTTGCTCTCTCTCTTCTGAACGTCATTATATCTGAACAGCTTTCTCCTTCATTCTTACCCGGGCTTCCAGAGAAGAAGCAAAAAGCTTTCATTTTTTCTTAATTTCTCAGTAGATTAGTCCTGCATTCTATGATTTATACTCAGGCTCACTGTGTATTATGGAGCATCGAAAAATGATAAACAGCAAAACACAGTCACATAATTCATTTTTTTATTGGGATCTGAGGGGAAATTTTGTTGCTGCCCACCTAGCAAGATGTATTATCTTGACTTCATCTCTGCCAGGCCATTGGCTAACGGATGCTGTTAGCATAATATGCAACCTGTAGTATTGTCTCACAGTTGGTCAGTAAAATACCAGGAGAGTGGTAAAAACTACACAAACTCCTGCAGAACTGTGGGAGAGACTTCAGTATCTGAGATGGACAGAATTTCTTTATGATCTCCTCCAGTCTAAGACTGCCATTTGATTAACTTTTCTCCAGAAGGCCATGGCCCTGCAAGGAAATAGGATGAGAATTTGTGTCCCCAGCACTCCCTAGATTCTTGGTAGAGGATGGGACCTAGAATTTCTCTCTTCTCTGGAACAGTGGGAAGGACAGCAACGTGACTGCTAAATTCCTAGAAGTCTCAATCCCTCCAAGATTTACAAAATAAATCCACTGATTCTTTGTGCCTGAAGAGGAGCCTGAGGGAGTGCCAAGCTAGAAATGCAACTGGAAAATGACACAGTAAAAAAATGCATCCAATAAAAAGCATCTGACAGGTGCAAGTGACTAGCAGGCATTGTGATGCCGGGTCACAGCACCAGTCAAATAGACTGAAATGTGGGTAAACTGAGGTTTGTCTGAAGGTGCAGTGTGTTCAGAGCCACAGGCTTACAAATAAGCAAGTAACAGCCTGGGTCGCAGCTGTGGTCAGGGTGCCTCAGTCTGCTCTTGATACTGTGCAGGCTCTGGGGAATCTCAAAAACATTTTAGCCCCACAGATTTGAGTTATTTGGGGTACTTTCTGTGCTGTGGATAATTGAAAATGAATAAGTGAGAGTGCTGATGCTGCTGCAAACACATTGCCCTGCTAGAGCAGTGTGGTGAGTCAACCTCTCCATCTTTATAGGCATACCTTGTGCATTTTCAAGTCATGCTGCTGCCGTAAGGCCCGGGTCATTTTCTCCTCTAACTTCAGAAGCAGCTGTTCATTCTCTTGAAGTGCATGAGTGGTGCGCAGCTCTTGGATCAGTTCCAGTCTCTTCTCCTTCTCTTCAAACATCTTTTAGATAAAGTTAGGCAAACAAGCATTTAAAACAGAGAATATATTCAACATGTTCTGCCATCAGAGCACATACATACTTTTTCTCCATGAATAGGACAGAATACTTTAGTTGGAAGGGACCTACAAAGATCACTGAGTCCAAGTGCCCGACCACTTCAAGGCTAACCAAAAGTTAAAGCATATTACTGAGGGCATTTATCCAAGTGTCTTAAACACTGACAGGCATGGGTCATCAGCTCTCTCTCTAAGAAGTCTGTTCTAGTGTTTGTCCACCCTCAAGGTACAGAAATTTTCACAGGTATCCAGTATGAACCTCCCTTGGCACAGTTTTGTGCTGTTATGGTGTGTTCATATGCCTGGGATCTTGGCATAATCAAGGCAAAATGTACTCATAGTCCAGATCTAGTCTAAAATTTGCCAGTTGAGTAATTCTGTTATGAAGCACCTAATTAAACAGCTGAATGCATGGCAGGGAGACACAAACGGGTAGGAACCTAAATGTTCCTGTAAAAAACATGGGATGGAGAGCAAAGACTTGAAGGACTTCACAGGACATACAGGAGGATATGCTGCATAATCCTCATTACCCTAGATTAGTTCTGAGGAAGAAAGATTGCAAACACCTCCAATCATTCCCACCGTCATTCTGAAGAGAGACGTAAACCAAGAGACACAAAATACCTTGTACTGAATAGCCCTGCCTCGGAGCAATTTCTGCAATCAGATCACTGCCAGTTCTCTTTCCTCTTCCTCCTGACAAAACAAAACAAATAACAAAGCAATAACTGACAATTCATTTGGAGGCTGAGATTTCTATGGAGTATCCACCTAACTATCAAAAAGTCAAATTAATTTCCAATTTCTCAATTCTTTGTGAACACTTTTCTTCTAATGAAAGGAATATGAGTCAGAATAACACATGCTTCCATGTTTTATAAGAGGTGGGGAAGCAAGACAATATAATGAGGTTCTATCTGAGATTTTAGAGGGTCTCTAGAGAGAAGTACCTAATAGTAAGATGTTGATGGAGAAAATGACTGTACGTGTTAAAAGTACTACTTATCACTTCACTGAGTTGGCAAAATAACCATGAGCAACACAAATTTACAGGTGAAAACACTAAGGGGATAGAAGAATTATTTAAGGAGCTGCAAGAGAGATGTTAACCATAAATAAAGGGATTAAAAAGCAACATATCCATTTTTTTATCTTATATTTCTTCCAGTGATGACCTTTATCAGAGTAAGTTGGTAAATTAAGACTCAGAAAGTGATAGCTTGGAAATAAAATAAATTACCCTATAGTGCAATTTGTTTCTTTGAGAAGTTTAGTGGTCTAGCACTGTATGACTGATACCAACTTGGAAAAATGATGGTATGTAATGAGAAAGGGAACATGTCCACAGGAGCAAAAAAAAAGGGGGCTTATTTTAAATAGAAGAACTGGCAGCATTTTTCTTGCTGAGGGATCTTGCTGAACTGGCAGCAGCAGAAGAAAGCTCATCAGGTACCTGGGAAAGATAAAAAGAAAACTAAAAATTGAAAGAAGGAAGATTTTTTTTTAATAAAGAGCCAAGAAGGTTTGAATGGAAAAGCAGCATTTTAGAAGTGCCGGGAAGAGCGTGGGATGAGGGAAGTGGTGTGGGCTTGAAACTTAGTATATGTTTTTTCCTTAGGTGTTGCAGATGAAGTATTCCGAAAGCAAAAGGAAGCATTCCTGCCTTTCCATACTACCAGCCAAGAAGAGAAAAGAAGAACTAGCCAGTGGACTGCCTTTTGATTTGGTATGTTCTTTTCCTATGGAAAGAAAGGATGAATATACAGTCTAGTGAGAAAGCTAAACTGTACCACATCACCTGGCTGTAGAGGTGAGGCCTACACACCCTCCAGACGTGGAAATGGAGATAATCAGCATATATGCTACACAGGTAAGGCAAATTACCATAAGATTTAGCTTATATTTTTGTGGGATGTAATCTTCTGTACTTGGAGTTGTATTGTTTGGTGCTGCAAACAATGCTTTAGCAAGGGTAATCAACCTTTTCATCCACCTGCTACAAACCAGCAGGAAAGAGTGACCTTGATTTCAGTGCTCCTTGAAGCCAGCTGATACAAGAAAGCTTACTCAGATTCTGTAAGGTAGGTAGGTGATGTTGCTGGTGCTCTTCAGTGGCTGAAGTGGACTGATTTTACAGATCTCTTCACTGGAGAGCTCAAATCATGTATGTGTTCACATATAAAGATATTTGAAAATGTTAGCAGAATTAATCTAAGTGGAAGTGTATTGTAATGGAACTCTTCCAAAAGAAAATACAGTCTGAAAATAGCTTCAAGAATGACTACGACTGAGGGATAAATTTTTCTGATTTCTTTCCTTGTAGCTAAAAAAATCTCCTAAACTCTTGTATCTAAGTAGTGTAAATGTACTACTCCAATACAATACCTAGTACATAGGTGCTAGTAAAACTGTAGAAAGCTCTCCCTAAGCAGATATTCTTGTTGCAGTCATCTTAAAATGGACTGTAGAAAACATAGATTGTCATACTGCATGAAGGAAGACGGCATGCATGGCTTAATAAGACTTTTTCTCTCTTGCTTTCATGGCTGTGTAACTCTCCAAAATTCATAAGTTTAAATTGTGATTATGTCTGATTTTTTACTGCCTCAGGAAAACAGTGTTAATAAGCAGACAAAACAATCTGCTGGGGCAACCATCTCTTAAGTGCACTACTTCAAAAATGGAAAAGAAGTTGCAGCTCCCCTAAGAAGTTGGTTTTTTTTCTATGGCACATCACAACCCTCATGACACATTACTGCTGTTCTGATCTCTACAGAAGAATGAAGGTGAACTGTCACCTAAACCGAGCACGCTCATCAAAGACTGAGTCCTATGCAATGACAAGAGCTTCTCTTCAGCAAATTAATGATGTGCATGCTCAGTGCTAAGTACCCGGAGTCTCACGGACTTCAATGGGACTAAACTTAATAGCTCCACTGGATTACGATAGTGTTGTCAGATCAGAAGGATGGAAGACGCTGAATAAATTCATGTTTTCAGAGGCATATTGACTGCTTTTTTGTTCCCAAAGAGCAAGGGAACAACATGCCTGCTAATTTATTTCTTTATAAATGGAAGCTAATTAAAGGATTTAGCCAACAGATAAGGTAAAAGATTTCCAAAGATTCTTCCAGAATCTTTGTAGAATAAATAAATAAGGGAGGCTTAAGAAATACTGTTGTATTTCTAAGACAAAAACACAACAAAAAAAGATGAAACTCACTTCTTTCCTACTCTGGGCATTCCTTCAACAACCAGGTAGGGAATAGTGGAGGATCAAAAGAAAATAAATGAATAGTGCTAAAATCATTCCACTTACAATCGATGGTTTTTCCAGAACTGGAGTGGGGGGACGTGGGACAGGCTTTTCTACTTTTTCAAGGAAGCGAAGAGGTTTCTTTGGCTCCTTGACTTTATTCTTCTTCTCCAACAGTGCCTGAAAGAGTCATAGAGTTTACTCAGAACTGAGTCAGATAGAGCAAGATAGTAAGGCCTCTCCTGCAGATGCTGGCTAGTCCCGATCACACTGACTGCAAGAAGTTCTGCATTTTGCAGGTTTACAGCTTCCACTTTGCACAACACAGCAATTGAATTATATAGATTATATAGATTCATAGTATATAGGAATATAGCTGGTAGATGATGCTATTGGTTGGTCAGAAGATACCAATGGGGATTTCAGAACAATTTGTAAGGAAGTGAGAGCTATTTTATGATATTTACAAGTCAATCATCAGCAACTGTATAGAGCGAGTCACCTGAAATTGGTGTGAACCCAATCTCTAAAATAAAACATTCTTGAAAGTAATTTTTTTTCCATTTTAGAATTTAACACTGACCCATCTGCAAGCAGAAGCATTTGTATGTGTTACTTTCTTGCCTTACTCAATGACAAAGATATTAATAATATTCCTATGATAGAGGTAAGTTATTTCAAAGCAATAATAAGAATAATAAGTAAGAATATCACAATTTTATTACAGTTTATGTATTGATAAAGAATGGTTATAAGTTTTTTGCCTTTAACTATAGGTATAACGACTGTTACTGCAGGTTGAAAGTGTTATGTAGCCACTAGTAAAGGGATTCACTCCAAGAGTCACTGTTCTGTGCTTTCTCCTTGGGAAAATATCTCTGTATGATATGCTGTTTCTGTACAGGGCTGTATTGAATGATCCAGGACCTCTTCTTTGCAAAATATGCTCTGAAACTCTCCTCTGACCAGCAGCACTCACAGCAACTGCATAAGTAGATCAAAGGCAAAAGGGAAGATAAACTTGCCTGAAAACTTCCTTCTACCAGGAAAATCCACCACTAAAAGTGGACCTTACTGTGCTTGCACCTGCTTGGTGGCAGATGACAGAACTTTTAGGCCAAAGCAGGCTGGAAGTTGAAATTGCCACCAAGGCCTCAGCTACTTCAAGATATTTCCAAACTGTTTATAAGGACAAAGTCCTGCCAGATGCCCTTTGCAAGCTACTTAGAGCAAGGTATTCAAATAATCTCTTCCAATAGCACTACAGCAGTTGTCTACATATATTTAAACTTCCTTCAGAAATATAGTCCTACTGCTGAGTGGGTTGGATCTTTGGTCTTTATGACTATAGGAACAGACATATTTCAGCAAGGAAAAGTTGGCCTTTTATTTTCTTTTCTTCTTCTGTTTGTTGTTGTTGTTGTTGTTTGTTAGAGAAGGCATGTTGCAAAGATACAAAAAAAAAAAACAAACAAAAAAACCAACCCAAGGAATCAAAGAAAAGAAATCCCACACTGCATTTCTCTCTCCAGTAACAGAAAATAGATGGCACTTGCACAGAATTCAAGTTCTTGCATATTGGAGCTGAACATTCAGGCCAGGATAATTAAGGGTGCAGAAAAGTAGAGGGTCTTCTAGGTGGAAGGGGTAAAATGCTTTAATAGTGAAACTTCTGAAACGGACCGTGTTAATAATGCAAAAATCAAAGCCTGTAAACTGTATATAAGCCACATGAAATGGTTATAGCTCAAAAATGTTAAGATTTTCTGAACCCCTTCTTGTATTTTATGAACTTAGAGCTTTCTGGCATTAAGAATACAGTAGTGCTTGCTATGATTTATAAGGTGCTTTGCATGACAGGGAAAAACGTGAAAGAAAAAGTCCCTTATAATTGTGATGATTTTCAAAACAGTGGCTCCTATGTTTATTAACACAATGTTGCATTCATAAGAATTTTTCTGATAAAACCTTTTTCTCTAAAAATACTTCTTGTTAGCCAGAATAACAAAACACAACCAGAATTACAACTTTTAAAGCCAGAAAATCTACAAACACTTCTGACAAGCAGGAATTCTTATAAATGTAGTTTTGAGAAATACTGCAGTTCCCAGAAGTGACTGTAAGCTTTCATGTCAGCACAAGCTAGTGCTGCTTTGTTATCCTTACTAAGTCAAAAACGGTTACCATTTGCTCTCTCAAATCTGAGGTTTTAAGTTATTTTAAGACTTCAACATACAAAAAGAGGAAAGTGTGTTTTTGGCATTAACCTGTTCTGCTTAACTTAACAAGTGGCCGTTTTCCCATTCCAAATAGAGAGAGCAGAACGGAAGAATTGCTGCACAAATATTTTCTTAAGACTTAGAAAAAAGTGCTAACGTTCTGAGCAACATATTTCAAAAGGTACTGACTACCTCTCACATGCTAACATTTTTGAGGTAGACTACATTATTTCTTTCAAGTAGTAGGTTCAGAGTCATGGCAAAGTCTGACTGGATTGGGCAGTGAAGGATCAACTAAATCTTTCACCTCCTTTTCATTTTCCTAATGAATGCAGCGAACAGGAAATTGCACCTCTGCTTTTGGCCAAACACTTTGCTCTTTTGGCTGGCTTCCGATGGAAGCAGAACTCTTGACAGGATAGTGGCCTGAGAAACAACTCTCCATTCAAGGAAACCACCTGTTAGATTTCTTCATTATCTATCTTTAATCTTCTTTGTTCACAGGACACCATCTCCTATTTTCATATACAGCAGAGTGTACAGTCGTGTCTCTTCCTTCCTTTTTGCCCATGAATGAGAAAGGTGAGATCACCAAGGCCAGACTGAATACTTACTTTGCAATGCAGCATGGCTGCTGCATCTTGGCTGGTCAAGTCTGACGCGATAGCTCTTAGAGTCTGCCTGAGAATCAGCCAACTAACAATGTGCTGGAGAGATGAAATAACCGCTTTAACAGGTTTTCCTACTCTTTGAAGCTGGCACAGATTTTCTCCAGAGATATTCTTGGCCATCCTATTTCTCCACTTCCTTCCAGCAATGGGTTGAAGGAAAATAGCCATGATGAGAGTCGCACTTGATGCTGAGGTGAGAGATCCTCTGTTCTGACGTCATTTGGATCCAGCACTTTGAAACTACCTGACACTTCATCTCTCCTGAGTCATCAGAGCATCGTGGTCAGCCTGCAGTCATGCACTGCCCTGCACTGGGATTTATTCTAGTAGCTCCTCTGTTTCTTGGCGTATTCAGTTCCCCAGTTGCATTTATTTTCTGTGATAATTAGCTACATCAGTGCATTATCTCTTTCTTGAACTAAATTAATGCCTTTGATTATCACTTAAGGTTGCGTAATGGTTCACTTACATTCCCTTAAGCATTACTATCTGTGCTGGCTAAGAACTGCCTTTCCTTGTCTTTTTACAGATTTGGTTTAAGGTACAGAACATAGCTGTTATGTAAATCCTGTTTCTGCCACGTTCTCTTGTTTTAGAGAATTATTCAAATAACACTGAGGGTAAATAATACTCTTGCAAAAGGTTTCAGGATACTCCTCTAAAATCCTGCTTCTAAAATCATTCTGGAGGAAGCTGTTCTTCTGGACATACACCCTTTCTGTAGTTCCCTGGATAATCTCTTGTCCCTTTTCATGGCCTTTAACCTTACGAAGATGCTCAGTATGGCAATCCAAGAGGAATACAATGAGGAGAATTAGTCCAACTTTCCACTTTTTTTTTGCCAGAGAAGCACCCCCTTGCAGATTTTCTTTATTAAAAACAATTACTTCTAATGCCAAAGTCTAACATTCCTCCTTTTTTACTGCCTCCTTCCAGAGATTAGCCAGGAAAAAAAAATCAAAAAAACAGAAGGAAGCTCATTCCAAAGCTAGATGATTACACACTCTGAATTTACTAGAGTACTGCTTCATTTCCAGAATTATGGGAGAAAATTTCCAGACTGAGTGCTATAACAGCGCTAAAAAGAGTATTTTGAAGAGAAAACTGGTCTAGCTGCTTGGCTTTAGAAATCATACAAAGCAACGCAGTCCTTTTGAGATGATCCCCAACTTTCTGCTTTAAACCTCTTTCATGTTCTTTGTGCCAGAGGAGGTTGTTGGCAGGCTTGAGATTGTTTAAACCAAGTGGTCTGACTGCTGCCCTCTCAAGTGCTGAATTCTGTTAATCAAGTACTCTGCCTCCTTTACTGCCCACCTTTCAACAGCACTAGTAGCTTATGAGCTGGACCTGTCATACAGGCCCCTGCTAAGCCAGAGAACATGCTACAGCTGCTTAAATTAGGAATCCAGAGGCTCTGATGGAAGAACTAATCAGTGACATCACCACAGAGCTCAAGAACTAACCAAGGCAAAAATACTTGCAATTCTGAAAATTGACTGCTATGATAAAACTGTTTCTTCTCTTGTTGCTTTGAGCAGAAAATGTGTTTAATGGTGGCTGAGTCTCTAGCAGTGTGTCACTACTTTCTGCTAGTCTGGACCGACTAGCTTTGTGTCTAGTTCTGTATTTCTAAAATTAGTAGTTAAATTTTGTGCAGTAGATTTATTATCTCTGCCTGCAAAGGAAATGTTTTGTGATTTTAAAATAACATATATTTTGCCTTTTTATGGAGGGGAAATGAGTTTTTGTTGAGCTAGCCTCTCAGCTGGTATAAATTAATGCAGCCCAAGTGATGTACCATAGAAGAAAAGATGCAGTATTGTCTGCTTTTGTTCTGCATTCCATTCCTTTTGGCTATCATTTCGTCTTTGAAGAGACATTATTACGTTTGCAGCCTCTATTAGGGCATATTTCTCACCAGTGGCTACAGTTCAGACATTCCACTGTGGTCTTTCAAACCACGAGAAGTATTTTGAAAACAGAATACAATTGTTGTAATTAGATTTCAGTCCTGAAAGTTCAGGCTAACATTCTGCTGCTCATGAGAGCTACCATACGCGTCATGATCGTGAGTATATATGGTCACTATCTTATGTGGAAAGCACCCAAGCTCAAACCTCTTCAATAGTGTCATGTTCTCTTCTCTAAATCTGTAGTCAACCAATGTTCTTAGCTCCTGAACACTTCCTGTAGCACTCCAGACTTTCTTGAAGACTTTCTATCTGAGTAATGATCAGATACAATACCTTATCTTTTACAAGGTCCAGTGGAATTTAAACTTGAAGTAATGTGATTGTTTTCTCAGAACAATATTTCAAGTTAAATATTATTCAATTGACTATTAATTAATTACATGAAACCAAGAATGCTATACATACAATTTCCAAATTTGAAATATTTTTCACTAAAGAAAAATTTGTAAATTAAAAATAAGTAGAATTTGCTAAACTTAGTATTTTTTAGAGATGCATCAGCCAGTAAGAATAAGCCTGATTTTAAAGAAAGGTAACCCACATAAGGAGCATACTTAAAGGAGTACTTAATTTACTAATATTGTGATTGTAGATGCAAATAAGGTGTTTCTTTCCTCAGTGGTTAACTGCATATATGGACATCTCGTTTGCATGAACAGCTGTGATAAATTAAGATATACAAAGCACTACAATACGATACTGTTGTTTAGGAATAACAGTGATATAAATCCACCGTTCTGATCCAATTTTATGAGTGTGGCCATCTAAGATCATGCTTTGCTGCACGTGTTTTTACAATATGTACTTAGAATGTACATTTTTTAAAAATGTAAAGAACTTTTAGACTATGAATTCACATTTGGTTTACTTTATTATTAGTTTGACAGTGTAACCAGCAGGCTTGCCATGTGTGCAAGGAGAATGAGCAAATTGCAGGACATTTCTAACTGACATAGCACATCCCAGTCCAAATGCCAAATCTGTAGGAAGACAGAAGCAGCTATGCTTGTTTTCTACAAGGCCGAAGCAGAACCACAGATGCTCATGAGACAAAGTACTGTCAGACTGAGAGCAGTGCTGGTCATGTCTACAACAGACTGAATGTCTCATACACTCTGTCCTTGAAGTTGTCTTACACAAAATATGAATTTAGTGCAGCAAATTGGGAGATTGCTTACACGTTTGTCTTCCTAACAGCATTTCTGAGCAGTTCAAACCTGAGAGGAACTGACACACTGAAAGAGTGGTCAGGCACTGGAATGGCCTGCCCAGGGAGGTGGTGGAGTCACCGACCCTGGAGGTGTTCAGGGAATGTTTGGACGTTGTGTTGAGGGACATGGTTTAGTGAGAACTATTGGTGATATGTGGATGGTTGGACTGGATGATCTTGTAGGTTTTTCCAACCTTGGTGATTCTGTGATTCTGTGATACTGCTGGATGCATCTCCATACCTGGTGAACCATTGCCAGCTCCACTTCTAGCCTTGCTGATCTTTTAATATATCCAGTCTTAGTGATGTTGTTTTTAGGCTTTGGAGCTTTAATTTCGACCTGGGTGACAGAATCTGGGAGAGATGCTTCCAGTTCGCACAGTCCTAAGAGACACCAAGAGCAACTAAGTAATGGATTGATGGAGAGCAAAATTTGAAGTTTGTTAACATTTTTAATAAATATCTCATAGCAACTAAGCCTTCCAAAATGCCTTACCTGCAAACGTGTTAAGGTAGAAGTTTTTTACAACGTAGCGTTTAGAATGGTTGTCTGGGAAATAACCAATCCTAGACAAAGGAGCATACGTTTGTGATGCAAAGTTAGTATACTCTTTGATGATATCTCGTCTCTCCAGCTTCCCCATCACGTTCTTCCTCTTAGCTATCAGTTTCCTGAGCACTGAAAAGGATACACAAATGTAAGAACTTTCTTCATACAAATAGTTTTAAAAAGCTTCAGCTTCAGAAATTCACAAAGACTCCTGCTGGGTAATATAAAACATGGCCAGTTTGCTCAGAACTCATGCTGGCCATGCATATCTATATTGTGGTTGCTACCTGTTTCATCTTGAACAAAGACTGCAACTTTGTGAAAATAGAAAGGGCTTGTTTGAAAACTAAGTCTCATACTGCTCTCTCCCTGGTTTTCAAACAAACATACTCAGTGCAAAATCATGCTGAATCTTTTTTATTTTCTCTTCTTTAGCCTTCTGATGATTTTGCCAGCGGTCATCCAAGCGCTTGGCATCCAGCTCATTCTGTTTCGCCTCTCGCCTCTGCAGCAGCTTCTTAAAGACTTCCAATCGAATCTCTTGCAACCTTCAGGGAAAAGAAAGGCCAGGTATGATTTAGAGTACTCTGCAGTGTTCTGTGCAATGTACCAGCTGATGGCTTTACACACAGTTCATATTGCATATCTCATTTTTAATCTTTCACTTTTAAAAGTGGAAACCTGCTGGTGAAAAGACTGTTGTAGTAGCAACCTCATATTAAATTTAACAAAAATATCCCTTCTGAAAATCAGGGGATTTTTGCAGAAATCAAAGGTTTGTACCCTCCAGCCAATCCACTAACTTCTTTCCCCGTTGTTTCTTTTCTCTTCAGGTCATAATTAAAAGAAAGAAAGTGTATAACTGGACTCACTTTTCTATTTCCTGTTCTCTAAAAGCCCATTCCTTCCTCTCCATTTCATCCATCATTTTCCTCCTCTTTGCAATGTTTGAGGCACTGTCCATGGCTGGAAGAGCTGCTTCCCATGCACGTTTTTCCCGGGCACGTTCAATCATCTCCACTTCGGCTAGTCCTGCTGGTAGCCCCCGACCTTAGAGGGACAAGAAGCAGAAGCTCTTTAGAAGAACTGTCAATCCACCACAGCACTAAAGTATTAGAGGGTTTCACGGGCACAAACCCATATGCTAAAGAGATGCAGGAGGGCCAATAGGCAGAAGTAAATACACCCAAGGCCAGTAGAATTCTACAATGTGAGAAATGGTTGGACCGCAGTTGCTATAGCTTAGTTGACATGAACGCTATCTCTTCATTCCTCTACTGCAGGCTGGAAAGCAGGGCGTTTTCTGAGAATGAGCACTTACTGTGTCATTCCCAGTACCCATCACTACTGTAGATGAAACACTGGGAGATGAGGACCACAGGCTGTACTCTTCCGCAGAAGCATTCTTATTTTCTTACTGATGTCTAGCTCAGAACAACTGTAGAGCAGAAGGTAAGTGCAAAACTTCTACTAGTTCATACTTGTAAAACATGTGACCTTTTTATACTGAGTGATCTCAAAGCTCTCTATTAAATGCCTCAGAAGAGCACTATTAAATATGTGAATACCATACCTATTTTAAAAATAGATAAAATAACCATAGAATCATAGAATCATTAAGGTTGGAAAAGACCACTAGGATCATCTAGTCCAACTATCAACCCATCACCATAATGTCTACTAAACGATGTCCCTCAGTGCCACATCTACACTTTTCTTGAAAACTTCCAGAGACAGTGACTCCACCACCTCCCTGGGCAGCCTGTTCCAATGCATTACCACTCTTTTGGAAAGAAAAGTTTCCTAATGTCCAACCTGAACCTCTCTAGGTTCAACTTCAGGCCATTATCACTTTACTGTGCCCTAAAGGAAGACAACTAAGGGTTACCATACCAAAGGTACAAATAGACTCGAAACACGACATTGAATAAAGAACCTGCTGCTAAAGGGGGGATATAACTACTATGATTTATCTTGATTTTGCAACTCACCCCAAATGAGAGTAGCAAGCGTCAGAAGCTCAGGGACTGAGCCACTGGGAACTACATATTCAGGGGAATATGGATCTGTTTGGGCTTCTCCATCCCTGTAATCGGTCTGTGTGCCGCAAGTTCGTATTTTGGGACCAAAGATCTCACTGTCTCTTGTAGATAAATAGACAGTGGGCTCTGTCCTAAAAAGTGATGAAAGATGGAAGAACATTTGTCACATTTAAAAGAACATAACAAAACAGAGATGCAATAGTAAATCAAAGGTACCACATTCAAATGCGCATTGTTTCATCTGAATTTTGTTTCCATTCATGTTAAATCCATTATCTTTAGTAAAAGCAGACTGAGGTAACACTAAATCCTTTGAAAGCTCCCTCCTTATATAAGCAAGCCAGAAATCTCCCAGTTTCAGCTCTCTTGAATTATTACTTTCAGATCTTTCCTATGTATTCATTCTAAAGCACTGCTTCTAGGAGACACAAAATGTAACTGATGGCTGAGTATATAAAATGAAGGAGCTCTGCTTCAGTTTAACTTACATGTTTGCCTTTCCAACATTTACAAAACAAAACTCAGTTCTGGTGCAAGCAGTTGCAACTTCCATTGACTCCACTCACATTCTTCAAAATTTGATCTGCATTGCAAATCACATCAGACTACCACATTACTCAGTGGATGCTCGATACAATTGAACAGTATTGCAGCTATCACAGAAATTGTAAAAAAAAAAAAATCTCAGGAGAATTTTCAATAGTATTGCTGTACTGGAGAATCCTCTATAGAGGCATATCTTCCAAGATTCAGGGATGCTTGGCTTTCTGTTTCAGGCCTCATGATCTCAGCATACCTCTTTTACCAGAAAGCACTGCTTGCCTACTGCAAGTAAGCAGCAAAGCAGGCAGTCACCTGCTCGCCCAGGAATTCTCAACAGTGAACAAACTCTACCACTTAACAAGTTTCTCCTGTCATTCATTACAAAAACCGTTACTCACTAACTAAATAGTTAGCCAATCATTTTCAGGTGAGCTGTGGCCTACTACAACAGTTTTGTTCCAGAAGCCAATACTTACTTTGCAATCACGTAAGAAATGTCTAGTGGAAGCACCTTATTAGGAGGGACAAGAGGTCTGAAAAAAAAAGAGAACAAAGAGGCAAGTCAATAGCCATGAGGCACAAAAGATTATTATAGCTTAGAAAAACTGCAGTTCATTCATTTCAGTGGAGTTAGTTACACTGGTTTTCCACAACTCAGGATCTGAACCTGCACGTTGTGCCTGAATATTCAAGAATACTTTCACAGCTAATACTTCAACAGAAGGAATGAGTGCTATTCTTCTGACAGAGCATGAGGAAAAATAAAAAGTATTTTCTGATTCAAAATCTTGATTTTCCTTACAGCTTTTGATACCGATCCAGCTGTGATTTCAGGAGAATTACAGTGATCTGTGGTATGCTAGGAAATGGGGAGTCACCGATAGCAAAGCAAATTAAATCAGTGATTTTCAACAGCACAGAGATCCTGGATACCAGTGGACTGCTTCCAAGTGGTCCATTAGAAAAAAACAAAAGTAGACCTATTATATTTGTTGTATAGTGATGTACACTAAGACTGGACATGAAGACAAAGTATTCACAGTAAGAATTGTTCCTTAGGCATTCTTATAGTTTGCATATTGTTGCTTCATATCAATCCTCCTAAACCCCTGAGAGACTTAAAAGACATTATGACTAGAAAACTTTGCATGTCTGCAACTTGAAAAAGGTGTACAATTGGTATTGTGTGATAATCATAGAATGGCCTGGGTTGAAAAGGACCTCAAAGATCATCTAGTTTCAAACCCTCTGCTGTGGGCAGGGTCGCCAACCACTAGAACAGGCTGCCCAGAGCCACATCCAACCTGGCCTTGAATGCAGGTGACTACTACTGTACTGTTTCACTTTTCCTCCTTCAAAGAGTGTGAGTCCAGAGAGGTTGTGGATGTCCCTTCCCTGGAGGTGGTCAAGAACAGACTGGACAGGGCTTTGAGCAACTTGGTCTAGAAGGAGGTGTCCCAGCCTATAGCAGGGGGCTTGGAACTAGATGATCTTCCAACCCAAATCACTCTATGATTCTGTGATTCTAAGTCAATGTTACAGCAAAGTTAACCTAACATCAAGGTCCCATCAGAAGGAATGGACTCTATTATAGTAGCTTTAAAGAATATTATTAACATACAATTTTTATGGGATTTAAAGTGGATGTGTTGGCCAATAGCTATCTCTACAATGGATTCTCTAAATGGATATCTCTAAATGGATTTAATATCAAGTACATGTGACTAAGTTGAGAATGTTTGTATGCTAGCTGTCGGTTTAGATCTTGATTCCAGTGCTAACTGCAGTGTAATTCTGGCAGGAACAGAGCAGTACCGCAGTAGAGGACATGGATGAAAAGTTAATTAAAGATTCCCTTTAATCCCATTCTGCTCCTGGAAAAAAACTGGGAGTTTAAAAGTGCCTTCTGTGCCTTCTCTAGAAGGCATCTTTCCAGGAGTTTGGAGAGCCATGGCGGTTTAGTTTGCCTGAAGCTTTCTACAAATAATTATTAAGTACAGAATGCCTCGTACAGTAACTCATTACCTGAAAATTCTGGGACAGTGTGAATGTAAAGAGACAGAAAAGATCAAAAAAACAAAAAAAAAAAAAAGAGAGAGAAAAATAAAAAAGAGAAAAGTCTTAGACATTTATTATATAAACCTCACAAAATCAAGCTTCAGAACTCTGTTTCAAATCAGTTCATTGCTTACCTTGCAAAATATTTGTAGCGATTCCTTCCACTAACTTCAGGATCTTCATACACCATTTGGGGTATCTGAAGAGAACTTTGACCTCTAAAAGCCAAAATACAGGTAAAGTAGCACAGATTCTTTACTCATGAAATACATTCAGAGCAGTTCTGACTTCTTTTTCTTATGCTTCATCATTCATTTTTTCTCTCTACTTCTCTGGTTGCACAATCCAAACATGCATATTACAAATTCCACAAAATCCTCACACATACGCAAGCAATTATATTTTGCTTTTTTCATACTTCCATATATAGCAAGACAATTTCACACTTTATTGTGCTATTTCTTTGGCAAAAAAAGTCACCGGCCAGATTTAATAAAAGTTCTTTGTGTACCTGATGTAACAAGGCCTAAATGCTTAACCTGAAAAACCACTTCTACTGGGAGTTGGGGGGCTGAGCTCATTTCCTTAAAGTGAAAAACTTTCCTTAACAGAAAATACGTGGTATAGTGAAGGTATGCGCTATAGTGAACAAAGTGGAAGACTACAATTTGCTGCCTTCCAAAAGTAGCTAGGGATTTTAAATAAGTGTGAAAAAGCTCAGAATCAACAATTTCAATTTCAGTTCTCTAATACAGGAGAAAAATTATGCTGATCATGTGAATGTTTCAAAAATTATGCTGAAATAAGTACATTAATAGTATTCCTTCATTTTCTCCTCATCTTGAATTTAAAGTACTCAGACTGTTTACATTTATCACTATAACGTCTTAGTTTTCTTTCTTCTAAAGCCATGAGGTCTTTATTTTAAAACCAGGTGGTCTACTAAGGCAATCAGTGAGGGAATGGGTGGAACCGAGTCCTTTGAAGGCTATATCAGGATTGCCATTAGATTTCACAACTACTTCATACTCCAGTCTTACTCTTCTCAACCTGCAACCTTGAGAAAAACAAAACTGAGAGGTGGGTTAAAAACAAAACTGTGGTATTTTTCCTGTTATTGTTTTTCAGTAGGATGTCATTCTATTAAGGTCAATCATTAAATTCTTTGTAAGGCCAATCCTGAAGGTTATGTTTTCCTAATATCTTTTTTGGTAACTTACAACAACCCTGACCTTAAATGTATGGGATTCTGGGTACTCGAGTTGGTTGCTGCCACTTAATTTTAAATACAGAGCCACACTGACAGAAATAAAGTAAATAATGCGTAATATTGCTCGACAGCTGGGATCAAAACAGGGACTGCACATTGACATCAGTTGTCTTCGAAGACCTCATAAGCCCTGTGAGCTGTGCTGTGGAACTCAAGGAGCCAACCATATGGCTACAAACTACAGCAAAGCCTGCAGAGCGATGCTTCCTACATCTCCTGTGACATACAGTTTACTGACAAGGTCATCTCTTTCCAGCGTTTTCAGTCACACCATGTAACAAAGGAGAGGAGAAGGGTTCAAGATGCTGTGCCATAATAGTAGATACTTACTCAGCACTAATCAACCTATTACTGTAAAGTCGTGTTTGAAATTCTAATGAGTTAACTGAGCTGATGGCTAGTTCCACTAGCTGACTCTATGGATGAGTGTTGCTGTTAGATGGATTTATGTTTCATTCAGCACAGGTGGGTACTTATTCTTAAGATCTAACTTTATTAGCATAAGCTATTCATCCTGTTATGATATGTTATAGGCACAATGGGAACCCAGTGAAACAGCCTCTTTTATTCCTCAGATCCTGCCTCTTCCAAGTCCTTGACTTACATTTGCTGACTTTGCTGAAATAAATGAGCATTCACTCCTGATAACCTTGCAGAAGCAATACAACTACCGAGAAGACAGCTGGAAAATAATTCTATCATCTTCAGTATCAGCAGCACTGTCAACCAGTGCAGGCTGAAATAGAGGGGATGTGTTTCTCTCTCTCTCTCTCTCTCTTTCTTTTTTTTAAATGAATTGCAAGATATTTTGCAAATATATGTTGCTGAAGTGTAAATGTAATTTTAAAACACTTAAGGTGTCAAAAAAGGTTCCTGTTACAGCATAACAAGCAAAACAGAAGAAACCACTGAGGTTTTCATGTGCTGGGGACAGTTTGAATTGCAGAAAATAAGAATTAAAAAAAAGCCCCACCTCCAAAAGTACTACTTTGTTGTAGAAATGAGAAGAGTATGCTTTTGAAACTGAACAGAAATAGGTGTGAAATTCTTCATATCACTCTTAAACATCCTTGACTACTCTCTGGCAAGTGGTATAACTCAGTTACCAAAACCAGAGAATCTATTGTATGAAGCGCCCATGATCTAAAGTTAGTTTGTTAGGGCAGCAAAAAAAAACTGAAAACAAGTAGCCAGGCTAATGCCTGATCCTTGAGTGTTGCTACAAGAAGACAAAGACGCATGCTGTGGCAAAACTCAACTGGTTGCTTAAATATTTGCTGAATCAGAAGTGCAAATTGCAATGCCAGGAGAAAAGTCATACAAAAAACCTCTGAACTATAAATGTGTGTCCTGGTTCAAGCACCATTCATGCTTGAGTGAACAGCAAAAGCAATCCAACCAGCTGCAAGTGAGTTAGGAGAGGACAAACTAAGGATTAACGATTGTATAGGAATGCAGGTAAGCAGGATGTGAGGCCAGATAAGAAACATTACACAAAGAATGGGGTCAGGATCGGATTACTTCTGTTGAAGACAATGGTCCTTCATCCCATGACTATCAGAAGGAGAACCCCCCCACTGCTCATGGCGGGACCATATGCTGATGAGTTCTCGGAAATGTAATGAATATGTACGCGAATTCCAGGAAAATCACTGATTGTGTATTAGTTCGGCCTATATCTGTACCAAGCTTTTGCCCTACGGTGTGCGTGTTAGGAGGAACTATCCCCCGCGCACCCAATGATACGCGTCTCATTGAATAAACGTACCTGCTTTATAACCTAACTTTGGGTTATAGAGTTTGATTCCGCAAATCACAAGTTCCTGGGACTAAAAGGAAACAGCTACCACTGAAGTAACACTTGAGCCAGTATAGACTTTGCAACTTGTCTGATCTATAAGAGATTGAATTAACTCTTCATTTTGCCATCAGCTACTGCAGAGCAGATAGCACAGGGATGAAGGAATGCGTAACGTCCACCCTGTAAGAAACAGACGGGCAACAACACTCCACAACAGCTGCGATCTCTTAATTTCAAGGGCAATATAAGTAGGAGCAAATTGCAGTCAACACCACTTCAGTGCGTCAGGGTTTTTGTTGTTTTTGTTTGCGCGTTTGTTTTAAATTACCCAAGCATGTAACACTTACACTGCAAGCTGCTGAAGAGCCTTCAGGTGCTGCTGAGCCCTCCCTCTCCATCTTCGGTCAATAAACGGAGGCACTGCATCTTTGCCCTCCAAGCACAGACCATTGCCCGGGAAATGGATCAAGCTACTAAGCATACTTGCGAAAATTGGTACTTTTACCTAATGTTTGTGTGGACACAAAGAAGAAGCGGTGCTTTAGTGATTTCAAAGAGCATTAAAGTGATCAGAAATTCAGCTGGTGCTGGTGAGTATATGTATATACAAGCGGTCCATAGAAAAGGTTGGTGTTATTTACAGGGCGTGTGGGAGGAGGAAAGAAGGCATACACATGCTAATGACTGCAGCCGGTTAGATGGTACTTCTCAAGATGTGGAACATACCAGACTAACAGCAGATGCAGAGATATGTCTTCTGGCTGTTTTCCAGCATCTAAACTTATACTACAAATCCAAGGGTCTAACAGTTTGTTACATAAAGAATTTACTGTGCAGAAACTGTGAATATGCAGTAATGTGAACTTCTAGCAGATTACTCCATGTAACTCCCTCCCACTTGGTGTGCTCTAGAAACGAAGAAGCATATTCCACTTAGAGAGTAAAGTTACATTATCTTATAGTACAATAATTTTAGCATGTGCTAAAAATATCTCGATGGGAGTTAGCACATGAAAAAGACCACATTAAAAATCCACAGTCTTTCTTCTGGAGCACTGATTTCCCTGGCTAGATATGCCTTAAATCTGAAGATTTATGGTTACCAATAAATCTTTGTAATTGTGACTCAATTATAAGTGATGTGGATACACTGGCTTTGTAAAGCCTGAAATCGGTTTTGAATTGCACATTACCCCTTTCATTTCAGAGGATAGTAACTTGCACACATATAGGATAACAGTGACATTTCAAGCACACTAATTCATCAGAGCGTGTCAGATTATTAAGACCTAGGCAACCTTCTATGAGTAACTGCTTTCTGGCCATGAGACTGCATTTTTGTTTTATTTCTCTTGAAAGGGAATTCAACTTCTGAGAGTTCGGAAGTGCTTATAAACTAGTATTAGCTCAGCCTTTGCCCACCCTGTTTTGTGATGCTATAGACCAGGAATTCAAAAGTTGTATTGTTTTGTACTGCACATTACACACTTGGTGATTCATGCACTTAAAACACATTTTATAGAAATCAGAGTATGTCACCATACCTGTCTGCAACATTACTTCTATGACATTTACTACCTTCGTGACAGTACGTCCGCTTACTTGTTGTGCCTGAACTGTTGGCACAGCCATACTGTTGCAAGGATCTTTATGACGACAGTTCCATGTTTCTCTGCGCAGAGGGGTGGACAAGCACACACCTCTGTCAAGTAGATACATATTTACATACAAGAGAGCCCGACATAACTAGGTAAGAGACATCCAGAAACATTCTTTTAAAAAATGTTTCATTGTTGGGAAGGCTCTAGGGGAATTTCTCCCTGCTATATAGGAATGGACTTTCAGAGCTCCAAATATCTGCCTTGTAGGCTCAGTCAAGCGCAGAATTTCAGGAGGGCTCTTTGTTTAGAATCCAATTCATTGTGCTGCTGCAGTCTTGCTGTAGCAAGTCTGCTTTTCTTGGCATTCTGCCTATATGCAGCCTGTCCAGACATCGATCACTGCTGTCCAAAGATTTGAATACAGTTCCCTAAGGATGTGCCCTAGCTGGTTTTAAACTAGCTAGGTTGAATGATGATAGCAGGACAGTGGGAAAGCTAAGCATGGGCTAACTAAGAACTTAGCTGGGAAGCTGAGCTATGCAAATCCGGTATGAAGAATCAGGATGGGTTTGCAACCGGTTTGTTTAGCCGTTGGTATCTAGTAGATTTCAAGCTGTTTAAATATGTTACCTTGAGCTGCAATGCAAGCACATCCCAAGGTAAGGGAGAGGGCACTGTGAAATAACACATTTTAACAGCTGTATTCGAACAACAGACCAAAAATTGTCCAGTTGTTTTATTAGATCTTAATGCCATATGCAAGCTATTGTTTATTAGCATCTGATGGTATGTTATTAAAAATACATATACGCAATTTTGGAAATCACCCAGGATATGAAACTGGGCATTTCTAGGCTGCTGCTACAGTCATCCCTGCCAGCAATAAGGTGCTCCCTGTGTTGTCTTTTATATCAGGTAAAATTCCTAATTTTCCTTCCTTTGCTGTGTAGGTTGTTGCTTTAAGGGAGCAGCTGAGTAAATAAGATTCTATCCATTTGTGTGCATACACGTGGAAAACCAGGTGTACAGGTGAGCTCTCTTTGGCAAACACCTACCAACTTCTCACTGACAAGCTGAATGTGGGTATTTGCCTTTGAATTGTCCTTCTTACTTGGTAGTGTGTACAGAGGGTCTGAAAGATAAATGAACAAATGGATCTAGTTATACACAGGAGGAACCAGCATGGGACACTACTCAGGATCCTTTCCCTCTTTAGAAGTCTAACCAAAGAGGTTAAAAACCAAACCAAAGGAGAAAAGAAGAAAGAAGCATGTTTCTGTATTGACTGCACTCCAGCAACCCATAAATGAGGCTTAGAGCTGACAATGAAATGAAAAAGGATAAAAGAGAGGATGGTGCGATGTAAGACAGTGGAAATATAACGCTGTGCACGATGGCATCAAGAGCTGTGCCGGCCCTCCTGCAGCTCGCAGAGTTCTGCTGCCCCAGGCTTCTCCTCACCGCCGTAGCTGGAGGGGCAGCCAGCCCACAACTGTCCCGCTCCCAGACCCCCGCCACGGGCAGAGACAGACACCCGAAGGCTGAGGCCTCTGCCCGCGGGGATGCTGGGCCTGGCCACCCCAGTCCCCCCGCCCCGGGGGCCGCGTGCAGGCAAGGGCCACAAGGAGAGCCCCGCTGCAGCGGGGAGTACCGTGAAGGCAGTGGAGAGTCCGACCGGAAGCCGCCCCGCAGCAACGGCCACCCGCGGGATGCGGAGACACTGCGCGACAGATGGCGGCGGCCGCCCGCCGTTACCGGGGCAACAGGCAGCGCCGGCGGGGCGGGGTCGGGCAGCGGAGGCCACGCCCCCTGCGTGACGTCACGACGCTGAGAGGGAGCCGAGGTGGCGGGCTTTGTCCTGACCAAGATGGAGGGTGGTGGGTGGAAGTCCTTCAGCAGCAGAGCTATTATCCTCACAAGTCCTTCACCACCAGTAGCACCACCACTGCATACTCCTACATCAGAACCTCCTCCTCCTCAAGTCCTTCACAGCACCAGCCCTTGTTGTAGATGATGCTCTCCAGCTCCTCTGGATCCTTGCTTAGTGTTAAGAAAAACTGGTTTAGCAATTATGCTGGAGTACTGGATTTAAACCCAGATGTTTCTGGCTCTGCTCATGTCTACAGGACTTCCCTTCCTATAAAAAGATGAAAATAGGCTTGGTGTCTACCTCCTGGAGCAAGCTACTGGCATTGTTGCATTTGTACAGCATCCAAAAAGACCTACATGAGGGATTACAAGCCGACATTACTCTGTTAGTGAGTGTACTGCTGGTTTGAAAAGGAGGAGGCTGTCGTCCTCTCTGAGGAACAAACCTGGAAACGCTGGTGCTGCTGAATGGGAAGGCCTCTCGTTTTGTCAGTCTAAGGGGTTTGGCAGCAGTGCTGCTGAGACTGCTCATAGAGAACAGGACACAAAAAGAAGCAGAATTGTGAAGGAACCATCTCCTTTGCCTACCATCTTGAAGTAGGTCCCTTACATTCATTATTTTGTGTATAAAACTGTATAACAGAAGAATTACTTGCAGCTTGGCATGTCTGACACAAAATTTTATTCCCTTGGTACTTTATCACAGGAGAGAGACATGAGGACTGTGGCTCCAAGTTCTTTGACTCTAGGAATTTATGTTTAAACACTGAATTTGAGTTTGAAATGCTGGTTTATGCTTCTTCAAGGCCTGAGGCTTGTTTGAAGCAGCAACATATTTCTTCTGGTAGCAGATCAGATTGATCAATGGAAAACTCTGAAATAAAACATGCTGTCGCAGCTTTATACAATGGACAATAATGTAAAGATAATCAGCTGGCTGTAATGGCCCTCACTTATTAAGGAGCTTTACAAAGTGATACCTTGTAATTATTAACAGGGCAGCAAACAACACTTAGTAGGCTTTCCTAACATTTCCCATGATCAAGATCTGTTTTCCTTTCTCTTGTATCTCATTGCATAAGAACTTCATAATTTCTACGGTGAAATTTTCCATGCTGAACATCTGCCTTGAGATGATGAGATGTGTCAACTGTGTGTTGGCTCTTTGTCAGCTCCACCCTCTCACGTTTTTCTTCTTTAAGGTTTTCAGAGAGGATAGGATGCAGGTGCCTGGACTTGTGGTTTATTTTTTCTGATGAGGGAAAGACTGGATGGGAACTTATTAGAGAAGGAGTAATGGAACAATTACATGAGTTGTTGATACAGGAGTACAAAATCTCAGGATGTAGCCTAAAAGATGAGTCCTCCTGGAGCTGTGGAAGATGAGAAAGGTGTAGTACTACCATTAAATGTAGCCACTTCACATAGGTCTCAATGCAAGATGCTGCCATCTTTTTAATTTTGCATGTGCTGCCTAGCCTGACTGCCTCTGACCTGTGGGTGTTGGCAGCTGGAAGGCGGTGTGGGGAAGCAGCTCAGGAGAGTGGTGTTGCTGGAAACTAACCTGCCATAAAATAAAACATGTTTTCAGATCACTCCATAACTGCCTGAAGACTAGCTGTCTTCCCACTCATGGGAGTGGGATCAGCTATTTTTAAAGAAAAAAATCTCCAAGCATGAAGGGCTCTGAGAAAAGTGTTTGGTCCCAGACAGTAAACTGTGACAATCTTGTCTCTGGCCAGCACTTCAGAAAACGGACTTGAATCTTATCTGGTAGGTCTCTGTCTCAGGATGCATGCTGTTGCTTGAGTGAAAGTGAACTAAAGGTAATGAAGCTGTAAGCAATCAGAAACATTCCTCTGTTCCTTTGCTTAGTTTTCAGAGAACTTGACTGTTGGTTTTTTCCTTAGCACTGCAGGCCGAAGCATGATTTTTATTTATTATTATTATTAATTTTTTTCGGTAATAACTTTTTCAGGACAGGACGGTGTAGCTGAGCTGGGGTCCTGTGCATGTGATGATTTCTTACAACCATTTAGCTGTGTGGGGACAGCAAGTGCTTGGATGTATGGGTAAGCTGTCCACAGCTCAGTGAGTTACTGTGCAGTGACTGGTGGAGCAGGCTAATGCTGGCCCATTAGCATGTTGCAAATGTGTGGTGAAGAGCGCTAGTTAACCAGCCATGAAAGAGGCTGAGCTAACTGCATTTTACTTCCTATTAACCTTGAGGCAGGACAGTGTAATTTGCTGCAAAGATGAATTACTGCCGCTCTGTTGATGGACTTGTTATGCTGTGATAGTTTGCTGATGTGCTTGCACTGTAAAACCAGACGGAGAAGTGGAAAGCTGCGACGAGGAGGCATCAGCTGAGAGCAGAAGTAGCTGGGCAAGGAGAAGATGAATTGGACACAAAAATATGATATAAGAGGAGAGGTTTGGCTGGCTGAGCAAAGAAACGTGTAGAGAATCAGTGCATAGAGGAGGGAGAGACAGGGTGAGCCAACAGTAATATACATGGTCTGGAAAAGAATGGGAGACTGGGTGGAGGAGATGAAAAAGTGAGGAAGGCTGTAATATCTCCTCGGTCTTCCTTCCGCTCGGAAAGTTTAGGAGGGAACTGTATTTTTGATTGTGGCTGTTCTTCTGCGATCCACAAGCGTCTGTGAAACCCCTGGCAAGACATCATCTGTCTGGCTCTAGGCTTGGTTACGTAGGCGTTCCTCTTCTGCTCTGTTTCTAGCAATAGCCAAACAACCATGCTGTTGTGCTGTGATGCTTCGTGGCTGGTTGTTTTNTTTTTTTTTTTTTTTTTTTTTTTTTTTTTTTTTTTTTTTTTTTCTGGTTGTTAAAAATATATATATGCATGTCATAGCCAACAAAGTTATAGCACTAAAAGCATTGTTGAAATGCCCAAATGAAAGCCATGCGTTTAAAATGAGTCACCGTCAGACGGAGCTGCCATTTCCCAGGCTTGCCACAGGATGTCAGCCTTTCTCCGTATAGGGGCCGTCACAGGCCCTACCTTGGGGGCTTCAGTCAGAGCTTCTATTAAACGTGAAATGCCAATTACATGAATTTGGCCCTTGGGCTCGCCCCAGATAAGCCCCACTATCCATTCCCAGACTGATCTCCATGGTTCTCTGTGTACAGTATTTGTGAGATGTTGGCTCCTGTGAAATCTGTTGCTTTGTGGATCTAGGCTTTGTCTCAGTGCTGGCTCTTGCCCATGGTAATTCATTATATCTGCTGTGGAATACCTCACTTATGACATCTTTTGTAAGAATGGCCTTAAGGTACTGATTATGCTAAATTTAGCTTCATCAAGTTGGAAACTTTGGTTTCTTTTGCTGTTTTTTTCTAAAAGCTTGGCTAAAACAGGCATCTTGAGATAAAACCACTGAAATGAAAAGAAAAGCGCAGAGATGAAACTCTTTATGGGAGACCTTCTGTTCTCTCTTTCTCTTCTTTTCTTAGTACAACTGCTGGCATGTTTCCTGAACTAAAAGCAACCTACAAGTGAGGATAACTTCAAAAGTCAAAGCTCAAAGAAAATGAAGCAGAAGTGCTTTGTGATCACAGTTAAAAGATCCACTCCAAAGCCTGCTGGAAGACTTCTATAATGGCTTTGATTAAGGGGAAAAAAGAAAAAAAAAGAAAAAAAAAGCAAGAAGGAGAAGGGGAAATTAAGGACATTTTCAGGCAGTGGGCAGAGAAGTGCAATTTCTGACAAAAGCCCACTCACTCATACAGTTAGACATGTGTGCTCATAAACTTCATTTCACTTAGATGAACTCTGGAGGAAATTCTCAGTGATTAGGAATGATTGAGGCAGACATTTGGTTGCTTTGCTAGCCTGGTGTTGTCTACCGTTTGCTGGAATGGTGTTGTCTAACCTCAGTAGCAAGAGGATCTTGACCGAACTGCTTAGGAAACTGGTGAATTCCTAGTATTCTCACTTTCCTCATGTAACACTCAGAGATATAAATGGCATTTCCAACATGTTAGCTTGCAGCATTCAAGTTCCAGTGTGCTAAGTCATCTAATTTCAACAAAAAAAAAACCCTTGGATTTGTTCTCTCCCTTGTCTTCCCAAGCAATGGTTGAATCAGTGTGCTAGACAGAGTGCAAGAAGTAAGAGAAGAATCCTTTCCAGAGCCAGAGGAACAGTGGTTTGATGGAAGGGGAACATTACACTGACTTAAAGACAGGATATTCCCTGTATCTGTGGCTTAGCAGGAATTGGAAAGAGCTTGTATCTTCAAAGCAAATCCAACTACTTGTTTCAGGAAACCTGGGAGACGTGCGTATAGCTGAGTTGTGATTGGAGGCATATCCATCCCAAATCTGCTTTCCACGAGGGTCCGGCTTCAGACTTACAATCTGTTTGTCTGTTTTTTAAAATAACAGCTACATTTGCTGCTAGCAAATAATTACTTGGTCAAACCTGAGGAGGAGTGGTACCGAGGTGCCCATCTCCATAATACTTGCCTGGTGATTCCTGTTCAGCCTGCAAGGATGCAGGGAGGGTGCTCTCACTGGCACTGACCATCACAGCTGGGACAGCTGATCGTGCCACCCGTCTCTGCTCTCCTCTGGATCAGGAGGAATGGCAACTTCCTGAGGGTATCAAGGTCTGCAGAGAGAGGGTTGTCTCTTTGATCCAAGGAGATTTCTAAATCCAGAAGCTCATGAGTTTGGTAGCTAGATTTTACTTGCTGCTTGATGGATGGTTTTTACTGTAGCCAACAGAAGTTCAGAGTAGTTTTAAGGATTCAGCAGATGGGGAGACAGTATATGTTTGTGTGATGTGTCAGAAACTATGCAATGGAGTATCTTGTTAACTTCTGCAGCATTTCTGCTCTCCTTGCTCTTTCTCCTAATGTTTGTCAAAGTGCCTGGTCAAGTCTGTCTTCCAGCTAGTGGGAAACCTTTCTGGGAAGTGAGTGAGTGTGTTTGCACAAAGATCTGATGTGAAGGGAGTCCCAAGAACTCTTGATTTTTTGTTAGCCACTCTCTTCATAGAAATTAAATAGCTGGACAGAAGTGCTGTGAAGCTGCATTTCATCTTGTATTTATAAACACAGCATAACTCTTCTATATACCACATTCTAGTTTCCTCTCTGTAGCAATTGGACGGACCAATACAACAGGAAAGGGGTCAGAACAAAGGCGTGATGTCAGGAGGACCGGCACAATAGAAAGGTGCTATAAAGGAAGGGAAGAAGATTGCTCATCTGTATCAGAAGATTCTCTAAATGAGGTCTAAGAGAGCTGCAGCCAGGCTCCACCCCTTCACCTGTGCTCCCAGGGCTGACTGGGTTCTTTCCCCAGGTGATCAATCAGTGGTTCAGGACGTGACTCAACAGTTCCCATACGCTCTCAAATAATTGGTGCATCACGATCTTAATCCTCTCTATTAAAGCTTTTAAAAAATATTCACTTATCATCTTCTAATTGCAATCCACTGGACTGAGTTAAGCTGAGGGCTAGCACACATCCAAAGATCCAAGGAAGGCCTATCAGAAATAAAAGGGTAAGGCAGCTTTGGCAGGACACCCAGGCCATGGCCAGAAATGAGCTAGACTTGGAGGGAGCCTTTCCAAAGGTTGAGGAAGGATGTGTAAATTTCAGTCACTTTCTCCGTGTAAGAAAGCAATGCCTGTGGAAGTTCTCATATCTTGCCCTTCTATCTATGCCAAATGGCCCTGCCCAGTTCAGCTGCCAGTCTCAAACTGTGGAGACTAAACAGAACACAGTACAGGATCCAGAGCATATCACCAGTGTCTCGATATGTCAGCTGTGAGGCGTGATAGGAACAAACTCAGCCTGTAGCATGTTGATCTGAAAACATCTCCTCTACGATACTAAGTCAGGCTTTGGATGATCCCTAGGAGAGTCAGACCTAGAAGAATCCATTCTGGGTTTTGAACAAGAAACTGGATTTGTTGAAGTTAATAATGCACCAGCCAATGTAAAATTTAGTATTTGCTACATAAAGTAGGTACCAACCTAATAGGAAGATCGGTACTTGGAAAAAATATTGCACAGCATGCAAAGCAAGACCAAATATGCAAAATACAGGCTTGAGCTGAAGGTTTAGATGAAATTATTTGCCATTGTAGATCTGTTCCTACATCACTTTCTCAAAAAAAGAATTGTACTAATGGTGCTTAGCAGAATTTAGAAAGCTGTCAAAAGAAATAGGGTCTTTTGAGAAATCTCTACCTGTACGTGGAGCCTTAATGTCTCTTAAGTTCTGAACAGCAAGCACTCAATAGTCAAGTCCAATTGATTTTGGTGGGAATGAGGTTTCCTAAGATGTCTTTCAGAATGTGCCAATGATGTATCAACAAGAAAATTAGGAGAAAACAAGTGCAGGAGAATTAGGTATTTAAAACTGCAAATTTAAAACTGATGTGGAAGAAATGGCTGCATTTCCTACGTTATTTTGTAACTTTGCCCAGCAAATAAGAGCTGTGGGGAGCTGTGGATTTAGAAGATATGTAATGTTTCCCGCTCTTGACGGGCAACTTGCAGTGCTGCATAGCATATGTATTGATGCAATATTTAAGAGGAGTGAGATGCTGGGACATGAGTGCGCAGAAGAATGCAGCCAAAATCAGTACTGTATTTGGAAATGCTAAGTATTCCTTCCAGGCTTTCATTTATCTCCTGCAGTTTGTTGTGACTGTTAAACTGTTTGCTACAGCAGAGCTCACATTTCATAAAACATGATCAAGAGAGACTGAACAGATTAAAGCAAGCAAGATTTGCTACTGACACTGACAGCAAAATGGCACTGCACCAGGCAGAATACAATTTTTAGTAGCAGCAGGGATGACTGTAATGTATACAGTGAGCAAGAAATGCACCTACTGTATCACTCACTGGCTCTCAGTGGGTCAACATCTGAACACTATTCACGGGAGTTATTCAGTAACACTGCCTGATTTGAGCAAACTGATAAAGGTGAGATGATATTATGGAATATTTTTTGTGAGGCATTATTTTTTCAATACATGGACGAGTAAATTTGTGTTCTGAATGAGATTTCCTGTACTGCATAAGCATGGACCTTAGACAGCATTTGCTCTCTGCAGGATAACTATCAGAGATCATACATGCATATGTGGGGTGCTGTATTAGTGGTGGCTAAGCTGTGTGATTGCTTGGGCTCACATTCAGACATTTCTGGCAATTTATGTAGAGGTTATACAGAAGTTTAAGTCTTACTCTTCCAAGTCATGAGAAGAGAGAATGAAAGAGGTTTCCTGTTTGGGAATATCTACATCAGCAGGTGCCGTGGTTAACTCTGTAGAGGAGTACAAAATCCCAGCTTCCTTCTTCTGTGATGTTGCCACGGTGATTGCATACTGAATTTACTGATCTGACTTTTAGTGTGTTCCATGGCAAATCCATAATGTTTGCTAATATATCTGGATATGCTTTCAGGGTAGTGAAAAGATGAGGAGGCATAACATTAAAGTGATGATAATCTTAGCACACACTGGGGAGATATCTGTAGCAAAACTGTAAGCTAAGTTTATGGAAAAAGAAGTACTGATGTCCATTTTATTTTCCTATACAAAGAACCAGTTTTCACCTGAAAAGTCATTCACTGCTGGAAACAATCTAACACGTTCCATGTAAACATTGGTTCCTTAGCAGAAGCAGTGGTAGCAATGCTTGAAATTCTTGCTGTAAATATTGATCTGGACAAAAGTTTTGCTCTGTGTGTTGTTGTAGGAGGCTCATCATTTTTCTCACCGTGGATGAGTGGGCCATATAGTCCTCATCCCAACATGAGACCTCAGAATCTCTGGGATGTTTGCTGAGCCCTCGTGAAGATGGAGGCAGAAATGAAATGAAGCAGAAAACAAAAAGTGACTGCAATCTTGCAAACTGCCGTCCACCTCCAGGCTTTGACACTCTGAAGATTTGGCTCAATTTCTGGCAAGGGATGATCTGTTGTGGTACTAAACTCATAGAGCATTAAAACCAACAGGAATGCCTTAAAAGTAATCATGATTCCACCCTAATCATGTTTCTTTAACAACTCACTTTCCAGTATGAGACTGTTTCCATATAGCCTCCCATGACGATCTCCCAGGAGGGGACAGAGAAGTGTTGTGGTATGGAATTCCTGCATAAAAGGTTCATGCTGTAGTGCTGAAACAGTGAGATTCACCTTTTCAGCCTGGGACAGGACTGAAGCATCACTTTTTGAGGTGATTTTAGCTCAGGTATAGTGAACCAGTTCACTATACCAATGAACCTTCATTTAAAGATGGAGTTTGAAATTTATAGGGGTTGCGATTAATCACCTTAAGCTCTTCCATTGTACAAGATCAGAGCAAAGGTCCTTCTATCCCAGCATTCATCTGCTCTCATGTCATTCTCCTGAACGGATAATACTGGGCATATCTGCAACTCTGATCAAAAAGAGATGCTCTATCCAGCACATGGGCAGTTAATGTGGTAGGTAAATGGGCCTTGACAAGTCATCTTTCTCTGATGTTTGAAGTCCTTTTCTTGTAGCATGTGTAACTAAGTGTTAGCCAGAAATACAGACAACTTGTGAGACAATTAGACACAGGTTAACCGGGCTGCTGGGGCAGTGACTGTCTCATATTTATACTAAGTCAAAGACAAAAATATTTCTCTAGATCAATATTAAATAGGTGTCTTTTTTTCAAGACAGTGAAGGGTTAATAGATCCCAGAATAGACACTGCCATGGAAAACACCAAAATACTTTTATCTCTGCTTCACCACACAGATTTTCCATTGCTAAATTCACCTTTTATGTCATGTATATCAGAAGTGTGAGAAATCTGGAAAACCTCAGTCTGCTCCAGGCTGCTGCTTTCAGCTGACATTGAATAGGGGTTCACCCTACATAACGTTAACAATGAATGTAAATATATTTTTGAGGTTCCTTGAGAAGTCTGCCCCCTTGAGCCTCTCTAACAGACAAGTACATTTTTTTTAGACAATTTCTTAAGTTGGCTGAAGCTGGAGATACAAGAAGCCAACAGCATAGTCCACAGTGCTACTGGGATGCTTACAAATAATGAGTCACTGAAATATGTTCTATAATTCTGATAAAAGGGTGTGCAGGGAAAATAATTTGTAACGCCATGGAAACTGAGCAGTCTCCCCCAGTTCACCCATTACTCCTCTAAAACAAGAGCTGTAAATGCCCAGCACTGTCTGTATTCCTTGTACTCTCACTTCCAGTGCCAGGCTGCCAAGTGACGCAGTAGATTGAGGAGCATCTGTTTTGATTACCTCTTTCAGAGGCTCTGAGGTTTTCACTGAATCTCCTTTCCTGGGTACTGGATCTGGCAATTTTCCAGCAGTTCCATCTCTGCAGCCTGCCCTCAGCCACTTTTCTTTGACTTGTAGATAAATTTGTTCTAACAAAACAGCTTTCTGACATAAATTATTTTGTATAATTCACCTGCCGCTGTCAGCACACAGAGGACAAATGGAAAACAAAAAGCACTAAGTTAAGCATTCATCCTCGTGTACAAGGTAGCATCAGAAGACAGAAAGTGTGATCTTCCCTCTGCCCCATACTCCAGGTTGGAATGATCAGGATGAAAATGTGTTGACTGTACTTCATGTTGTGAAATGTCCATTCCTTTCCTTCTCGTCCCTCCCAATTCTTGCCTCTTCATCCCACCAAGAAGTGATCCCTTCTTCCAGGGTGGTCTGTTACAAACCATTACCACGCAGGCAGTGTGGCCAAAACAGCAGTGTTACTCCTTAACTTGGAAAGCTGCTAGAACTGAAATGGTATGCTGCTCACAGAGATGTTTCTCCAGGCTTGTACCTTTGTGTAGAGAATGAAGACAACTACATTTTCACACCACCTCCCTTGGCATTTTGTAGCTCTAGCTAGACTATAAAATGTTTTGCTGGAAGATGTTAAATAAAAGACACTGTTCACCTACAGACTTGGAAAATCCCTGTGAGGTTTTTATCCCAGGTTCTTCATGGTTTTTACCTCCAGAGCTCGGTTTTGGATAGTAGCCAGTAGAGAAAGCTCTAAGAAGAGAAAAGACAAAGCTAGTTACTTTGAAAGGAAAACACACAGTATATTAAACAAACAAACAAAACAATAGCAAGGCACTGCTTTATAGTGTTGGTGCAACCTTTCAATAAGAGTTTCAATCTCAGCTCCACCTTGCAGGATGTTTGCATGGATTTGGGAAAAGTATATCCTGGTCAACATACAGAACCTGTGCATCTTCCAACTGAATTGAAGAAACAAAGCTAAGAAAGTGAACAGCAAAGTTTTGTTACCATGAAGTCAGATATTCTTTACTAGCGGCACCAGGAAGCACTGGGGCTATTTCCACCATAAGTCCTTCCAAGATGACATGATTCTGAGTCCATTTTATTTCCACAGGTAGTACCTATTCATCAATTACCTGCGAGATAATTAACACACACACACTCCTATCTCAGGTAGTGATTGATGGGGTTTCCAGTCCTCTATTCCATGGTCTCTTCTACCGTCTAGCATCCTTTTAGCATCATGACAGTCCAACCGACAGCCCTTTGCTTCATCCAGTGGTCTTCCGAGCTTGTCCTCTAGATGAGCTTTCACTCCTGTGTGCTCAGTAGGAGAGTGCCTATTAGAAGTAATTTATAGGTACCAAAATCATAACATTTGCTCACTCAGCACTTCGACCATTGTTGCTTAACTTCTGCTTGTCCTTGGATAGAGATAAGTTTGGCAACCTGTCTTTTAATGAGATACACCGGGGTGCTGGAAAATAAGGAGGATAGAGGGGAGTATCTTGACATCTGCCTGTTGCTTCCCAATCTACTCCCAGAGTGAGACAATTTGGCCTTGTGTGGAGGTCCTAGCTTCTTTTGATGTCTGATAAGCCTACTCATGTCTTTTCACTATTATGTTTCTTTTGCTGAAGGTCTCTTGTTAAAAGAGAATAGCCTTACAACACGCTTTCTAGTCTATAATGCTACACCCATAACCATTCACAACATCTAAAAGCTATTACCGTTTTGCAAGCAAGAGCTAATCACATAGTACAACAATTCAACAGCCCTATTTCTAAAAATGCGCTACTAAAATATATTGTGTATTTACTTCTTCCAATCACAACCCATCACACCTGGGTGCACAGCCTCACAGCGCCTGCGTGCTGAACCAGTTGGGCACAGGGAGGTGGTTGAGTCACCATCCCTGAATGTGTTTAAAAACCATTTGGATGTGGTGCTCAGGGATGTGTCTTAGCGGAGGGTTGTTAGTTAGGGTAGTATGGCTAGGCTGCAGTTGGGACTTGGTGATCTTTAAGGCCTTTTCCAATCTGAGCAATTCTGTGATTCTATGAGCCATCCTGAACATCCTCATCAGCCGCAGATGGGTATCTGGGGACAGGCTACTGAGCTGAGATCGGCAGGTAACTAAACAGGTGGTCAGTGAGGTGAGCGAGTGGTGTGTGACACCATTCCAGAGGCAGGAGGCAGCCTCCTCAGGAGCCTGTGTTTTGAGAAGCCGCATAAACACAGGGCAGCAGGAAGTGCCTCATCTCTGATGGTATGAAAACGAGGAGCTTTGGCCGTCTGGAAAACTGTGTTGCACGCAGCTGCCCTAGAGAGTTGACTGTAGCACAAGAACGGAGCTGCCCTCTACAAGCCTAGGAAGCACAACTCTGATGGGACGGAGCAGAGCACCTTGAGGGCGCATCGCGCATGCGCAACGCCCATGCAGAGGCGCACTCAGGCCTAAGAACTACACTTCCCGGCATACCGCGGATTATGCGCGCAGGCGCAGTGAGGCGAGGCTCGTCCCGGAAGCCAAGCTCGCTGCAGGCCCCCTGTCTCCAGTAGGCCGGCACAGCAGTGAGCCGTTCGCCATGTCGACGGTGGCTGCCGCCAGCTGCGACTCCAAGGGCGCCGGGGAGGCGCGGGACGAGAAGAAGCCGCTGAAGCCCTGCTGCGCCTGTCCTGAGACCAAGAAAGCGCGGGACGCCTGGTGAGTGGCCTGGCCGCGGCCTCGGGCTTCCTGGGCGCGCCGTTAGGGATTAACGTGTGGCGGCCTGGTGTAACGGAGAGCGGCGACCGGCCGCTGCACCTGCCTAGGAGGCTTCGCTGCTGCTGGCTCTGCAAAAGCCAGGCGTGTGTGTCCAGGTCCCCGTGAGAAAAGGGAGTTTGGTGAAAGTCTTGTGTCAGGTGGAGCTGCCATAGGTGGGCCAGCGCTTCTAGTCGGGCTTACTGTAACCAAACTAAAACGCTGAAGAGTAGAATGTATTTTAGTACTCCCAGTTTGATAGTTTGTCCTTCTGGCAGTGGAATCCCCGCCCCTGGGGACGGGAAATGCTCTACGAGCCGCCAGAGAGCGAGTCTGAACTGGTTTTGTGGTATGTGCTGCGCTGCAGTGATGGCAGGTTCCTGCCGCTATTGAATACGTAATGGACAATGGGATGGATGAGTAATACCGAAAGTTACAGTTTGTGGTAATGTGTTTGTTTTTGTTTTTAATAAGTAGATGGATTTTTTTCCTTTTAATTTTTTTTCGCAGAATCCCTAAAAACCACCAAAAACTGGACTAAACCATTGTTTATTGGTAAAGCCAGTCTAATCTGTCTTGTATTGTAGAAACTTAGTCCCTCTCCTTACTGAATGATTTGAGAATTCGCTGTCAAGATCAGCAACCCAACAAAGTGAGGCAACAGCCATGTACTGTATAATAAAATCCCAGTAGACATGCTCGTTGTGGACACTGGTAGTGCTACCCTAGACAGGATAGGCAAAAAAATCTCTGGAGCCTAATTGTTATTTATCTGTTTATTTTTAATTGTTCTCAAGAGCTTGTCAGCTGTGTGGTTTTGACTAATAGTAAGATAATGTTTTGTTGCTGAGCCTTGGAAATCTTCTTGTTTTGCAGCATCATTGAGAAGGGGGAAGAAAATTGCCAGCACTTAATTGAAGCTCACAAAGAGTGTATGAGAGCTCTCGGCTTCAAGATATGAGTGGGATGAGCAAGATGATGTGTGTGGTGAGTATAGCAGAAATGCACTCATTGCTTGATTTCTGCCTCTAAAGTATCCCGGTGTCTCAGCTGGTGCCACTGGAAAGTACAGGGTACTGTCCACGATGTCAAAGGGCAAATCTTCCCTAAAAGAGGGAAGGCCAAGTAAAACTCATTGACCCTGGAGTAACTGCTGCTCTCCTTGTGAGGATGGCGAAGCCTTCTGGGAGCGCAGAGCCCTTGTGAGCGGCTCTTGAATAGTGAAGTTTGATTCTGCCTCTGTTCTCTTTCAAGAAATCCAGAGTTCAATTTAGATTTCTAATGGTAGGTTGCTGTGTTTAGTTCATGCCCCTCCTTCATCCAAATGCAAAAGTCACATAGAGTGGAAAACCTGTTCTTGTCGCATATTCTTTGGAAATGGGCATACCTCACCCTGGAGTTCAGAAAGAAACTCTGGAGCCAGCTTAAGAGCAGAGTAGGGCTGTTTGTATACAATACTCTTCATGTCTGGAGACTGTTGAACTGTCCCTTGATATCCTGTGGGAATCCATGTTTAATGAAGCTGTCTTTCCTCCCTTTTCTAGATGATGACTGTTGTGTGATTGGTGTACTGGAAGGCTGAAAAATAAATTATTTCTGGAAGTTGCTTCAAAGGACAAATATGATAAAAGAACCTATTTGTAAAGAGTCTTTAATGGTAGACTGTGTATCACATCTGCAGCTTTTCCACTGTTACCTCTTTATTGCTGGTATAGAAAATATATATTTTTCCCTCTTAATAAAAGTCTAAAAATGACCAGTGATCCTGACTTCTGTTTTTTGTTTGCTTGTTTTCAGTAAAAAGGGAGAAAATGGCAATATTTATTCAAAACACTGAGCTATAGGAATGGAGAGCATGAGAAAAGCTTTAATTGAAATGAGAACAGGGATCAGTCAGACCAGTGGTTGAACAGGTGGGTCTTCAGTGTGGGTTTCCCATCTGATGCAGTTTGAGAAATCATGCTAGCGATATTGTTGTGTTACTGCTTTCAGCAGTCATGCTGGGGCTTGCTGGGGAGCTTGTAACTCTAAGTGTAACTGTATTTCTGCAAAGACAACCACAGTCTTAGGAAATGAACTTTCCTTAGAATCAAAACTAGATTTACTTTCCCCTACTGAAAAGTAGAAATAATTCTAATGCAGCTCTGCCCTAGAATTGTAATTCTTTTTAATGAAGAATTAAGAACTTTCCTGTATTGAGCTCAAATTCTTGAGCCAATTGTTCTTCAAAGGAAGGGGAGGACTGCAGGTCACTCCCCTGAAATAAGAGAGGTTATTTATGCCCGGTTTTTGTTGGCTTGGTCCTGTACTGGGTTTCATATAGGTTTTTATTTTCTGGCTTTTCCCTCTCTTGTGTGACATCAGAGTGTGAAGGTGTTTGTGGCCTTTTATTTCTTTTTACAGTCCAGAGCAAAAGTGAAGTTAGAATTTGGCACCTGTAGGACTTTTGTTTTTATTTCCTATTATGTCTCTATGCAGTCCTAACGTTTTTCTTCCTTTAGTAAGTTAGCTCTAAGGTAGCATGATTGGTTATTTCCTTTCCTCCTGCTGAGCTTTCTTGTCAGAAACCGAAGATATGAAATCTGTGCTTTGTCTCAGTTGCTGTTGCAGGTACGTGTGTAGTAGTGATCCTTTCTCTGTGTGCTGGGGATTGCATATTCTGAGCTAGCAGCAATGAGCCCGTGATGATTGTTTTGTGATACTTGGTACTGTCTCTACCAAGACTTGCAGGTTGTGTGAGAGGAATTCAAACTGCCTTCTAGAATGTTTCGTAAGGAAAGGACAGAGGTCCTGTTTCTCCGTATCCTACCTGGAAATGGTGCCCCAAAGTAAAGAGCTGGGCGGGGGAGAATGGAGTGCTATTGTAATAAGATCCAGAAAAGGAAAAAATGAGTTCCCATGCACAAATTCTAGAGATGTCTAGGCCTGCATAAAGTGAAAGGCATGGTAGAAGTTCTCACATATTTTGGAAGGAAGGAAAATGATGGGTAGTGTGCTGCAATGCTAGTGTGCAACAGGTACTGAAAAGATACTGGACAGCTGTATACTTAACAGCAACAGTCACCTTGTAGTCAAATCTTGCTGAGAGGCTTCCATTATTATTACTACAGGATTCTTATGGGGTGGATTCAAAGCCTGAATGGTGGCGGGACAGATGGCATACCCTATTCTGCACATGGTGTTCAGTGTAGCTGCAAGGACATGAAATGAAGCAGGAGCAGGAAATGGGACTGAACTGTATAGTAGTCGTTCAACTAAATATGGTACAAGTTATCTTTGTACATTTGCGATTGACTGTGAGCTTGTCTGAAACAGTCTTGAGATCTTTCCCAGCTGTTTCCCATATGTTTTGCTAAGTGTTGTCGGTAATGCACTACATAATAAGTTTAAAACAATTGTCTAACTATTCCCTCTCTGACTTTAGGCCATCAAGGTCTTAGTGTCCACAACTCAGGTGATTAGACTTCTTTTCAGATTACGGGGTCTCTAGTGAACCTGTGTACGTCCCGAGGAAAATAACCGGTCGTGTAGCTGCTGTGCGATCTGAGACTGATAACCTCTTGGTGCGGGGCTGCTCTCAAGGATAGAGGATAATGCTAAGTACACAGATTTATTTGCCAAACACATAATGCACCTGGTTTGCGTCATCACCTGTTACTGAATGTTAAGTGCTACTGAATGAGTTCATTATAGGTGAGAAGTCAGTAGAAACCATTTACGTGCTGCTGATTTTGGAGCTGGAGAGCTTGACGTGTCTATTTTTCTTCCTCTTCGTGCTCATTTTGTTGTAATGCTTGTGTGTCTTCTTCCAGTGAAGAGTTTTGATGCTGCTCAAGTATCTTATTATTTGCTCCCTTGATTCCAAATTGTTTTGAGCTTGCTATCTCCCTTCTAGTATTCGTTTAGCTTTTCCCCTTGAGACAGTATTGGCTTATGCGCTCTCATAACCTCAGCATCTCTAGTTGAGAAGGCATGTATTCCAATTCTAGGCGATGTATTAGAATAAAATCTCTTTTCAGAAAACTAAGAAAGTTCTTTAAACTCTTGTTGGATAGAAAACTGAACGTGCTGTGAAGATGGCCACTGTATTCTTAAGGCAGAAAGCAAGGTTTGGGCCTTGGTGTTTCAGTCATTTTGCAATGGTTGCCAGATGCCTCCACAAGCACTGATCCAAACAAATGCTTGAAGCAACCTCAGCAGCTCAGGCACTCTTGCACATTGCCATTCAGGACTCTTCATTCTGTACCTTCAGCGATACAGGCCTTGATTTGTACGCGTTTCAGTACTAGCATAAAGAGTCAGGGCTTCACCCCAACTGAATGCCCCAGTACTGTAAAGGAAGTCCAGTTCTGGGGTATGCTCCTTGTGATCCTCATGGCTGCAGTTACTGACATCAGTGGTTTTTTTCTAAGTGAGACGTGTCCTGGAGGATATCAGGGGCAGCACTTTCTTTGTCCTAAGGAGTAGTTAATTTGAGGTATCTGAGTATCTCCTAGTGCAAGAATTTACCTGAGGTAAAATCTGTAATTTTTTCTCTTTTTTGGTTTCTCTCTTTGGTAGTACTGCAGAAGATTTTTGATAGTACAGAAAGGCAGGAGAAATTATGGCCTGAGGTTACATGCAGGAATGGGATCTACCAGAAAGAAAAGGAAGAGCTGGGAGGTGTTTAACAAACTGTGTTGAAGCTGGGCTCTGAAGTGAACCAATTATTCCAATGGGGCAGATCTAGAGGTAATCTTACTGCAACTTTGCTTTTCAGAATGCTTCTTCAAACATAGTTCAGCATTGTTATTCACAGCACTTCATTTTTATCTTGCATATCTTATGTGATATATCTTAAGTGTTCCCAGTCTTGATATTCCCAATTCCCCTTTATAACAAAAGCCAGCTTCCCTTGAAAAAAGCATTCCTTATAATATTGGTTTTGCAGAGGCCTTAAAGTAGTTGGTCTCAACAATAGCTTGTTGAGCATGAACATGACAAAGGTAGGAAAAACAGAACTTGGCTCCCAGTACTGTTGTTGTAGTGCTTTGGCTGTAAGATCATCCTTCCCTCTCTGCAAAGAAGCTGAAGATACCTCTTGCAGCTGAGCTTTGTTATGCTTCAGTTGGTAGAATTTCTCTCTTAAGTAAGGGACCATTGGAGACAAGTTTCCCTGTATCGCTTCACCCTTAACAGGAGCATGTTTCTGGGTGGATTGTACTCACCTCCTGGGCAAAGCTTTATCTGTGTTATTTCCTTACCATGTGGCAACTGGTCAAGGTACCTTTGCTGCTCTTAGGAATAGTAGAGCACTGTGTTGCACGTAGACTAGTCATTGCAGAAACCAGTTGTGCTGGCTGAGACCATGATATGTTCTTTAAGGCTTCCATGAAGCATTGCTTGTGCCTCAACTAGTCGGTAGTGTTATCCTAGAGGGCTATTAGTGGCAGAGCTGATTGTGTTTCTTTAAATGAACGATGCCAATGGGAATGGCATGTTAGGCAGGGCAGCTGCAAGCTCATCCTGAAACACAACCACCCTTGGAAACCCTATCCCTACCCCACTGACCCATGCAGGCTGACTTCATACTGTTGACTGACCATGCCGGTTGCGTCAATGCCTGAAATGTTGCTGCTTCCTGGCAGCGGGGTGGATCCTGTCGGTGTGACTGAGAACGTGTTACTCGAAGCAGGGGAAAAGCTGCATTTACACATCTTACCCATGGCTGACAACACGGGACTGTTACTCGTGGGGTGAAAGAATCCTCGCTCAGTTGGGATGTCCCTGCAAAGCATGCTTCCAAGTGCTATGCTCTGGAACTTTTAGACAATATAATCTCCTCCTCACAACAGATAAAGCTGCGTCCCAACAGCTCGCTATCTTTAGCTCTGTCCCTCGCACTCACAAGTGTCTCTGGTGCTACACCTCAAGCCTCTAGGTCTGAAATGCTCTGCCCGTGGAGAGGCTGTGTTGCAGAGCCCATTGCTGGAAAACAACGTTCTATGAAGCAGCCTCTCTTCTGCTGAAATCCTGGCACCGCTGCCTGTTGCAGCAGGAGAAGGAGACAACCTTTCTCCTTTTTTGTTCCGTGTGAGGGTCACACTCTTGTAAGAGCACAGAGCAGTGCTGAGCCCTGCAGATGCCTGGAGTTCTCAGTGATAAAGCCCGTTGCTCTCCCTCTCCTTTCCCTTCATTGCACTGGACTTATCTGGGTGCCTGAGTTATGTTAAGTGGCGGCTGCGTGCCTGTTCTCCATTCCCCTTGCTGCTTTTGCTCCTTGGATTTCAATTCCAAACATGGTTATCCCTCTGGGGTCCCTCTCCTTGCCGCTGCCAAGTGATAGACGTACCAAATCCAACCCGGCCGCCCTCCCTGCCGCGCTCTCACAGGCTCATTTTCACTGCCAGAGGGCTGGCGACAGGAGCATTGCAACCAGATCTCTAACTGGGCTCAGAGTTTTCCAGCTAATGGCCTCTGCTTTCTCTTTGCCCGAGCTTTTTCAGCTTCTGTTTTGCCAGATCTGTTTTTCTTTGGTGCAGTTAGGGAGAGGGCCGGCCTGATTTGTGAGCCGCAAAGAGGAAAAGTGAGCTCTTTGGGGATTTTTCAGGAGTGAAAACATCTAGCAGTGCTTTAACATGTCGCTGTGAAGTGCGCTGCTGTGGGACCGACCGGCACTGAGGAGTAGGAGGAGGAACAGCCACCCAGCAGCTCTGCTTTCAGACCTCTGCACTCTTTGCATATGACAGTTGCTTTTTAACTCCAGCCGGCCGGGGCAGGATGAGCACCAGCAGCCCCTCCTGGGACCGGGCTGTCCTTCAGCCTCCTGCCTGCGATGCCTGGAAGGAGCACATGGAGGGAGCGGCCTACCATCTGGCCAGCTGTATCGTCCTCCTGGGCTACATGGGTGGCAGCGGCATCTTCGGGTCCCTCTACATTTTCGGCCTCCTGGCCCCGGGCTACTTCTGCTATGCTCTGTGGGGCTGGCTGAGCGCCTGTGGGCTTGACATCTTAGTCTGGAATGCGCTGCTCGTCCTCATCTGCGTGCTGCAGCTGGCCCACCTGGCTTACCGGCTCCGCAGAGACACCGTCCCCGAAGAGTTTGAGCTTCTTTTCAAGGCCATGTACCTGCCCTTGCAGGTGCCCCTGGAAGTGTACAGAGAAATTGTGAAGTGCTGTGAAGAGCAAGTGCAGTCACTAGGCCGAGACCAGAATTACGCAGTGGAGGGCAAGACTCCCATCAACCGGCTCTCCTTGCTGCTGTCTGGCAGGTAAAGCTCTCCTGGTTCCCAGCAGGCCCACAGCAAAGTACTGGGGCTGCTGTTCATAGTTCTCTCCCTCCGTACTAACTGGGGTGGTGATTATTTCTTTCCTCTGAAAGGGCTTTGTGATATACATCTGCCTGCTGCTTTTGATGATTTTTTTTTCATTTTGCCTTTGGGCTTTTTCTATATATGAAAATATTTCAGGTAATGATACACAGCCAGCACAGCTGTGCTTATGGTGATGCTGTGGGATCCTTACTTCTTTCTTTGTCTTTTTAAAGTGATTTTATTTCTAGTGGGAGCCATCAGAGCAGGAGGTGTGTTTGAACCTGTGTTCTCTGTGGCTTCTAGACACGGCTCTGTGCTGTGGGTGACTGAGTATGCCATGCAGGAGTCTTTGGTTCACCTGCTGCCCTGGCCAGCAGTGTTAAGGGAGAGCTCCCTTCCCGTTCCCATTACCTGAATGCTCAAGGCTCATTTTTCCACTTTGAGGGTCATTTTGTCAAAAGAGAATCCATCTCACCTCAGCAGGCCCCTTTCTTTTTTTGCATTGTCATGCATCCACGCTGTTCATTTTGGACCATCAAGTAGGACCTCCAGGACTTGTAGATGGTTGCAGCTTATTGCCTGCAAGCTATGTTCATTTGCTATTTATTTACTGGGGGGTTTGACTGTAGAGTGAACAGTGCTGATGAGGTACTGGCATTTGTTTACCCTAGAGCCTGTGGCACACCCCCCATGATCATATCTCTTTTCCAATTTTCAAAATTTAAATGCAGAAAATAGTAGTGATATTAACTGCTGCCAGGCACTCAGCATTAATGTCACAGAATCACAGAATCTTAGGGGTTGGAAGGGACCTCCAGAGATTATCGATTCCAACCCCCCTGCCAAAGCAGGTTCCCTACACCAGGTTGCACAGGTAATGTCAAGAGAGAGTAAAAAAGGAACGAGACCTGTAAGTGTCTCACAAGGATTTTCCTTCGGGAAGACGAATCCAGCATCACTTGGAACTTGTGGTCTACTGCAGTGGAGGTGAGGGGGTGCATGAAGAAGGGTTGTCCTTGCTTTTTCTTGTATGTTTGTACATTTCTGGGGGAAGTGTTAAGAGCGTTCTAAGACTACTAACCCAGGCAATGTACTGGGAGGAAATTGGGTACGTGTATTTCTACTGGATGCCCTTATCCTTACCAAACTCCAGGCTGAGCAGCCTGCTTTGAAGTGTACCAGACCTTCAAATAATGTTTCTGGGGAGAGCTGCCTTGCCTCGCACTGCGTCATCTGCTGCTGCTCTGTGAGCACAAAATGCTGCTACGTGCAGTAAGCCAGTGCTGGTGGGGTTGTTCTGCTCTCTTTTGCTTTGGAGGTGGGATTGAATTTGCATTTCTTGCTACCCATCCTGTTACCTTTTGAGGCCATGGCTGACCCTGCAGAGCGCTGCTGCTCTAATGATGCCCTCTCTGGAACGGTATAATAACAAGATAAGGTGGGCTGGAAGCACAGGATGTGCCTGGAACAGAAAGTCTTGCAGTCCATGACCTTCCCAGTGCATCTAACTAACTGGAATTCAGCAGCAAACCAAGCCTTGTAACACCTGAAAGCTGAAATGCCCCTGAGCTCATGCTACTGCAGAGTGTGTCAATAGAGAGATAATAGACCCCAAATCATACAGCATTGTAGTGGTGCAGGGCTAAGAACAGAGCTTCAGCCTGCCCTGCCATTGTTCCAGGCTGTGCAAAGGATGCTTGGAAGGCAAGAGGCTGTGAGATTGAATGTGCGGCAAACTATGAGCTTGCAGCATGACGCCAGTGTGATTTTGGGAGAGGACTGTGCAGCATGGAGGTGAGGATTGCCTGCCCTCATGCAACTCAAAGGAAAGCGGGAAGATGCAGGTAGAAAGAGGTATGGTCAGGCTGCTTGAACAGCAGCAGTCCTGTGGGCTGAGAAGTCCTAGTTTAGGACTGGCATTGCAGCTGTGAGGACTGGGTATGCAGTAAGAAATGAAACAGGCTGAGAGCAGGGCAGTGGCAGTGAATCTCATTTCCCATTGAGAATAAGAGAGAGCCCCAAAGGCCAGAGCATTTGTAGCTGCCTTTGGTAGGCTGTGGGACACATGAGGCAGGGAGAAGGTCTCTCCTTGCAGGTGGGACCAGCTGTGTGGTCAATTTCATGGGGTGTCTGCTTTGCAATCTAAGCCTGTGCATCTTGCCTGTACCTGCAGGGTCCGCGTGAGCCAGGATGGGCAATTCCTCCACTACATCTTTCCATACCAGTTCCTGGATTCTCCAGAATGGGAGTCACTACGACCTTCCGAGGAAGGAACGTTCCAGGTAACCCTGAGGGTCACCCAGGCTCACTCCTGGTTTCCCACAGCCAGCCAGCAGCAATGCCAGGCGCAGTTCAGCAGGCAGGGAGGCCATGGGTTGCTGGCTTGCTGCTGTCAGAATGCTCCCTTATACCAACACTGAAGTGTTTGCCCAGTGGGCTGCATTGTTCTGTGACAGGATGGCATCTATTTGGGGTGGAGAAGCAGAAAGGATGATTCACGCCTGAATATGGTCCTTTCTGAGCAGAGGAATCCCTTGCTGAGAGACCAGAGCGATTGTTATTTGCAGCAATTGAGAGGGTTTTGCTCTTGCTGTCAACACCACAGTATTTGTTGTGGAGGAGATTACGCAAGCTCGTATCTCTCCGCCTTTAATCCGTGAACTGGGGCTGGCTGATAGCTATCAGGATGTCAATCTGGAGTGTGCCAGTTGGGGCATATGAGGAGGGGCTTTGCTAATCCCTGGGGAGGGTGGGACAGTCATGAGGGAATTATGCTCTTACGAGGACAGCCACGTTCAGACTTGGTTAAGCCAAGGCAGCTCCCCATATCTGCTTTCCTCAAGTCTGAATTTGTCCTGGATACTGTGAGAGGGGGGTCATGGTGACTGGTTCTGAGACCTCTGCTATCACTGATCATCGCAGTCCTACCAAAGGAGCAGCAGCAGGGAATGGCTGACCCTGTGAGGGTGGAACAGGCTACAGCTCGTGAACAGAAATTGAGATGTCAGGCCAAGGTACTGAGGTGGACAGAGAGTAACAACAGCATGGTTGTGTCAGAGGTGGGGTATCTTGTGTTCTGCACCAGGCTTCAACCCACGCCTGGGTTCTGTTTGAGTAAGAGTTGAGAAGAGAGAACAATACCTGTTGTTCCCCAAGGGAAAAAGTCCATATAAGGCAGGAAATACCTGCACAGACATCTGCAGTGCTTTCTGAGGTAATTTCTGCGGAACCAAATGTTCCTAGAGCTCCTGCTCAGGGAGATCAGTTGCACCAGGGCACTGAGATAGGTGGTGTTGGTCTAGGTGGGGAAAGGCTGCAGCAGCATGCTAGAAATGCCTCAATCCTTGTCTGCTTACTAAGGAGAGTGAAGAATTATCAGGCTGCATGAGACAAGAATTCATCAGGTGAGGTTTGACTGGTCCATGTTCCTGGCAGAACATTGTTCTTGATGCCCATGATGACATGCTATCTTGGGCAAGTGTTAGACCCACTACTTCCTCTCATCTGTGTCACTAATAAGACTATCTCATCTCAACCTTATTCCAGCACCATAGTCATTTGGGTAGAAGAATGCATATGTGACTCTGGACCTTTGCTGGAAGAGAACATGGAAGGCTTTTCTTGCCCATGTTTCCCCCTGAGGGTGACTGGGTTGAGTAGTTCTAGGCCCACTGAGAAATGGCAGGAGCCTGACTCCACTCCACTTTTTCTCATGCCATCTGCTTTGGCCACGTCGTCTTCCCACACTGCTGCTGTGCTGCTGGCTTCCAGTGCCTGGAGCAGTCAGGTTTTGTGGCTGGCTCATTCTCCCAGAAGCTCTGATGATGCCAGAAGGGTTCGTGAAGAAATCCTGTCCTGTTGCCCTGGTTAGGAGAAAACTGCTGTTGCCGCAGCTCGCCTAATCCCTTGTGAAAAGCAGAGGCCTTTGATTGCTCTGCCAGAAATTGGTTAGGAAAAGGAGATTCTTCTCACTGAGGTTTCTGTGTGACCCATACTCTCGCTAACCTTGCCCTGGGGAAGTTCTCGGGTATTAGGTCCTGTATTTCTTTCATAGGGCAGCTGCTTGCATGGCAGTAGTGTTAGATATCAATCCCAAGGACACACACTTGCAGCCAAGCCATGTTCAGCTTCCCAATGGCCCTCTGCCACGGTGACTGGCCAAGGAGCCCCCTGTGTATGGAGTGAAAGGGAGCCCCCGTGATATTTCGGTTCCTACGCTTGTTTGCATGCCAGTGTCTCCATTACATTCAGATGTTCTTCTCTGGCCCAAGGGTGTTTCACCCTGCATACGTTTCTTATATATTATTATTATATTTATTGCAATATATGGTCCTGTGTTGTATATTTTAAAAATTATTGTTAGCCTGGTCTTATAGCTAGTGTAAAAAATGGCTACAATGACTCCCTTGCTGCCCCACAGGTCACACTGACAGCTGAAACTGACTGCAGCTACATCACCTGGCCAAGGCTGCGGCTGTACCTCCTCCTTAGGAAGGACCGCTACATTGCCCGCCTCTTCTCCTCCCACCTGGGCTATGACATCTCGGAGAAGCTCTACTCCCTCAATGAGAAGCTCTTCGCCAAGTTTGGTCTCCGTTTTGACATCCGCTTGCCCAGTCTCTACCATGTCCTGGGGCCGGCCTCCTCAGAGGGGGAGCTGGAGGAAGCTGAGGAGCTGCCGCGCTCACCGCAGCCTGACCACGGGCTAGATGGGTCCTTGGAACCCCCTCCACAGCCTCCACCACCTCCACCACCACCTGCTTCACGCCCTCGGTCCTCCCGGCCCGAGAGCGACCTGCTGGGTGAGGACTCCACCAGTCTTGTCTTGGAAGATTTTGCTGAGTTACCAGGGTCATTTATGGACTATGTGAGCGAAGGGGAGTATATGAAGTGAGGGTGCTCCCTGCACGGGCATGCGTCACCTCATGTGGCACCCCCGCGTAAGTACCCACCAGTGGCAGCAAGTCTTTCCCCAGCCTCTTGCCCTTGCTTGCCACAGAGGTGAGGAAGAGTGCAGGTGGCTCCCCTGAGGTCCCCAGGGGCAGAGGTACAGCAGCCCCAAAGCAGAGCAGAAGATAGTGGCTGCTTGGCCTTACCAGTTCCCTCATGGTGGCTTCCCGCTGCCAGCGCAGGATGCTCTTGCTCTCCTGTTATGGAGGTTAGCATACAAGTAGGTATAAACCCACACCACACAGACCTTTTTTCCCCAAGGAAATCACCCCCAAATGCACCTTATGATTGCTAGGTGCACCTGCTTGGTCATCATGGCGTTGGGAAGGACTGTGGTACTGCCGTGAGGTCTGTTGCACTTGGCAGCATTTTTTTGCCAGCTGATACAGAGAACCCAAGGAGATGTCCTTGATCTGCATGATTTTAAGCAGGAAGAGGTAAAGGCTTAATTACAGGCATCAGGCACAGGCATACAGTGGGGTATAAGGACTGGTCACCAGCCCATAGGAAGCTCCTCCCTGCCTTGTTCTCTCCATCCCTCTGGGGAGGCAGAGGTGCTATAATGGTGTCCAACTGAGTGGGAGGTATGGGTACCTGCAAGGACAGTATGGGATCAGCCTGCTTGTGTGAGGTAGAGCTGTGACTGGAGATACTCTGGTGTGGAACTGAGGAGGGTAGATGCGGGTGAGGGAGCAGACAACCTCAGTGAGGCCAGCACAGGTAAAACTACCTCCAGGGCTTAACATGGATGGATAGTAGGGAGCACTGTGCATTGTTCAAAGTCTCCAATGACCCTGAACCCTGGCAGGCCAAACGTAAAATGTTGTTCTTACTTGCCCCAATCTCTACTTTCTGGTAAGCGGGACTAAGATGCTCCCCTCCAAAATGCCAGTTCCTTGCTCCTAGGGGGAGGAAATTCCTGGGCTTGGGGACATTTGGGCAGTACAGGCGTACAGAAATAGCTAGTAGAGTGGCTCATACTTGAAATTCAGATACAAGTTGCTGAGAGATAAATTCCATGCTGAGCTACATTTAGCCAGCTGCTGCACGCCAGCTGCAGTCCCCAAATGTGCATTCCTGCCATCTTGAAGTGCTGCTTTCTGGCAGCCAGTTGCCAGACTCTAATCCTGGGCCTGGGATTTTTGTCCTAGAAGTGACCACTGCATGAGTCCAAACTGAGTCTGCAAGAAAGCTGAAAAGAGTTTTTGAAAGCAGTGGAGCTGGAAGATCTTCCTGTCCTATACCACTCTGCTTTGAATTAAGTCATGTGCTTGGTCCTGCATTTCCACGTCTACAGACTTGAAATCTGGGTATGATGGAACTAGCCAAGAGAAGAACAAATGTGTTTGCTTTTCCTTGAATTGGATTTAAAAACAAAAAATCAGCGAGAGTTTTGCTTAGTTTAAAAAAAAATTAAATCCTTATTTATTTTCTAGCTTAGGAGCCCTCCTAATTTGACAGTTAGGCTGTAGGCTGCTGGAGGTACAAACTTCAAGCTTTTTCAGTCCTTACTTGGAGAAGCAGGAACATGAATCAGTTATGAGACAGTCATTCTCTTAACTGTCAGGCATTTCTGTTGCATAGATGCAATCAAAAATAAATGCAGTTAGTGCTGTAAGTGGGGTACAGGCACTTTGTCTGTGTTTTGCTTGTATGTTGTCTTCTCAGCGCTAGGATATCCGTTCTCAGGTCTCTGGTAGATGAAGCTCAGTAAAATCAGAATTTCAAATGCAATTAGAAAAAATAAGGAAGTGATGGAGGCAAGGGATACCACAGCTTTTCTTGAATTGAACCTTTCAGCCAACTGTATTTGGCATAAGACAATACTGTGAACATGCATGCAAAAGGTGCTTGTATACGTCTGCGTTAGGGAAAGCTCATGGGATGCAACACAAAGCTCCGTATTCTGTCACAAAGTCCTTTTAAAACATTTGGAAGCTCTTGTCTTTCTACATCTTGGGACTGAGGCAATGTCAGCGTGGGTTGATATTTGGAGTAGAGACTTGTGATAGAAGCCTCAACGTTCCAGAGGCCTGTATTTGGAGTGGAGGAGGGGGACGGTCTTCCTTTGTCAGTTGTCACATCAGGATATTGTTCCACCATGACCTGAGCACTTAACAGCAAAAGGTAGTGCTAGAGAGGAGCTGTGGTCCTCCCTCCTGGCTGGGCACATGCACAGCTGCACCAGCCTGCTGCGGCCTGGGGCAGGCACTTTTGTAACTTCTCCTTAGAAGTGGTGACAACAGTAAACAGGGGTAGGCCCCACAGCATCTTTGCTTTGAGGTATGCAATAGCTGTGGTCTCAGAGCTTCCCAGGGGCTTTCCCCTGTCCTGAGCTCTCATCTGTCTCCCCAGCAGCTTCCAGCCTGGGTAATTACTTTCTGGTTCTCTAAATTCTCTAAATTCTTCTTGCTGGAGTGCTTCTGCAAATCACCTTTCTTTTCATTGACTGTTGCCACCTTGCTAGGCCACAATGCAGGAAACAGTTTTTGAATGCCCACAGTGATTTTTGAATGTCCATAGAATGATCTCAGTTGGAAAAGACCTGCAAGGTCATGAAAGTCCAACCGTCAGTGTGACCTACTGAATCCCATCACTAAACCACATCCCTTAGTTCCACATCTGCATATCTCTTAGATACCTTCAGGGGCGGGAACTCCACTGCTCTGGACAGCCTCTTCCAATCCCTGGTCGCCATCTCTGTGAAGAATTTCTTCCTAATGTCCAACCTAAACCTCCTCCTTGCAACTCAGTAGCAAACAAAGCTTTAATCCCTGAATGAGAATTCATACAACCAGAAGCCACCTGCCTTTTCCCCCTTCCGTATTGCATTTGCTCTAGCTTGTTCTATAAATGCTTGCAAGATGCGTAGCTGCTGCTACTTAGTTTTGCATCTGTGAGCTGGCTTTCTCTTGGGTGGGCAAAATGGATGGGTGCTCGATGGCCTGTAGCCTGTTACCTACATTAGTAGGAATTTTTACACATGCTTTGCGAGCAAAAGCAAAGGATCTGTGGGCTTTGTTCCAGTGGTATCACAGAAGGTGCTTGGAAAAGCTTTGGTTTTGCTGCCTCGGTGTGCTTGGATAACATTTTCTGATTTATTGTGTGTGGAAGTATTATATGGTTTTGCATGCTAATTTAACAGGAGAGGGGGAGGAGGAAAGGTAATGGTGGGGTCTGTGAGGTTTGTGTCTTGGAAAGGTTTGCAAGATGAATAACAATTATTCCTTTGACAATAACGATGCTTTCTTTCTTTGTCTCTTTCTCTTCCCTTTAATTTTCCTTCCTGCTCCACTGCTTTCTTTCCACAGCCTCTGAGAACCTCCGGAGCCACCTTCCTGCTCCCTGCGAAGGACGAGCTCCCCTGGCTCCCACGCAGACCCCCGAGCTCTAGGGAACAGCAGGCTGTTTTGGATCCCAAGCCCCCCTGGGGGGCACTTGTACTCACACACCTTTCTGACCAGATGGACACTCTGTAGCATGCACCAAAATGTCTGCCTGCATGGACACGGACACTCAGGAGCACATGAAGCACACGCGTGGGACTGCAGTGACCCTACAGCACCTCCCACTCCACAATGTTTGCTTCAACCTGCCAGCTCCAGGGTGATTCCCTGGTTTGGTTTCTAGTTTTGCCTCTCCAGGGCATGTCGGCAGCCCTGGTACCATGGTGCAGCAATATGGCTGCAAGCAGCATGAGCTGCTCATGGGATCTGTGTTCCCTTTAACGATTCCCATTAAAGACAGAGGAGAAGAGAAGTTGGTGGTGTTTGAGGATTTGGAGAGGGCGATAATGCTGCTTGAAGAATGTGAGGTGGTCTGAAAGCCATGGGGAAAAGGACAGTGGGAATTGGGGTGCCTGGTGGCTTTGGTAATGGGCGTGTATCAGCAGGCATAATATGGAGATTGGGTCTATTACGTCACAGTAGGCATCCACTCTAGTAAGGCAAGGAAAGCCCTTCTAGGGACTAGGATTCTCACTGCTGGCAAGCACTGCTTAGCAAAGACATTACCAACTTCTGGTGAAGGGTCAGTTGTTTGAGTTGATTCTTTTGGAATAAGGAAGAGGAGAAACTGGGACTCAGGTGAGAAGGAGAGTCTGAAATGGCACTTTTGTACTCAGTAGGGCTTGGTCTTAGGTTGTGCACACAGTGAAGGAAATGAGTGAGAGCAAAAAGGCTCTGGGGAAAGCAGCCACTAGTAGGGAGGAGGTAGTGCAGCGCCTTAGGAGGAAGTGTGGAGATGGAAAAAACATCTTCCACATTCAGCTGCAACAGTAGTTGGCTGATGGGCTTCCCCCACCAGACAGTTCTCTTCCAAGTGAGGTCTGAGGCCTTGGGATCTGGCACTTGCTGAGCACAGGAGGTAACTGCGTTGACAATGTCTGGTGGAGTGACAGCTCATGCCAAGTGACGTTCCTGCTTTATCAAGGCTGAAATGCCTTTAGTATGTTCCTTTCTCTTGACTATGGTGTTCCTGGTACATTTCTGTGTCACTCAGTGATGCCAGTCTGGGGAACTAGAGAGGGTGATCTGCAGAATGTGTGGGTTTGGGGCAGCAGTGAGGGAAGACTTGTGTCCTCTTTAATTTGCAGATACATCAGGGTGGTGGAAAATGGGTGGAATGGATGAGGGCTGCTAGTGAGTGTATGTTTCCCTCATACTGTAGGCTTCTGCCAGTACTTTCCAGATATCTGCTATTTTTCAAGGTCTAAAGAGCTGCACTGAGCTCCTGGGACTAATTCGTGTTAGGTGGTCCTATAGCTGCAGTGCTCTGTTCTATTATCTTCTGTTCTGGGTGGTTGTTTTAAAGCAGTGCAAAGTTGTATGGAAGAGCACTGCTGTGTTTCTGGTGTCCCTGTGAGCTTCAAAGAAAACAAACCAACAGCCAGAAGAGCTGCTATAGTCCTGTCATGGGGTGAGAATCCACTTTGATTACATGAAATTAATAGACTCTCAGGCTGAAGGTGTCTTGTAGGTGGTAGAAATGAGTTCTCAACTGGGGAAAGCTGCCAAAGCAATAGGGATGTGATTTAGTGGTGGCTTTGGTAGTGTTAGATGGTGGTTGAACTTGATGATCTTATAAATCCTTTCTGATCTAAATGATTCTATGATTCTGTAATGCTTCCCTATGCCAAGACTGAACCAAAACTGAACTCCCCATTCTGAAGATAAATAATACTTTGCACCTTTAGTACAAAGATCTCAGGACACTTTAATAAAACACAAATGAATCATCCTAATGCTCCCTGTGTAGGAAGAGTGAAATTATCTTCTTGTTTCATCGCAATTCAAATCTTGAGATTAAATGACTCGCCCATCTCACTTTTTAGACCTTGGAACAGAATCTGTGAGATAAAAGTCCCAACACAGTCTTTTTACTGAGAGATCTTGTAACTGCTTAGTTTTGTAATTGCTGATGTACTGCTTGCTGCTTTTCCTTGATATCCACTCCCAAATGCAGGAAGTAAAAAAAACCACCCATCCAGTTCTGTAATGAAAGTGTCATCCGTGAGCAGAGAGCAGCAGCAGGTTTAGGACTCCCTCCCGGCTTTGGGTATGCATTTGTGCTCCAAAAGCAGTGCTAGGCGCAAACAGCAGACAGCTGGAGAGTGAGTTCTGTGTTGTCATAAAGAGCGAGGATCCGGGGCAGACAGAACATGGTCCTGCTGTGGGAAGAGCACAGGGAAGTCAGGCTGTGTTTTAGCAGGCAGGGGTTGCTGTCCTAACACAGGGATAAGCAAGCTGCTGGTGGATCTTGTGCTGCTTTGCAAAGGTATGATGAACGTGTGCTGAGCTGGGATGAATCGGCTGGACTTTGCTGCTCTGAGTAGTTGTGCGATGAGTGCAGTTGTGAACCTGTGCAACATCACAGCTTCCCACCTGCATCACAGCCAAGTCCAGTGCTCAAGTGGTACAGGTCAGCAAGCTTCAAGGCCATGTGCAATGCTATCCCATTCGTAAGTGGCAAAAAGCTACATATCTGCATATCCATCACTGCTTTGTAGTTCTTTGCTCTGCTAAGCATGCTAATGAGGAGTAGTCATTACCCTTAAATGTCTAAAATCTACAAAGGAATGACTATTTTCTCTGGACCTTTTATATATTTTGCTGCCTCGTGCTCGATTTCCCTTGCTGCCCTTCAGAACAGAGTCTGAACAGAAGCTGGTTTCCCTGCTTTGGAGAATCCACTGGCTTGCTTAAGCCTGGAGCCAAGGTAAGTGTTGGCTCAGTAACAATATGGAAAGAGTATAATGCATATGTACGGACCCAGTTATTTTGCCCTGTCTACAAGAACTTAGGATCTGCCACAGTCCTGGCAAGTGTACTGTACAATGGGGAAGATCATCATCTCTTTCAGAATGAGAAGGTCTTGGTTGCTTCAGCTCTGGAGAAGGTAGTTATGGCTGAAGGTATGTACTCTGCAGTGTCTGGCTCTGAAAATGCCGCAATGGTTGTCTTCAGCCTCAGTGCTTTGTTACATTGCGTGAGGTGTGTGTGTATACACACACATATCTGTATCTATGGCCTTCTGTTATCCTGAAAAATGTGCATTTCCATCATGTTTCAAATGGGGACCCATTGTAGGAATGGGGAAGATGAAGAGAACAAGGGAGGACGAAACCAATAATTCCATTTAGTATGAGTTTTTGTCATGGTTTGTGACTTCAGTATCTTCAAGGTGGAGTGAGTGGCATTTTCTCTGTATGGTGCAACACTTTTATCCTGAGGGAAGGACTGAAGAAAACTCATGGAAAACTACCTTGGTAGTTTTTCTCTCTCACGAGTAGGAAATTATTTATATGGGGACACAGAAGGATGGGAGAGACCTCTTTGCAAGTTCATCAAAACTGGAGAAGAGAATGCATTGGTAAAAACTACAAATTTCATCCCCAGCTCTGTGCATCCCTGGGGGATATTCCTGTGACTTACTTGTTACCAAGAGGCAGTGGAGCTGCACAGAACTTGCCAACAATGTGTGACTCATCCTTCCTCCAAAACCGATTCTTGGGGAGGTATTTGAGCGTCACGCTGTTTGTCTGGCAGAGGGGAGCCCTGTGGGCCAGCAGCCGTCTGCCCACCTCCTCCTGCTTAGGTCTGCAATGGAAGGAAAGAGACGTAAGGGTTGGCGTACAACCAACCTGTAGGTGCAGATTGAAACACTGGAGGAGCCTAGAGCACTCATCTGAACCCCTTGAGTAAAAAAAAAATGGAGTACAAAGACTCATCTGTCAAAATAGGGCATGACAAGAGAGTCAGCAATTGAGCATATCCTTCTTAGCCCTCTGTTCACGTTTCATCTCTGTAATCAGGAGTACTTCCACATAAAAATTACTGTCACATGTTAGAAACTTTACATAACTGCATAAATCATGGGAGGAGTGTGGACAGGTTCACAGAAAATAGAAGTGTTGGGAGCTAGTAAACACAACTCACCTTTGGCTCTGAACATCCCTGAAATGTGTTTAGCTAGAAGTAGGGAAACGACCTTCAGGAATCATCGCTGCATGCCTATGTTGTCTTTTTTATACTCTTCTCTAGGTATTTACTTTAGGCCATGTTGAAGGTGAGATGCTTGGATAGATGGAATTTTGCCTGTCCTTAAGCTCTTCGCCATGTAATGTGAACTAAGGAAAGCCAGAGCAGCTAATTGCCAGAGCCTGGTGGCAGGCTGTATGCCCTGAAGTGATTCTGCCCAGCTGTTTCACCTAGGTGGGCTGCCCCCCTTCCATGGAGTCTGTCCTATGGGGCATCTTATGCCTGACCTACTTGGCACCTATTCTCTTGTACTGTTTAATAATACGTGTAGTGGAGTCAGTGAAATCCCAAAAGCATTTGGTGACTGTCTGCTCAGGAACCTGACAAAGGGATCAGGAAGAGACTACAATTCTGGTAACCAAAATAAGTTGAGCATCAGGCTGATGGCTGGACTCAATGTCCTCCCAGGCCAGAGCAGCCAATCTAAACCAGAGGCTGTCCCTTTACAGCATATTGTGCATGGGCAGAATCCAGCCATGCCATAGATAGGACAGAGGAGCACAATTAATTAGGCTGAAGAAATTCACTGCTGGGACTGACATTTTGTCAAAGCCCATGCTGCCTTTGGGTGCATGTAGGACTCTGGCTAACTTCAGAACTATGTTTTCTTGGGTATGGGGCATGATGCCATGTTACATAACGTGGTACATAAGCAACACCAGTGCAGCAGGGAAATATGCCATGTAAAAAGCTCCTTACTCTGTCAGCCCTGTGGCAGCTGTCAGACTTGGGGACTCATCTCTTGGGGACACAGTGAGCAGCATGTGTAGGATAATGGCATCTGGACTTCTACCTGTGCAATCTATTGTAAGGAACCTGCTTTAGGTGGGGTTTGTATTTGATGATCTCTTGAGGTCCCTTCCAACCCCTGCGATTCTGTGATTCTTAAGAGGGCACTTAAGTGAAGCACAGCTGCTGTCTTCCAGGGCAAGGGTGTCCCTGGATAGCTGTAGCTCTACTGTCTCACTAAAACTGAAGGGTACAGTAAAGCCTTGGGATTGCCTGGCTGTCTCGCTTCCCAAGCAGATTTCTCTCCAGGGCTCACGTGTCTCCTGCTGCGCACGTGACAAACGCTGTGTCTGACAGCTGCAAAAGGAAGTGCTGCATGTCTTGAACAAATTGTGGGTCCTGACTTGACCTGGGTGTTGCTATTTCCTCCTTCCCACACCTCTGGAGAAGGCAGATCTGGCTTCTGAGTTTTCAGGACTGCTTGGATCTGTCTTTGCTTCACTGTGGGGTTGGACAGACGTGAGCTCCATCAGTTTGGAGTATGAACTCCAAATTGCAGTGTTAGTCTGAAAATCCATAATGAAGCCCCCTCCCTTGGGCCTCCTCTTCTCCAGTTCTCACCTCTATCTCCTGGTGCCCAGGATCAGAGCAACAGAGTTAGCTTTGGCTTCATAAGGGCTATATGGGAGCCAGTTCTGCATCCCCTTTGAACCTAAGAGGGCTGGCTGGGGTCTTTAGCAGACTGCTTTCCTGCTTTCTGACACTGCATATCTACGTGGTGGTTACCAGCCCCTGGCAGTGGACAGGAGGTTGTGAGAAGAAGTGAGGAAAACTTCCTTCTGGGGAACTTGTCTGTGGTGGGGAGATCCCCTTGAGGCACAGGCTGGAAGCTCTGAGCCTGGTCTTTTAATTCAATTATGGTTTGGAAGAGGATGGTGTTGGCAAGAGAGAGCTGACTGTCTACAGATAATGAAATCTTTAAGGTTGGAAAAGACCACTAAGATCATGTAGTCCAACCATCAACCCATCACAATCGTGCACACTAAATCATGTAGTCTTGGTCTCCTGCCCTATGGACTTCTCCCCTACAGTAGGGGCTATGGCACATTTTGGTGTTACTGCAGAGACAGAAATGTACTCCTGACAGCTGACTGTGCAGGGATGTACTTTTCTTTCTGCAACTGCTGTCTTAATAAGCATCAACAGAATTGTCTGAGCCAAGCCCAACTGTCTAGAGCCTGTAGTGGATGGAGTCTTACTGTAGCCAGCTCTGTCTGGCACAGTAGGATTAATAACTATCTGAGGGTGATTTAAATCAGCACCACACATGGGTACGGTGTAAAAAAGGAATCATCGTAACTGTACAAAGGGGATCCCAGAGTACAGCTTTTGGTTTGTGTACTTGTGGACTTCGTCAGAGTTACGGTGTAGTGGTAGCACATACCTGATTCTTGAAAGCATTTAAGGTAAACGTGTAGGAACTTAAGAAAGACTGTGGTTCATCACACAGTGGCTGCACTCAGGGAGATGTTCCATCCTTGTGCCTTTCCTGGACTGGGAAAAACATTCTTACACATGGAATTGGGAAAAAGCAAGCCAGAAGCATGCACTGTGACTTACATGGTGATCTTGGTTGTGTCCTTGGTGCTGTTGCTGAAGAAAGTGATTTCAATGCTGGTGATTACATTTCTTTTCTTCTGCAAGCGGAACTCAACGAGGCTGTGGTGAACTGGGCAAGAGGGGAAGTATGTGGGAGTGAGGGCAGGTGCTGTGCGTTAGACCTACCCTGCCTAAAGAAGTAACAGCACTCACTGCCTGGCACCACCAGCACAGCTAAGATTAAGCAGGTGTAAAAAAGAATGTAGTCTGTGGTTTGAGAGACACAGTGGGCAGATCTGCATACTCTGATGAGAATAGACAGGCATTTTCTGTACCCTTCAATTCAGCCCTGAAGCCATGTGGCTGTGTTAATACAAGGCTGTGCCCACACTAGTAAATCCACTGGAAAGGGCTTTATGGGGGAGATGTGCAGGGTTATTGCTCTTCAGCTGTGTGTCTGGGATCATCTGCGCCACAGCAGCTGATTCTGATGGGGGCGGTAGGCTGTCACTGCTCGGCCTTGCCAAATAGTCTGCCTTATGGTCCCCCTTCAGGCTCATTTTTTCTTCTTTGCTACTTACCACAGAATGGCGCTGAAGAACTGGTCATTAAATAAGCGTTCACTTCCATAGGCAGCCTTCTCATGTTGACAACTGCCTGCTCCAGCTGGCCTGTGGGAGGAAACAAAGCCAGAGCAGAGAAAGCCATGGAGGACCCAGGACAGAAACAGAATTGGTTCCAATTCACCTTCACTCCCAACTCCGCTGTCTTGGAGGACAGACCCTTTCTTTATACTAGAGCAAGCAGAGGTTTGTGGTGTCTGTTTCACAGATTAACAGGCCCCCAGAAAATCTCCTCTGACTATTGTAGCTAACCATCAGCAATGTACCTCTTAGTGGCTTTGTGCAGATGCAAGCCAACGCAAAGTGCTAGGACAAAGGAGACCCAAGGAGCTGGGAGATGGTATTTCTGGCTGAAGTGAGAAGACATGAACCCACTAACCAGGTGACAGTGTGGCTTTGCTGAGATAGGAAGGGAGTGGATGATCTGAGAGCCTCTCTGTGTATTCCTCTGGTACCAGTCACCAAAAACTACTAGAGGACACTTCCTCTCCTCTTGCCACAGCTGTGATTCAGAAGGCTAAATGTGGCAAAGATTACCTTCTCCCAGTCCAGGTGGTTTATCTTTAGGGCAGCCGTGGCAGCAATTTATGAGAAGGAAGTGATGTAACAAAAGTTACAAAAGTTAACAAAAGTAGTCTGCAGAAGATTGAGACTTTGGGGTTGGGCTAAAACTTCCATCTGTTTCTCTGAACAAGACACTTTTTGAGTGAATTGCCCATTTGCTAGGAGATAGATTCTGGAGAATGTCTTTCAGTATGAGCCCTGTGAAATATTTAAAGATGAGAAGTGTTCAAGACACCGGTGTTCTACCTTGGACAATATATGATCATTTGGCTTCTCTACGGAAGCCTGAAAATGACACAGTTTCTCCCTATCCCCAAATAGCTCCCATTCAGATCCTGCTTGGAAAAATCTCAACCACGTCCTGTGGGTTGCGCTGGCACTCATCAAGAATGTATTGTCCCCTGCTCCATGAAGGTCTCACGCTGATACTGTACCTATTCTGGGACAGGAATATAGGAAGGGATCACCACAGTCCACGCAACGTCCATTCAAAAAATCTTGATGACTTGTGCAAGGGAATGCAACGATGGGACAGGAATGTTTTAAGGCACTGACATAGAGATGTACTGCCCTCATGTGATCACAAATCAGATACTTGTAGCCTGCAGGAAGAAATGCATGCAGAGAAAAGCAATCGTCAGCCTTTCAGCTGTTTTTGACCTTTCTGCAGGTTCCTATGGAACAAAAAGTCAAGAAATAAAGATTCTGCAGCCACTTCCTCTCTGCAAAATAACATTTTGTAGAACATCTCTGTGACTGCAAACCTAGATCCCACTGCAACAGGAGTCATGCAGAAACCCAGGAGCCTGTCTCTCATACTGAGAGGGGGAGGGCACATGGCTGCCCTGTCTCACTCACTGTGCCACTGATGAGGACCCAAGCCCTCTGTAAAAAGGCAATAGCTTTGGCTCCCACCTGCACTGTGACCCCAGCTATGGGAAGTGAGGTTCCCTAGGCGTCCCTACCCTCAGTGGAGCTGTCTCATCCAGAAGGTGTTTGAATATTCATCCAGTCCTTGCTGCCAAGACATCTGTCTTACATGTGGTTTTAATTTCAGCTGCTTTTTGTGTTGCTGAGGAGATGTGGGCTATGAATCTCTGCAGCCACGCCTTTATAAATAAATCTTGTTGTGCTTTGACATCTGCTCTGACTGTGGCAGGAGCTGGTTGCCACACAGCATTTTCACATGTTGCTAAATGGCCACGAAATCTCTTTGCTTGGTCACAGAGTATTCTCACCTGCAGAGATGAATCGGGGGCATCCCGGCTGATCTTTGCCTCCATTGACAAAATAATCGATGTGGCCTACAGGGATCCGGATCCCAAAATCTGAAAGTAGATGAAATGCAACTTTAGTCCTATGCTCAGCACTACTGTAGGCTGTACTCTATGTGGTGTTTGACAGGCCCAGCAACAGGTTGAATGTGAGTAGTGTCGGACATAGCTTCCCCATCACCCATTTTATTCACACAGTGAGAACGTATTTCCTGTTCCTTCTCAGATGCCCCAATTGCAGACAAAGGTTTGTTGCATGGAGCAGAGGGTGCTCCAGGATCTGCCATAAAAATGACTGGCAACTTTGGCTTAATCACTATCTTCATCACTGCTGTTCTTGATCCTGTGTAAAGGAGAGCAAAACTGAATGCAACCTTCATGGGGAATTATGAGGAATGAGTGAGAGTTATGTTGGTAGAGATTTTTGTTGTCTCCAGGCAAAGGGTGTGACTGAAAGGCAAATGTTTATATTGTAGCACATTTTACTTAGCAGAACCTAAGTTTCTGAGGAAAGTTAATCTGTTGCTGCACTAGCTGTGGGTTTGACTCCATTACTTTCTCACAGCGGCACCTTTCTGTTGTCACACAAGCAAAAGCAAAGCAAGGTTAGACATGTAAATTCCTTGCAAGTGGTAAAAAGCACACTGAGCTTGTTCTGCAGAAACTCACTCTGCAGGGTTATGGAAGAAATATGTGCTGGAAGATTGCCCTGTGTCTACAGCACTAAAGCTCCCACCTGTTGCTGTGATGTGCTCTGGGGTATGGATGCCTGCCAGCGCATTCATCTCTGAAGCCTATCTAATCGGGGAACATCCTCAGACTGGACCGGAACTTGTGGTCATCTGGCATAAATGGGACAGTGACCTGCTTGGTTCTTAGCAGTAATGATGGCAGGACAAACAGACGTGGCAGGCTGAAGAGGAAAGAAGCCAGCTTACTGTCAGCATCGGTATGAATGGCTTCCACAAAGAGGGCATCCCCAGGGTCCAGGCGTTCTTCCGGGCTGGCTTTGGTGTACTTAGGGCCTGCGGGATCCAGGCCTGCAACAAAATCAAACATCCCGACAACGAATGCTCTTCAGACCGTCTCTTTCTTATTTCTGGACCAGTAATTTCATTTAAGGATTTTTGGATTGTTGACTGGCAGTGTTCAAGAGGTGGCTGGGTAAGGAGCTACGAGATATGGTTTAGTAGCTTGTGGTAGCAATGGTAGTGGGAGGATGGTTGGACTAGATGATCTTGTAGGTCCTTTCCAACCTTGTGATTCTATGATTCTATGATTCTATTCCCCCCTTGCATCGATCATAGCTCAGAAAGCTTTCTGCTCCCTCTAAGTTCCACTACAGCTTCCTTACCTTGTCCTCCACTGCTCGCAGCCATCCATTTCCATGCGTCGGCTCTGTACCAAACAGCCCATGAAACCTCAAATTTCTAGGCTGTAAAGCCATGACTGAGCTTCAAGTACCTCTAACAGAGTAGGGGCAGAGCATATTTTGGATTTTCAGTCAGAGAGTTTCAAACCTGTAACACCTTCCCTAATTGTACTATCATCTGTAGTAGAGCTACAGCCTGAGCAATGTCACCGGAGAGCTCGAGCTTAGTGATGAATTCAGCATTGTAGGTGTTAATCAATCTAAGCTTCACAAAGGTTCAGTACTATCCAACAGTCTTAAAACAGAAATACTTTTGAGCCCTCTCCCCACAAATAAAATGAAGTTCTCAAGCATCCACTGATGTTTTTGCCTGAAACTTGCTCCTAGAGCAAATTCTGAGGAGCCAGAGTAATACTGCAAATTTTCTTTGGCAGTACCAAGGAACAGGTTAAAGATCATGTTTTTATTCTGGCTGGTGTTTATTCTGTTCACTTTGCTTTGGAAAATAACTTCACAAGACCTTTTTCACTCCCCAGGCACCAACAATAGTTTAAGAAACAGCTCCGCTCCTTGTAATGCTGCCTCAGAGCTGGCCAGTTTAATTGCCTTTTGGACTAAGTCCCATTAATTCTCTATGGAGAAGGTGTTATCAACAAAATACAAACTGACATGTTTGCGTTTGTGTGTGGAAGCAGGGAGGAGGAGAAGGGAAAGAAGAAAAGTTATCTCCTGTCCTACCTAAAAATAAAGGCTTTCAAATGGACAAGTGGTCAGAAGAATGTGCTGCTTTTGTTTGTCATTCCCGTTCTTTTGTCTTGTCCCATGCAAAGAGCTGAGAGGTTCCCTGCTCTCTTCTACAGAACAAGTTTATGTTAAAGGCTTTAGGTTAGACTAAGAAGTGTTATTCAGTACACCTTAAGGCTCTTCCTGAGGAGGGGGAAACAATACAAACAGCAGCCAGTTCTAGCGCAGTTCCAAGGTAAGCCTGTTTCTATCCTCTGTTTTCTCTGCTGGTCTCCTCCACGAACAGAATTACAGAATCATTTAGGTTGGAAAAGGCCCTTAAGATCATTAGAGCCAGCCATCAACACTACCAAGTCTGCCAATAAACCATGTCCTTGAGTCCTACATCCACCCATTTCTCAGATACTTCCTGGGATGGGATTTCCACCACTTCCCAGCACAAACTGCATGTGTGGAGACATACATCCTGCACTACTCACTGTAGCTGTACTGCATGCAGCTAAATTCCCCCAGGATTCCTCTTTTTCTCCAGAAACAAACTGTTCTTCAGCAATTTTAGATATAGTCTGTTCATTCCCGTTCCTGTACCATTTTCTTTCCTGCACAATGAGGTATCTGCAGGAATAGGCGTGGTATAAAGAGACTTCTAGTAGCGCTAAAAATGAATTGGATACATAGACCTACAGAGCTTTTATTACGTTTGAACAACATAAAGGCAAAGGTCTCCAACTGAAGTTAAATGTCATGTTTTCTTGGGAAGGAGTCTGCTTCTACTGATCTGAAAATGAAGTTGATGAGAACATGCTGGTACAGGATGATGGTTACCCAAAGTCCCTCCAAACACATGCTTTCATTCACAGCTTTAACAGGGACCCATCATGAAACTCTGCTCCTGGTAAGAAATGCCTGTAGTACATGCAATGTGTGAAGCTATGACATGTGAAGTGTGAACCAAAATTTCCTGTGGAGTGTCTCTCCTTGAGGCCATTTCTGTGAGGCAGCCCAGCATGGGCTGAAGCAGACCGGGAACTACGTTCTGTCTACATCTGTTCTTCCTTGGCAGCTGTTCAGTCTGTGTCTCTTCCTCCTTTCACTCCTACTAAGATAAATCTCCAGCCTTGGAGTTTTCCCAGACTTGACAAACCCTCAACAATCTGATCTGACTTAGTAGGCAGCCCTGCCTTGAGTGGGAGGTTGGAAAGGAGACCTTCCAAGGTCCCTTCTCACCCAGATTGTTCTGTGACTTTATTTCATATCTAAAAGCTGGAGGACCCTGCATGAATTTAAAAGCTCTACATGCCATGATCAGCCTCTAACCATCTTTATCTGTAATTTGCCCACTGCAATCTCTTCCTCACACCTAAGACTTCTGCTGTATGTTTTCAAGGCCAGCTCTGATTTGGTACAACTGAGTGATTTGTCATTTCACTAATAACAAGATCTCATGACTAGAAAAGCTCACTAGTTAGAAGGGAGCAGAGGCAGAAGGTCTTTTCTGTGTATGCATTCTTTTGGTACTGTGGAGGGGACTGATGGCTGGAAAGAATTGTCAGGATCTTTTGAAGCCAGGAAGAAGCCCCAAAGCTTGGATTGATTGAGCCTACACACACTTATAAGGCCACTATGTATGACACCCCTTCCCTGACATTTCATTCTCTTCATTGAATAGGAAGTCAGGACCCAAGTCTCAGTTTTACCATACCTGTTATCCGTCCCAGCTGACCATAATGGAAGTGCCCAACCAGGCCCCCAACATGCGCACCAAGGCTCACACCAATAATGTGAATGGATGTTGCAGAGACTCCCAGGGCCTGCAGATGATCATACAAATACGTATTTCTATAGAAGAAAGGTGAAATACCAGCAGTTCCATAACTCTTCTCATGTAGGCTTGCTTTTGAGGTATACAGTGGAGAACAAACTAGATGTGAGAATGATGGCTATTGCTCTTTCTGCTTTTCAGAGTCTTTCTTTTAGTCCACACATGCAAAACCAGCAGAGGAAATAATTTTATTTCACTTTTATACCACTATTGTGCACATTATACCCTTACTCATTATTTTAAGATTACATTTTCAGAGATAAAGGATTTATTCATAGGTTGAACTGCCAGATAAAGCACAGTCACTTAGACATGATGTGAGGTGACTCCATCTGAAGGGATCCTGCTGGCTGCAGGCTGTTCTGCATGATGCAGTAGCATACAATGGGTGAGAATGAGACCATGGGAGTGAGATGAAAAATCCTGCCTTTGAAATATGTGAGGTTATATCCTGCAGCAGTACTGAGGCTTATGAGAAACTAGAAGTAGTCTTCTGTGGTGTAAGCAGGAGAAATTGGACAAAAAAGTCCTTAAGTAGCTGGACTAGAGCTCAGCACAAACACAGGACGGATGCTGGGGACCAGAGTGGCCCAGTAATTTGTTCACTCTGTGACCAAATCAGTAATGAGGGGTGACAGGCCTCTCCCCTCCCAGCCCTATCTCCATCCTCCTGATGTCACAGCTGCTCCAGAAGTGTGAGTGCACACTCTGGCGCATACTCAGGATCTCCCATACTGTGCAGTCAGGGTCTAGAGTGCAAATGCTGCACAGAGTTTACGCATGGCTGATAAATGCAAAGATATACCATCCTCACTGCATAAGCATTGTTCAGCTGTGCTGTGCTTGAGCTTACCAGGAGCTTGCTGATGAAGTGTGAGATGAAGAGGGCCAGCTGTGTGACATTTTCCACTGCGGAGTGATAGGCTCCTGTAGACCCTTGAATCCAGTCCACTGCAATCACATTTACCTGACTTGTGTGCAGTATTGCATGGACAAGTCCTTCAATCCAGGAAGGTTTTGTACCCAACGCCCTGTGGATTAATCAGAAACAAATATGTTAGGGGTTTTCTAAAGTAGGGTGTGTGACAAAATATTGTTCACTGATGCTGGAGCTTCATATATCTCAGAGCAGACTGTCAGACAGCTGCTGAAAAGTTGTTCTGGTGCCAGACACATATACCTGGCATGTCACTGCTGCAGTGTAGTAACAAACACTGTCCAGAATGGGTTGATTCAGAAAGGAACCAACCAAGAAGAACATCTGTAGGGCTCGGGCTGAGGTCTTGGTCTTGCTATGGTGTTCCAGTTAGCCACTACAGAGCCCATCTGGAAAGGGTGAACTTATGGGGAACTCCTGGTCCTGTTCTGCTGCCAACCAGTAGGAAGTCCTGGGTCAAACCACACAGTCTGTCACTGCTACACTGGGAAAATGAGGAGGTTGTGTACTACCCACTTCCCCTACTACCACCTGGGGCCGGGGTGTGCTATGTCATGTGAGGGCAACTGCTGATTTTCTGTAAAGACCCTGCAACTCCTTGTGTGGTTTCATCTTCGTTTTCTAGGCACTTGTCATTCAGGCTTTTGCACATCAAATCAAATAACATTAAATGGTCACAGCTGGCTGAAAAATGGCACTGTCAAAGAAGCTAGCAATATGGTGACAGGTTAAAAAAACCCTGGTTTACATCCCTACATTTTCAAGATTAGAAGTACTGTGTGTCTGGCAGGGATTCTAAATGACTGGCTAATCCAGGCTGCTGATGAACCAGGACATGAGCTGCAAGGAGACAATTTAAAGGGAAGAGGATCTTGAAGAAAAGACTTCTTAAATAAAAAGATTGAAAGAAAAATGGAAGAGAAAGGAAAGGGAAAGGGAACAGGCAAAGAGAGAGAGAAAAAGAGTGAGATAAAGAATGAATGAAAGTATAAAAGAAAGATGGAAAGGAAAGGGGGAAGAGAAAGGCAAAGGAATAGGGAAAATAATTTCCTAACTTGTTTTAGGCTCCAAAAATGTGAAACAAAAAATGGACAGCTAGTCGCACAGTAAAGCACATGCTCCTCCTGTTTCAAATTGGGTCACAGGAGGCTGCAACATGAAAATTGCAATATTTTTAAAAAGACTTTATGTTCCTTGGGAGAATGCTGAAAGGAATGGGAGGATAGATAGTGTTCTCCTTGATTCTCCCAGTTGGTGTTTGGGACCAAGGTAGAAGGAGTAGAATGGATCAGTTGAGTGAATGGCTGCACAGATGGTATTGTGTTAATAATTTTGGCTACTTGAACATACCTTCAATAGACTGGGTATGTTGATGTTGGATGGGATGCAACTGACCAGGAGGGCCAAGAATATATTGGGCAGCAAGCTGGCTGGGCTTATCAGCAGTGCTTTAAACTGGATTTGATGTGGGAGGGGGATGTACTTGTAAGTGACAGAGAAGAGTCAGAGAATGCTGTCATTTTAGGAAGCAGCAGAAGAAAACCTCAGATTGGTCCCAGAGAATTTGGGGAAGGCTCCTCCAGGAAGGTAAAACAGCCCAGCTGAAGTGCCTTTACACCAATGTTTGCAGCATGTCTCTCATGTCCCTGAACCTCCAGGTGGGTGTCGGGGCAGCAATATCCCTCCCACTGTAAGAGAGGAGCAAGTCTGAGGCCACCTCATGAGGCTGAATGTATACAAGTCTATGGGGCCAGATGACATGCATTCTAGGGTCCTGAAGGAACTGATTGATGTGGTTGCCAAGTCACTCTCCATCATACTTGAAAAATCATGGCTGTCAGGCAAAGTTCCTGGTAACTGAAAAAAATGAAACATCACTCCCAGTTTTAAGAAAGGAAAAAGTAAGACCCAGGAACTACAGGCCAGTAAGCCTCACATCTGTGCCTGGGACTTTCATGGAGCAGATCTTCCTGGAAGAGATGTTATGGCATACATGAGATGAGGAGGTGACCCAAGACAGCCAATATGGCTTCACCAAGGGCAGATCATACCTGACCTTTCATGAAGAAGTGACAGCATCGGTGGACAAAGGATGGGCAACTGATGTCACCTACCTGGACTTCTGCAAGTCCTTTGACATGGTCCCACACCACATCCTTATCTCTAAATTGGAGAGACACAGATTTGAAGGTTGAACTATTCAGTGGATAAAGAACTGGTTGGATGGTTGCTGCAAGAGTGTTGTAGTCAATGGTTCTATGCCCAGGTGCAGGCTGGTGATGAGTGGTGCCCCCAGGCGTCAGTCTTGGGACTGGTGCTCTTCAACATCTTTATCAATGACATAGACTAATATTGTATCTTTGGCAAGTTTGTTGGTGACACCAAGCTGAGTGGTACAGTTGGTTCAACAGAAGGAAAGGATGTCATTCGGACTGACCTAGACAGTCTTGAAAAGGAACCTAATGAGATTCAACAAGGCCTAATATAGACTAGGAGAAGAAATCCTGGAGAACAGCCTTGCAGAGAAGGACTTAGGAATTCAGGTGGATGAAAAGCTTGATATAAGCCAGTAGTGAGAGCTTGCAGTCTGGAAAGCCAACTGTATCCGGGGCTGCATTAAAAGAGGGGTGGCTTCATCTAGAATACTGCACTCGGGCGAGGGGCCCCCAGCACAAGAAGGATGTGGAGCTGTTAGAGTGGGTCCAGAGGAGCTCTGTGAAGATGATCAGAGGGCTGGAGCACCTCTCCTACGAAGAAAGGTTGAGGAAGATAGGCTTGTTTAGCTTGGAGAAGAGAAGGCTCCGGGAGATCTCATTGCAGCCTTCCAGTACTTAAAGGAAGCTCATCAACAGGAGGGAACCTGTCGGGGAGGGGACCGGCGATCAGGAATGACTCGAGTCAAGTTAGCAGCAAACAGAGAGAGAGAGAACGAACGAACGAACAACGATTATCTACTACCAACGAACAAGCAACAACGAACTTGCAACGAACTAGCAATGAACTTTATTGCGCAGATAGAAAAGCTTATATATGCCACATGAGAGACACACACAATAGAGATACATTGGCTGGACACCCAAAAGAAGGCACACATGGCAAGGGTACATTGGTTAGGTACACATAACAGGTGTCCATTGGACCTGTGAGTTTGCAAGTAGCCTATCACTGTAATATCACGAGAAGCTGCCCCTTCGCCTCTTCCCTACTGCCACCTGCAGCTTCTTGTTTACACCCGTTCTCACAAGGTCGCCATATCTTTAATGCTTTGCAGATGTCCTTTCTCAGCAAGCCAGCTCTCCACAGGAACCCAACAGTCTGATAGTAGTAGGACAAGGGGAATGGTTTTAAACTAGAAGGGCAGATTTAACTTAGATGTTAAGAAGAAATTATTTACTCAGAGGGTGTTGAGGTGCTGGAACAAGTTGCCCAGAGAAGCTGTAGATGCCCCATCCCTAGAGGTGTTCAAGGCCAGATTAGATGGGGCTTTGGGCAGCCTGATCTAGTAGTTGGCAACCATGTTCATGGCAGAGGAGTTAGAACTAGATGATCTTCAGAAAGTCCCTTCCAAATCAAGACATTCTATGACTCTATGATTCTGTGATTTTGTGATTCTATGATTCTATGAAGGGTGAGTTGTAAAGAGAGTTGACAACAGCATTTTTTCCCACCCCTGGCCCTGTCCCACCCACAGTCTCACAGGCAGTTTCCAGGTATGGTTTGGCACTGAGCACACCAGGCTCTGCTCTTAGCAGGTGTTTCAAATGTAGTCACTGCTGGGGAGAGTTAGATTGTCAGATGGGCAGGAGATTTCCGTGCCAGCTCCACAGAGGGCCTGGGAATGCCCTGCCTGTTTAATTTGTGAATATAAATTTAACTATAATGCTCTTCTTTCTCTCACCTGAACCCATGGATTATTATCTTCGTTTCCAGGCTGCTATTGAAGCCGGAGTTCTTGATGCCATCATCAGCCAAAATTAGCTCCCCACAGCTAGGGCTGGAGGAGGTGAATAGAAGAAACTGGACATTAAGCTTACTGCCATGTAGGAAATTTGCCGTCTGGAAATCAGCGCAACGATGCCCCAAGGTTCTGTTTATGTTCCCTGCAATGAGAGGGAGTGAGAAGAATATTTGGCTTGTGTCTGTATGGTGGAAGAAAAAGCTCATTCTAATTCACTAGGAATCTGGCTTCTATTAATAAAAAGTGAAAGGCTAGAACATGGATTAAAATCAGCCTATTCTGGAAAACAAGTATTGCCTAATGAAGCTGTTCTGCCCTTCGATGGAATTGGAGCATTGACTGGAGAAGAAAACTGCGGATGTCTGTGGACTTCTGAGAATTGTTTTACTGAGATGTGAATGAAAACAAAAAAAAATCCATCAAATTCATAACTATTACAAAACTGTGTAAATTTAGGCTATAAATCAAAGAAAGACCTACGTAGCAGACCTACATGGTGTGTATGGCTAGCCAGTAGAACAGGTAATCCACAAAAGAGCTCCATCTTTTGGCATTCTAGAGAACTGGTTGCTATTTCAGAATGGTTATAGAAGGCAACATGCTGGATTGACTAAAGACAAAATTTATTGACATGTGATGAGCAGGAAGCCAAATAATTGATGAAACGATCCCTTTTGACTTAAAAAAAGGTTACTCTGTGAACAGACATAGTTGCATCCTGATAAAATGACAACGCATGTTCCTTTCCTTTTCTAGACCGGAGGAAGTGAAACAGCTTTAAATCTGCATGTTCAATTAAAAAAGAAAAAATCCCAAACAACCAGCTCCCAACTGCTGCCTGTTCCCACAGAAGATATTTTACAGCAGTGAGATGGAACTTGGCCTAAGACTAAACACAAAAAAAAACACACAAAATTTCGTACTCAGATCTCCCCTTGTGGGATGCAGCTGTCCCTTACTGTTGTCTTTTCTGGTCTTTCTGTGAGCCAGAGAGAAAAGGGAAAGACATTGTCTGGCAGCCGTTCAGAAAAACTGCTGCTCATGAACCAGCTTTACTTAAAGGGCACGCTTAGCAAAAGCAGAGCATATCAGAAATGGCATCAGGGGAGAAGGATTGTGAGTGAAAAAAAGATCTCAACTAAAGCAAGAAGTGGAGGTGTGGCTTTTATTTTCCCTCAGCTACTGCAGATTACACTTCCTCAGCTTTCAAATCAGGAGTTGCCAGTGCCGAAGCTCAAGTGGTCTCTTTTCCACCTCCCTGCACTTCAGCACAATTCTGGAATGCTCTTTTATGTCATGTTAGTGGAGTAAAGTCACGGAGACAGATGGGATAAGGAAGGACTTTTCCTGAGCTGGTCATTCTCCTGATGTCTAACTGGATTACAGCAAAGACCTCTTGAAACACAGGTATGCTGGGGAGAATTTAATTCAGATCCTTCTTTGTAAAGTCTTCAATCCCTTTCCATGCATTCATGCCTTTTCTTACCTGCTTGCGCAGAGCTAAGCAGCAAGATGCCAGCGAGGACAAAGAGGGGTTTTCTCTTCGGATCCTCAACCATTTTCCTGTTAGTCCACTACAAGTATGAGGATTGTACACAGGATAACAACAGTGGTGGGTTGTTCATTCGGCTTGGCTCGGTCAATGATCAACTAGGCTCTGCTCTTTTGGGAAAACGAGTAGGGGCAATCTCCTCTGCTCCTGTTTGATCATTAGTCAAAGTCTGTGTCAGCAGAGGCTTCACTGTTATTTTGGTTAAAATAGATGTTGACACCCCTTTCCTTCCTATTTCCTTTTCCTGAAGGCAAGAGAAGTAGTTGCAAGGTTTCATAATATGTTTGTGGCAGGAAGGCTCCCAGCTATTTCATCAATGTCTTTCTTTTTGGTGCATGTTGGCCTTCCTTGCAGGAGAACAGGCAGCTTTGCCTTTGACTGTTTTAAGTGGCAAGAAGCAAAAGAGAAAGCTCATTCCCTCCCCAGGTGGAATTTACAGCTGCTTTACTTGACGAACAAAATGAGGAAATTGATTTGGTCTGACTGGAAAGATGACCAAAAACCTTTCCAGAAGCACCAGGCATTACCTTCATTCACAATTAACTGGCAATAGCAGTTATTTCCTTACCCCAGCTTGCTCTGTCCAAGATTACTGGTGAAGAGCAGCTGTTTTAGGCAGAACTTCTTTTTTTCTTCGAAGACACTCCTGAGGGAAATTCCCCCCAGTACTTGTGGGGAAGTTTGGCAGCATTAACTGCTTGGCCCCAAGGGCTGCTGAAACCTTGGCCCAACTGCATCTTCCAAGAGACACACAACAGACATGGCCTGACCCTGAAACACTTACTTAGCTCTGTGGTCATGCAGGCTTATTGTCTGAGGAACAGATTCTCAGTGTTTCTTCAAATACATTACTGAATTGGTGTCAACTGGTTGTCTAACCAACCCATTTTCCAAGATTTAGCATTGCAATACAAAGAACCAGGCTTCTAGCCCAGCTCAGGTGAATTCTGACACTGCACGACACAAGTTAATTCGAGACTGCAATAGAGCCCATCCCACTCCCTTGTCATTACACCCACAAAGTGCACTGATCTGATTCATTTCTTAACAAAGAAAAAAGGACATAAGCTTCTATAATCCTCCCAATAAGCTGTGCCATTTCATGCAAGCCTCCTTTTTGCACCACTATGTGAATGTACAGATTTGTTAAACGCTCTATCATGCAATAAAAAATACTTCTGAAAATAATAAATCTTCATTATATTGAAGATTCTGTTGCCTTAGCACCTTTTTTTTTCCTGTAATCTCAGTATTTAGCTGTTCTGTGAACTTTTTCTGCCAGCATACTGCAGTGGTCCCTCATGCAAACACAGAAAACCACCTTGCTGCTCTGTGCTTAAAATGTTTTACCAGTAAAACTATTTTAGTGTAAAGGTTTTTCTTTGTTTTAATTTGTGAACTTAATTACAGTAAGTACAGTTATATCCATTCTGAAAGGTACTGCTGGCACCATGATTTTACTCCCCACAGGGAGAGCCTATAATAACAGTAGGGGCTTCTATGCTGTTGAAAAAGCTTTCAGCCCACACCAAATTGAAGCTCTATGTGACACACTTAAGTCAGTCAACAAACAAATGTGATTTTATGCACAAATTCTTATTACTGTGGGAAATGTCACCACCTCACTTACAAAACAACAGCTGGCAGACACATATCAGCATTTTGACGTGCCCAGATGTCAGGAGAAAATCTGACTGCAGGAAGACTCACTTAAGTGTGAAAGCAATTAAGTGGCAATGGAAACAATGCAGCCTGAGTAGCAGTGTGTGTCCTTGGGGAAAACAGGTTGCCATACCAGCAAGCTGTGACTAAGTCTACTCCTTGACTTCTCTGCATTCAAGAAAGGTTATGAAACTCTAGCATGGCTTTGCTCATGGTGAGTTAAGGGCAGTTCTACCCCACTGTTGGAATACTTGACATCACAGCTCCTTTTCTGTCCTTTGCCCCTCGCATAGAAAGCACAGCTTCGGGTGTATGTAGCCCCTGCATACTGCTCCCAGGAGAAACCAAGGGTTTAGTTCCCAGCTCAGCAAGAAGTGATTCAAATCCCTGACTTTCGGAGAGTGTCCTGGCTATGAGAAAGCAGAAAGAAAACATTAAAGACTGGCTTGGCAAGTGAGGGGGGGGAAGCATGGGTGACTCAGATTGGATCCTCAGAAAAGAAGGGAAAACAGTCCTTCCCTTGAGTCTTGAGCGAACACATAAGAGTTCCTCCACCTATAATTGCTACACCAGCATGGACAAGAAGATACGTTGCTACCTATCCTTACAGTCTCTCAAAACTGGGGAAGCCAAGGTGGGTGTCTCAGCCACTGGGCTCAAGTTTCCCTTTCCTTTTCTCTGCCCATAATGCCCTAATTGCTCTCTACAAAGAGGAACAGTTCCAGTAGGAAGAAGTCAGCCCTACTTTCGGTGCGTGTGGGTGACCTGCTGAGGTTCCTTCCATCTTAAAATAACCTAAGCAAAAGTATTCTGTCAAAGAATCACAGAATGTCTTAGGTTGGAAAGGATTGTAAAGCTTATCCAATTACAGCCTTCCTTGCCATGGGCAGGGTGGCCACCCACCAGAGCAGGCTGCCCAGGATCCCATCCAACCTGGCCTTGAATGCCTCCAGGGATGGGGCATCCACAGCTCTCTGGGCAGCCTGTTCTGGCACCTCACCTCCCTCTGAGTAAATTATTTATTCCTAATGTATAACCTAAATCACCCCTCTTTTAGTTTAAAACCACTCCCTTTGTCCTATCACTATCAGACCATGTAAAAAGTCAGTTTCCCTCTTGTTTATAAGCTTTCCTCAAGTACAGGAAGGTCACAGTGAGGTTTCCTCAGAGCCTTCTCCAAGCTAAACAAGCCTAGCTCCCTCAGCCCTTCTTCAAAGAAGAGGTGCTCCAGACCCTGCTTCAGATTTCTTCCTGCTCTCTCAGAAGATCACATAACCCACAGGAAGGCTATAGTGGGCAGGGTAGGAGATAGCACCCTTCAAAACAGTTTCATCCAAAGCCCCTGGCTTCTGGGAGGACATTTTACTTGTCAAGCAAGCTAGTCAGCTGCAGGGAGCTGGTGAACCAGTGTACTGCAGAAAGGTATGACATTTCTGGAGTACTCACTGTGACTTGCCCAGAGAGGTTGTGGATTCCCTGTCCCTGGAAGTGTTCAGGGCCAGGCTGGATGGGGCCCTGGGCATTCTATGATTCTATGATTCTATGACTATGACTTAGAGCCTTTGCAGTGCAGGGAGCTGCTAGTGGGCTTGAGAACAGGAGCAAGGACAGAAGAACAGAAGACTGAGTCATGGGCTCCTGTCACTAAGCAAAAGGAACTTCTGGGATTGAAAGAACAAGAGCAAATGGTGTTAAACTGAAAGAGGGGAGATTTAGGTTAGATGTTAGGAGGAAATTCTTTACTCAGTGGGTGGTGAGGCACTGGCACAGAGGATCTGTGGGTGCCCCATCCCTGGAGGCATTCAAGGCCAGGTTGGGTGGGTCCTTGGGCAGCCTTAGCTGGTGGGTGGCAGCCCTGCCCACTGGATGGGCTTTGAGGTCCCTTCCAACCCAAATCATTCTGTGATTCTGTAACAGGTCCGACACCATCTGGGGTCAGTTCTATGCCGTGCAGGTAGGCATGTGGGTACAGCCTAGCTATGGTGTTACTCTTATTTTATAAAGACCAAGGCAGCATAGCTCAGCGCACCATGCAGTGTCACTGTAGCCCATGCTGCAGCTGCAGTGATGAGGTAAGTGAGTTTACAGCAGCTCCTGGATGGAGAGGAAATCCGTGGAGGCTGAACGTGCCTCAAGGCTGCTGGAGGGGCAGGTGGAGCTGGCCTTCCTTTAGCATGAGCACAAGCATGGTACCAGCAGGAGACTGACATCCCCACCCCAGCAGCAGCTCACAGCACGGCTGCTAGAGCAACAACTTTTTCATGCTGATGGTCACTTAGGTTTCCTAAACTTCTGTGGTTATTTTCACTTTCTTCCTCAAAACCACGCTGTAATATTGAAGGCCAGCCATCAGTGACAGGGAACGTGTTGATTTTAGCTTTGTGAACGGGCTTTCGAGCAGCTGGCGTTGAAGGAAAGCCGCAGAACTGAAAACCGGTTTCAGGTTTCTGCTGTACTGTTTGCCTTCCGTCAGCTCGGGCAGGATGACCCAGCTGGCCGCCCGGCTTAGCGCTGAGGCGGCAGGGCGCAGCCCAGAGCCCTCACCCGGCACAGGCGGGAACTCCCCCGCACAGCGAACTGCTTGGAGCTCAGCAGACCCTCCCCTCCAGCTGCGACACCAACCGCCGCCACCAGTCAAAAAGTGCCGGGGGCAGCCGCCCATTCCTGCGGCGGGCTCGGAACGGCGGCGGCCGGCCGGGAAGTGCACGGAGCAGGGCCGACCCGGAGGCGGGCGGCCGCGCCTATCGGTTTCTCTCGGCCGTGATGCAGCCGGCGTTGCTGGGGCTACGCGTGCTGGTCAGCTCCTTCATGGGTGAGGCGGCGGGCAGAGCCCAGGACCCCGCGGGCGGCCCCGCTCCCCTCGCCGCTATGAGGGTGGAGCGGGGAGGGGTGCGGGCGGTGGGCGCCGCTCGGAGCTGGGGGGAGACGTGCACCGGGTGGGGAGAACAGAAGATCATAATTAGGTAAATAGAGAGGATAATGGTGGCTGCCGATGTCATTTTTCATTTCCATTTCTTTACCAAGAGGGTGGTGATGTGCTGGAACAGGCTGCCCAGAGAGGTTGTGGATGCCCCGTCCTTGGAGGTGTTCAAGGCCAGGCTGGATGGGGTCCTGGGCAGCTTGGTCTAGTATTAAAAGGGGAGGTTGGCGGCCCTGCCTGCGGCAGGGTGGTTGGAGCTTGATGATCCTTGAAGGCCCTTCCAACCCAAGCCATTCTATGATTCTATGATGATTCTATGTCCTTTGGGGGGGGGAGGAGGGGGAGGGATGGTAGCTCAGTTTCTCTTTCCTCTCTGTAATTATGTATATGCTGATTAGGATGGGCAATCAGGAGTACAAATAACAACTCTGCTGGTGTGGACTAAAATCGCATAGGTGAGATTTCACACCCTCTGTTTGTTTGCATGCTTACATTACTACTACTATTTGTGTTCTGGCCTGTGTGTAAATGTTTCTACTGCTGTGTTTGGGTTTTATCAAGGTAAAATAACTTGTCATATCCATATAAGAAAATCATAAGTCATACTGGTCTCAAAGAATTGTAGGGGCTGGAAGGTACCTCTGGAGATTTTCTAGTCTAACCTCCTGCTAAAGCTACAGCAGAATGCATAAGGGAGCATCTAGGTGGATCTTGAATATTTCCAGAGAAGTAGACTCCTCAACCTCTCTGGGCAGCCTGTTCCAGTGCTCTGTCACCCTCACAGTAAAGAAGTTCTTCCTCTGCCCAAGTACACACAGTATGTCAGTAGCACCTTGACTTGTCATGCAAGCTTCTAGTCTTGCAAACTATTTGCAAGCCCCTCTTCCACTATCTGTCCTCACATCCTGAATCCCAGCCTTCCCATCCTCCCTTTCCAGTGTCCAGGTTTAAAATACTGCTCCTGTGCCCTGGTCTCTTGTGTCTGGAAAAGGAAGTGAGAGAGGAGCTCAGAGCATAATCCATCCTGAAGACTTGCATCTTCATTTTCCTGTGGGAAACTTTGACATGTGGAAGCTGCCAGAGCATAGCTGCAGCTGCATTCTTCAGCATCCCTGCTCTACAGGGGTTGCTGCTATTCCCACTGCCCTGCCGGATCAGGTGTTTGTCTGATAAAACCACAGACTTGCATATTCGATGCTTAAAGAGTAAAGATCACATTGAGACAGTGTAGGACTTCAAAGGATAGTGGTCTTAGTAGGGTCTAAAATCAGTCATTGGAAATGCAAGCCAAAACTGAGAATGTACACAAGGCGGACAAAAGTGGCAGTGGTGACTGTGGCCCAGATCCTGCAGACTGCTGTAGAAACTATAGAGAGATCTCTACTGCCTGTATAAGGTGAATACATTTCTCACGACCTGCACCAGCAAGAGGATTGCTGTGCCACTGCTGCTGCAGACATCAGCCAAGCTTCTGCCAGCATTAGCAGGATTGGGACTTCATTCCAAGAGCAGATGAGATAAGGGAGGGAAACCAGGTGAATGAATTAGAGGAGCTAGAAGCATTCTGTATCTGTAGTGAGGCTCTTCTGGAAGGAGAATTTATGCTCTTGTGTCCAGAGCATCAACTCATTTTTAAGCAGTATTACTGTTTTGCTGGGTTCCTTTTAATGCTTTGTTTTTTCAGTTGAACTTTTTACAAAAATTGAAGTAAGAGAAAACAGCCTGTAAGAGCAGAAGGTACTTCATACACTGTTGATTACAGGCTCACAGGAATGTGCTTCTTGGCAACACTGTGGGTGGATTTTGTTTTGTTTTTTTCCTGACTTCTCCTAGAAGCATTTTAACCCTGAGGGTAGTTTTCACAGGGCTCAGTGAACCTTTCTAACAGTTCGCCATCTCCAGAAGTGGAGGTTCCAAATAGGCTGTTGTGCGTTGGCCTGGTCATTCTCTGGATTTAACTCATTGTACTAGTGGCAGTGTAGTTTGTCAGCAAACAAAGAATAAAAAAGAGAGTGAGTGCTGCTGGCTTCATTCAGGGAGCGTGCCAGAGGAGCAGGACTGTAAGGCTATGAAAGGAAGCTGAAGTCCTGGGGTTATAAGTCTGTATTACTGTTCCAGAGATAGGAATGATGGAGTTGAGCTCGAGTTCCTGTTGTCTGTGAAGCAAAAGTGAAAACTATGTAATTCAAGGAGAACTGCCCTGAGGTGAAGTTAGCTAATAATGCTTGTGTGTGTTTAGGCTGTTATATCAGGATTTCCTCTTGCTGTACTGGTGTGCAGCATTACCAAGTATGGGAGGGGTGTGAGTGCAGGTGTTGACCACTGTCCCACACTACTTAAGGATGGCAGGCTGCCTATAATGCTGGTAATGCTGTGCTGACAGTCTACACATACTTTCATCCTGGAGTACATGCAAAGAGAGGAACTCACTAGAGATGGAGATTTTCTTATAGATATGTTTGTTTGTTTACTATGGAGTGAATAGACACCTAGAAGCAAGCTAAAAGTAATGCTTTGGCAAAAAGAAAACACCCAAGTGAAGTTGTCACAAAAATAAGAGTCTACATTTTTACCTTCACAGAGAGGAATATCTTTTCCAAGTTGGAAATGTAGCCCAGTGGATTCTTCTTATTAGAAGTATATTTTAGATGCATCTCCTCAGAGTTTCTTTGGTATCAAGAGGCAAACTTTTAATGGCTAAGAAAACTTGTTTCAGCTTTACAATCAGTAATTGACAGTACTTGGCTCAGAGCTTCCATTTCAGTTCTATGAAGAAACAGACCTGAGCTGCAAAATTTTGGATTAGATTCTGTCCTTTATTCAAACACAGGACTTCAGATGCATTGCCAGAGAGGGTGGGGATCTGAAAGTTGTGAAGTTCCCATGCACTCCCTCTCAGTGGTACGAGGGAGAGAATCTGAAGGGCAAGAGCAAGGAAAACAAATGGGTTGAGATGAAGACAATGTAGTAAGCAGGGGGCAGCAGGAAGGGAAATGGGATTGTTAGTCTGGAAAAGAAGGGGCTTGGAGGAGGCCTTATTGCTTTCTACAACTGCCTGATTGTAACATGGTCAGGGTCAATCTCTTCTTCCAGGAGAATATCAATAGGAAGATACAAGTGATGCAAAGGGAGTGACAGAAGCTTTTTGCTGCTTACACATAGTTAAAACATTGGAGTGTGGGCTGCAGGCAGCCCTGTGTTGTTCAAGGGCAGCAGTGCACATCCCCAGGAATTTGCCACAATAAGCAAGCAGAATCCTCTGTTTTCTCTTACATGCAAGATTTGCAGTCACTCCTATACAAATCTTATTTGTTTCTGCAACAGCCTGGGAGGCTGGAGTTTGGGAACAGGATCGTGTCTGTGGCCTGTTGGGGAGGTAGGGAGCAGTATGTGAATATCTGCCCGTCTTTCAGTGTTGAGCATCTAGTCCTGGGTCCCCTGCAACTGTGGAGCTCATGATTCAGAGGGAATGTAACTACTTGGGGGAATTTACAATGGAAAAAAAAAAAGCCAGAAAAAAGGGGTAACTGGAAAGTTACAAGAAAAAAACAACCCAAAAAACAAGGCCTGCCATACCCTTAGCTGCATCAAAAGAAGTGTGGCCAGCAGGGCAAGGAAGGTGATCCTGCCCCTCTACTCTGTACTGGTGAGGCCTCACCTGGAATACTGTGTCCAGATACGGAGTCCTCAGTACAGGGGAGATGTGGACCTGTTGGAGTGTGTCCTGAGGCAGGCCACAAAAATAATCCAAGGGGTAGAACACCTCTCCTATGAGGACAGGCTGTTTGCTGGGGCTGTTCAGACTGGAGAAGAGAAGGCTCTGAGGTGACCTGATAGCAGCCTTTCAGTACCTAAAGGAGGGCTATAGGAAAGAAGGGTAGACTCACAGAGTCTGTGGTGATAGGATGAGGGGAAATGGTTTCAAACTAAAAGAGGGAAGTTTTAGGTTGGATGTAAGGAAGAAGTTTTTTTGTGATAAGGGTGGTGAGGCACTGGAACAGGTTGCCCAGATAGGTGGTGGATGTCCCATTGCTGGAGACACTGAAGGTCAGGCTGGATGGGGCTGTGAGCAGCCTGATCTAGCTGTAGATGTCCCTGTTTATTGCAGGGGAGTAGGACTATATGTCCTTTAAGGGTCCCTTCCAACTCAAACGATTCTATGATTCTTTGACTGACAGTAGTGCATGCTTGCCTCTTGTGAGCGGTTGCAATTTTCTCCTTTCTCTAATCCCTTCCAGTTGTTCCAGAAAAAAAAATCTCTTAGCAGCATCTTTTGATTCACTTTTATTCAATTTTAAGTCTTCTCGTAACAAACAAGATGAGGGAAGGTGACACTCAGTGGAGGAATTTCTCACTACTTTCCATTAGCTACCAGTTTGCTGCCTATCAGTGATTTCTTTAGATGATGCCCTTTTGTAGGAAGTACGGTTTCTCGAGGTTGTGTGCATTCCTGTCTATGTCTTTACTTATGCTTCTGCTGTTCATTCTAATCCTGCTTTTCTTTTTTCCTTCAGTCCATTTGTCTTTCACAAGAGTGAATATGAGGCTTATATCTTCCAGCTTTGAGACTTATGCATTTTGGTACCAGGAGTGCTGTTGTGTGTTCTTATGAACCATGCTAGGTCATCAGCCCCCTAAACAACCAAGCAGATTGGAGAGCCCTGGGGAAGACTAACACATATCCTTTGTCATGGAGGTCACTAGACCAAGTAATACTGTTTCAGTGCGGAATGGCCAAAGTATCTGCCATCAGATAGGAGTTGTGTGCCCTCCTGGAGTGTTCCGGAGTTGACAGTGGTCGCATGTATACTACTAAGCCTGGTTTCTTACATGAAGTACTGGGATGAACACAAGGCTGGAGCAGGATGCTTTTTGGGTTGTAAACAACTGTGTTCCCTTTGGAGAAATTTTCTGTATTTTTAATTTCTTAAATATTTTCACAGTTTTGGTGGCTGAAAATCATGACGTCTACGGTGATGGGCCTGGAAAAGATGACACAGGTAGGTCATTCAAAACAGGGCTTTGGGGGTATTTTTTGTTATTTGTTTGTTTTTCCCTTGGGCAGGTCAAAATAAATATAAAGAGCTTTTTAGCAGAATTCAGAATAAATAATTTGATTTTTCTTTTGATATTTTTGTATGTTTGTTAGAGCTGTGTTTCTAACCAATAGTTCAGAGGGCTCTGAAGTTCACAAACTACCGATGGGTTAGAAGAAGATAAAAAAAGATTTTATAAACAAACAGAAAAACCTTCCTTCTTTTGCTACTGCACTTAAAGGTGGTTTGAAATGGCTCATGTTTCAATTAGAGATTCTTCCAGGTTGCAAGGAGAAAGTCACAGCATTAGTGTGACACATGTAAGAAGCAATGAAAGGAGATGTGGATTTTCTTCTCAGCTTTCTCTGGCTTCTTATGGCAAATCTGTGCAGCTCTAATAATGCAAAATGTGGTTTAGCAGCTTAAGTCAGGTGGGAATCTGAAATTAATCGTAAAGCTTTCACTAAACTGTCTTAACATACAAGTCGTCTGAAGAATGTGCTATATATATTATATAAACAATGAAGCTGTCACTTTAAGGTAGAGTTGTATATCTTGCCAACTGTTGTGCTACCCCCACACGTATTTCTTAAAAGAATTTCTGTTTGCCTGCAGTTGTGGAAATATGAGGGGAGAATTAATTTTGCATCTGGCCTTTCACAGTCTAAAACACGTTAATGTGTTCTCGGTCAAGCTTAAACAGACTTGTTGCCTTAGGAACAGTAAATGTTGGTGGATGAATCACTAGACAAGGAGTTGAAACTACCTGGATCCTTGTGTCTGTTAAACAAAACTGAGCAAATGCCTTCTCTGGACTTCAGCTTCCCTCTTGATACAAAGAGAATGAAACTGTATGCAAATCACTTCATGTTTGAAAAGGAAAACTAGGTATATATGAAGGATCCTCTTTCATAGTAAATACGCAAGTTACCCTTTTGTCTGGTGTTACCTCTTATTTGCATGCAGTAGAATACAAGGATATTTCTTTAATATGTCATCGTGGGATCTTTACTTTTACTGGAAGGAAATCCTCAAGCAGACCTTAAGTAATGAAGTGCTTTGGTTTCAGAGCTTGGGTGTATTGCTGAAAAATAAATCTGAGCCTCAGAACACCAATCTAGAGATAGGATGCTTGTGAAATGCCAGTCTGGGAGATCTCACAGGCTTCTTTGAGAAGCACCAGTGCTGGTCTTGTATCTTCCACTCGATTTATATTCTAGGATTTTGAATATATTTATTAGGAAGCTAACGAAGCCCCGGTTCTGTTTTATCACACAGCCTGTGTAAATTTTGCCTGTACTTTTTTCTAGAAATTCCTTTTCCTCCAGAGGGATATGAAACGTGAGCATTTTCATTCAAGTCAGTAAAAAACACATTTTTTTCCCAGTCTGCTGCAGTGATTATTCACACACCAACGTTCCATTGTTTTCCACAAAGAGCTGATAATAAGGCCCTTGTTTGGAGAAGTAAGAGGTCCTCCCTTACCTGATAAAGGGAAATACCACTCATAGTGACAATGAGGATAAGGAGACCCTTGGATTTTTATGGTTATTGCAACTGATGCAGGAAGAATGGGTTTAGAATAGTGCTCCTCATTTGGAGAGACATGAGTTGTTTAGATGATGGTGAGTTCACCAGCTTTCAGGCCACTGTCAAGAGTGACTGTTTCACATTTTGCTGGAGTAATGTGAATCGTACTCATGTAAGTCACACTTGGAAATAACCTCAGCAGAACTGATGGGCTTGAGGGAATTGTGTTCTAGAGAGCACTGTTGTTTTTATGTATGTATATATATATTGGTCGGGCACAGTGTTGCTCATTTTTAACAGTAGGTGGTGACTGCAGGTACAGACATAGTGAGGTGATGACTTTCTCCAAGCGTGAGCAAACACCATCCTGATGGTCAAGAAAACAAGCAGAAGAATCAGGAGATCAGCTTGGCTAAGCAAACTACTGACAAACTTTTTTGTGGCTGAAACAACTAGGTCTATGAACTATGAGAGGAATGCAGTGAGTACTACATGCCTTGATTTGAGCAGGGCTTTTTGTGCAGTCTCTCACAGCATTGTTGGAGACTGAAGTTGGGATGTCCTAGTCTAAATAAGTGCCTGTGTATACAGATAGAAAATGTGTTAGAATGTCAGGCCTGCTGTTAGCAGCTAATGTTTTTTTTTGTTGGTGGTGTTTTCTTTTTTCTCCAATGGATACCAGTGGCAAGTGGACTACTCGCAGAAGTCTGTTCAGGAGCCTGCACTTTTCAATATTTATTTATCGTCTTGGACAGGGAAGTAGAAAACAGTGTACTTGAGTTTATTAAAGACTGCTGAATATGGAGTGCAGCTGGTCTGTATAAGGGTAGGACTGCTGTTCAGAAAGAGCTGGAGGAGTGGTCCGGAGTGAACCTCATGAAGTTCTGCAGGGGAAACAAGGTGTCCTGTGCTAGGATGAGTGGACTAAGACCCTGCAGTGGTGTAGGCTGAGGACTGCCTGGCAAGAGAGTAGCTCTGCTAAAAGGTGCCTGTTTTTATGAACACTGCGCTGAAACATGTATCTATACTGCTCCCTGGCAGCAAAGAAGACTAATAACATCCTAGGCTGTTTGGAGAAGAGCTTGAGCCAGTAGGTTAAAGGAAGTGATTATTTTCCATTACTTGGCACTTGGTAGATGATACATGCTATCCTCTGAGGCTGGAAAAGTGCTGATAAATGTGAGTACGTTGAGCGGAGTGCCACCAGCATGGTCAATGGCTAGAGCAAAATGCATTTTGTGAAGCAGACCATAAGGAGAGTGTGGGAGGTGAGTGCTTGTTCCACAGTGGGGTTGTTATGGGGAAGACTGTTAGCTGCTGATGTTGGCAGTATGGTAAGCTGTGGCTGTGACCTCACTCTTGAGTGCTGGCCTGTACTTGGAAGCTGAGGAGGGGCTGCAGGCTTGGTAACTGTAGCTGTCTTCTGCTTTCTCTTTAGACACTGTTCAAAAGGAGATCAGCAGCTTTGTGGCCAAGTATGAAGATGACAGCATTGAAAATGAAGGAGGTAAGTGCCTGCATAGTGAAGTGTTTGTCTGCTTGGCTTTTGCCTAAAGCTTGTTGATGTGAAGCTATGGGTGGTGCCATTGGCTCTGGGAGCCGTCTGTGCTTGGCCTATGTGGAAAGAAGCTTGAGGACATTGTGGCTCCAGGTGTGGAGGAGGGGGTGTGTGTGTTCTGTGATATCCCCTACTGTCAGTGGGGCTGTAGGTTGGGGCTGTTATTGGTGTAATGCGGGTGTGATGATTGCTATGAAATCAGATGTTTGTGACGGAAGTGCTTAGCAGACTGACCAGTCTCTCTTTGAAATTCTAAAACTGAAATTTGCTAGCATTCATTAATAACACAGCTCTTTCTCATGCTAATTCTTCTGTGTCATGCCTTAACAAATGATAATGGGTGATAGTGGTGATACGTCTGTGTCAGTAGACAGAACTGTTATTCTGCCTTTTAAATTGTAAACACTGTTGAACATCGTATCAAAATAGAGAGCTATTGCATAACATAGGTGGCTCTTTATTGCTTAGGTATGCAGATACCTTTTCTTATTTTCACAAAGAATGCCAAATTTACTTAACTCATGGTTTTTCTTGTGGTTTGAACTTGTTTTTAAACCTACAGGGGTGCTGTGGGAAAGCTCTTCTAAGTAAACAGGGTAGTGAGCCTGAGGACCTACACATAGAATGAGAAAGCTGGTAATTCTTTGTATGGGAGAATAGTTGATCAGTGCTTCATCTCTTTAGTGAAATTCCAGGCTGCACTTATGCACTGTTCCTTAACATTTATGCCATAATGCTTGAACTAATGAAGTCCTTTACTCAGGTGTGTGGGAACTGTTGAGTCATGGCCTGAACCACTGATTGAGCACCTGGGGAAAGGACCCAGTCAGCCCTGGGAGCACAAGTGAAGGCAATTCACCTGTGTGACTGGAAGGGGTGGAGCCTGGCTGCACCTCTCTTAGACCCCATTTATTAAGGGCTGACTGCTACTGTGGAAGGATCTCTGGTTGGAGATCTCTTCCTTGTGGAGTTTTTCCCCATGAGCCTAGATCCTAGGAGATGGGTGAGTATTCCTTTCCTGTTTGTCCTTTTGCTATTCTGCTCCTGTATTGCCTTTCCACTGTGTAATCTTTCTTAATCTTTCTGACTGTAACACTCAGGTATCAGTTCTGTATGCTGTATTTACAGTGGGGACACAACAGGCCTCCATTTAAACATATTCCAAGCAGTTTTGCCCTCTCAGTCTGTTTTTGGTGGTAGATGTGCAGACCGTTTGTGTAAGGTTACACATGTGTTTCCTGGAGTACAACGACATGGAGAATATAAAAACTTATATCAGTCCTGCCCCAGGTCTGAGAGCAGAAGCATATAAAGCTATCTATTAATGAAGTATACAGGCAAGACCTTACAGTCTTTCATCTGTCCAGACCAGCATACTGTGTCTGTAGAATTTTTCTATAATAGAGAAAGCCTGTAGAAAGCTAACTGATTTCACTCTTGTTACTATTCAGTTTCACACTGTGATTCCCAAGAAATACTGTATGTCGTACGTTTGGCTCTGGGATCATTGACCTTTCATTTATAATGATAAATCTTACTGGCGTGGCAGCAGGCAAAGGACAAAGAAAGCATCAAACATTCATCAAGAGCAGTTGTTGCACTTAGTGTGACTTCTACCTCTTAGTATTGCACAAAATCCTGTTTAGCCCTTATGTGTGGAAAACTCCAGAGTGACTAACTGTGAAACGGCTTCCAAGAAGCCAAGAAGAATCTCAAAGTCTTGGTCTTTGTGGCAGCCACGTAGGGGAGGTAGGAGTTATTTCCCAACGTAGCAAATGGATTGTCTGCTTGTAGGAGTGCAATCAGCTGGCTGCAATAATAGTAAATTTCACCTGTAAGTAAATATGTATTAAATCTTCCCAATTGTTAGTCTGTCTGTGAAACTTACTCTGGATTAGATGATACAAAGGACTGTTTCTGAACTTTGAATCCATTCAGTAGGCAATTAACCTACCTGGGTTTGAGAGGCTCATTGTGATTTACTGTAGCCCAGGCATGCTCTGATTCTACAGAGCTTTGTCTTTGATGTTGATGGGTGAAAATTGTTCCAAGCAGATACAAATCACGTGATGGCTTGAACCAGTCTGACAATTTACTGTCACTAAAAGTGGAGGTCTTGCTTTTTGTGCGTGCTCTGATGTTCATCACACCCCTCTGTGAACCATGTAGCAGTAAACTGATCCAGAAGGAAAGAAATACTGTTTTTTGCTGGAATAACAGGTAAAGTGTGATTGTAAATGACTTTGATAAGCACTGTGCTAGTGCTGTGAAGGAGATGAGATGCTGATCAGCAGTGGATACATTATTTATGAACGATATAAATGTAATTCTTTACTAATAAATTAGGTATATTATAAAACACGCACAAAAATAGAAGTTGAAAAGGGATTAGATTAGAGATATAGTCTTGAACTTACTAGATTTTAACCTCCTGTGCTGCAACTTTCCCTTGTCTTCAGTTTCCTTGCTTGTCAAATAAGAACTCTGTTTAGTCCTCCAAAGAGAACTGAAAGCACCTGCCGTTACTGTGTGGGAAGAATAGCAGCAGCATCACTTGCACGTGTGGTGCAAAAAAATTATAAACCTGAGTCTTTGCCTAAAAGTGGTGTCTTAAGGGTATAGCTGTCTGATCCAAAGTCATGGAGTCAGAGCAGCCTTCCAGGTTACTGGCTACTTAGCTAGTGACTGGCAGTAGCTGATAAATGTTCTCATTCAGCTCCAGTTCAATGCAACATATATCACTTTAAACAGATTACTGTGGTAATTGGCTAGTGTCTATCAGATGCCATGGGTCTAATAGCTGCTTGGAAATGGTTTGTTTACGTTGATGTGATAGTATCTTAATTCACCTTCACACAGTATTAGTGTTTAAAGCCTGCAGTATTCTTGTATAACTAGTACAGTTTCTAGAATACATAATAGTTTACGTATGGACTTTTTTATTTTGCTCCAGAATCTTAGATCATAAATAATTGCCTTGTGAACCAAACAACTGTTTGAGCCAGTGGAAGAGAATTCAAGTGGAAGAGCGGCTATCTGTTCTCTTGGAAGCAGTCCAGAAGCACTAAAGTTGTCCATAAAGTGATGTTTTGAAGACTAGTCCAGCTGTTTCCAGTGCCTATTTTTCATTCCTCGGAGTGGATGGCCTCCTTTTTGAATGTTGCTGCATAGACGTAAAGAAGTTAAATCATGGACAAAAATCTCTTCTGTATCGTTTTGTATCAGGTTTTAATGAACAGCAATCTACTAACAAAAGTTTTAACAGACAAGGTTTTTTTATAACTGTTAGGTAGAATCTTAAAACAGCCCAAGCTGGAAGGGACCTCAGAAGATCATCAGGAGCAACCTTTAGAGACTGACAACCTTTCAGACATAAACAAAGTCATATTCATAAATGTAGATAAACAAAACCTGATCAGCTTTCTGTTTAGCTTTTGGATCAATACACATACAGCCACGAGAGAGATGATTCATCCTTCAGCAGTTTCAAATAGATGGAAGTTTGAATTTGCTATTTTTTGGGATCTCCAACAGGAACCTGATGCTCCAGATAAGTATTCTCAAAGATAGCTATCTGCTGGAGTCAGTGGAAGACTGCTAAACTGTGATCAACTCCTGCTGGTGGTTGACTTTAAGATAAAGCTGTGGTTTGGTTTGTTCTTAGATTCAAACAGAGCTGCTGCTGTTAGGACTTTTTTGTTTTCCTTGAACTTTTGATATTTCTGGGGAGAGGGGTTATTTTATGTCTTAGCTACTGCTTCACATTATGCTAAGAGAATGTCAGCCTATCCATTTCTAAAGAAGAGTAATAGGTTTTTAGGTTGCTCATGACTGGAAAGAGAACTTGAAAACTGAGCTCATAAATACACTGAAGCTCAAAAAGAATAAAAGAGAAAAGAATATCATGTATTAATGTTTTCAAAACATCAAGTTGTGGAGTGTGAATTCTGCTTGCTGTTTGTTTATGGAATCTAGAATGCCATTTCAGTTGGTTTTGATATTTGTGTATGAGAAGATTCATAAAAGTTTTTGTAGCACAAATGAAGGCAAAAGCCTTTATTTGAGAAATAGGTGTTATAGGAAAGATAGGAAAGAGGAATTAACTCACCCCTCCCGGCAACAGTCTGGAGAAAAGGATGAGCTAAGGAATGTGACCCTCCTCTGTTTGTACCATCCCGCCGCAGGAGGAGAAGGGTGGGGGAGAAGGGGGCCCCGCGCAGACTCAGATTGCAGGGAAGTATCGCGGAGTCAGAAAGGAGGCTCTAAACCGCCCCCCTGCCTGCTCCAGGCCCTCACAATCTCACATAGCTCACTCATTGGTTCAGGCTGTGACCTTGGAATTCCACTACACTCCACCCCTTCACGGCATGAACCAGTGACTGAGCAAATGTACACCACGATGCATGTACAATACCTGCCACAATGTAGAATATTAAGACAATAAAGGTGATAATTGAAAGTCTTTTCCATGGCTCTGTTGGGCCAGTACTTGATGTTCTTTCTCGAGGCATATCTTCTTGAAGGACCAGTAGCAGTTCTTATTCATGCTCGCCAGTTCCCAAAAGTTCAGCAGTGCACCATAGGGTATCACGATGTTTCCTCATGGACACTGGAGCATGCTGGAGTGATGCTGCTCCTGCTAGCTATCCTATGAACTTATAACCTCAAGGGGAGTAAAACAGATGTTTAATAGGTACAAGGAGGGGTAGGTCTGCCCTCCACGGTAAGATACAGGCTGTATTTCAGTCCTGAGTCAACACATCCACCTGTACTGGGGCACGTCCTGGTCTTTGTTGGCACACCCTGATATCTGTGGCTGAATCAGTATATCAGGTACCAAAGGGGGGGGGAGGGGGGCTCTAATTTACCACATGGACATAATTAATGTCCCCTTTGAAATGAAAACAGGAGTGTCAACTACTACCTCTGCTGGCCATGCACCTATTACTGAAGGGTTTACTGATCCCCCAACCTCTAACAATCTTCCCCGAGGTGCAAGGAGATCACACCATTTTGGTCCTGCTTGCACCTTCTAAGGCCATTTTACTTTGTGTCTCCCAGGCTCTAGGTTCTCAGGGGCAGGGAGCAGAAGATTATTCATGGTGCCAACTTGTGGCTTGAGCGAGTGTCTCATTCCAGTTTATAGGAGGGAGATGAGGTTCTTTTGATGTATGTATACCCGATGTGAGATTAAGAAACAATGGTTCAAATGTTGGTCCAACCAGTTTATTACAAATCTTAGGGAGATGGGAAAGAAGAGGATGGACACTATTACGAATTAGGGTGATGGGGAAGGGAAGGCGGGCGATAGGAAAGATAGGAAATAGGAGCAAGGAGTCTTTATAGGAAGCAAGAGGGAGATAGTCACCACCAAGGGTCCAGCGAGGTTCGTAGCTCAGTCATTGATCTTCAGTAGTGGTGGGTCGTTGGGCGTTGTTGTTCTGTTGATGATGACGACTTTTGGATGGTAGTACAAATGTATTTATAAGTCCAAAGTGGTTGAGTCAGCTTTCTTTGGATTGACAGTTCAAAACCAAAGTTGTTGAGTCAGTTCTTCTTGGAGTGGCAGCTCCTGGCTCTGGGATCTCAGCAGAAACTCGTTTGTTCCCATCTTCTGGGCCTTGCCAGCAGATAAGAGGGAGCAGGGATGCCCATCTGCATCCTGTTTCTCACAGGACATGATGGTATCATTCCCCAATTTTCCCATACCAAGCTGGAGCTATTTAGTCACAGGCCCGATCTTCCACCAGTGACCACTCCTGAGCACTCTCTTCTGGAGGCAAACGGCTCTGGAGGAAGGTGTCCACAAAGAGATGTTGATTTTCACACAGTAGCACCTATCACTTGCCTTCTCAATAAATCAGTTAAGGCCTTATCACAAGAAACACCTCAGGAAGCAAGCTTTGAGCCAGGAAGCAAAGAAGGATTCTCACAGTGAGGTGTCCTTGCCCATAATTTGTATCCTAAGTGGGGATGCCCAAGTTGTCTGCAACATTCTTAAAGCACTGGATCTGTCATCTCTTGGTCTCTCATTCAAGTCTTGCAGGGTTTCATAGAGCCTCTTGGTCCACCCCTGCAAGGACTGTGAATCTGCCTTCAGAGCAGCCTTCAGGATCCTGTTATATCTTTCTATCAGGCCTGCTGCCATTGGATTATAGGGCAGGTGAAACTGCCATTCGATGTTGTTGTCTTCAGCCCACTTCTGCACAGTTGCATCTGTGAAATGTGTACCTTGGTCACTCTCAATGACCTCAGGAGTCCCAAATGATGCCATTGACCTAGTTAGAGCTTTGAGGGTATAGGCTTGGTTTGCCTTTGCTACAGGATAGGCTTGCATCTATCCACTCGCTGTATCAACACAAGTTAGGGCATATCTGGCCCCCTCGGATCGAGGGAGGGGACCTATATAATTGATCTGCCATCGCTGTAATGGGTTGTGTCCTCTAGCGAGATGGGCTGTAGTTTCCGGCAGAGGTCTTGGCCTCATTCGTGAGCAAGCACCACAGTCCTAATGTGCCTGGACAATATCTGGTAACTGTATGGGCAGCCCCCATGCTTTAGCCACTGCCCACATGGTTTTCTGTCCTGCATGCTGTAACTTGCAATGCAGCCAGCGGGCTGTGTCTTCCGCTGATGTACTTCCTAACCATCGGACTCGAGCCAGTGTGTCAGCTTCATCATTGCCTAGTGACTGCAAGGGTTGATGTCCAGAGACGTGGTATGCTCGTACAGTTCTGGGCCTAACCACGTTCCATACATCAACCCACATATCTTTGCCCCAGATAGGTCGGGCACGGATCATCCAATCCTGAGTGGCCCACTGTGCTATCCAGAGCGTGAGCCCTCGGTAGACTGCCCAGCTATCCGTGCAGATGTTCAGTGCACTGTTGCCAGGCTCTTGAGTTATCACCATCCACACAGCTCGTAGCTCAGCCCACTGGCTACTTTGTCCATCCCCTTCTTCGAACCGTATTATTTCAGTTGAGGGATGGTATGCGACAGCTCGCTGCCTTCTTGGGTTCCCTCTGCTGGATCCATCTCTGTACCAGGCATCTTCTGGATAGGGTATTTCCCCTCCTGTACAGGACTATTCTCTGGACAAGTAACCACTGTTTCCTCAGGTGTCTCACTGTGATATGTTACTGCCCCAAGTATCTTCTGCAGTTCTTCCTTCAGTGGAGAAGATGACAGGCGGCTTCTCTGACTGTTTGGTAACTGTTTCCATAGTTGTAATAAGACCTGATTAGGCTGTCCATCAATCTTTTGAAATTGAACTCTCGCTCTAATCAGGTCATTGAACATTTGTTTTTTTGAGACCCTAATGGGTCCAGATTGAATTACCTTAGGGGCAGGTCTCCTAGGTCATGGTGGTGGATGGATCTCCGACTTTTCCACCACCATTCTGACGTTGCACCTTGCCCTTAGATGCTCTGTCTCCCTAAGATCTGCCACCAATTGGGCAGCCTGTTGTATTATGGCCTCTGAGGCCACTAGGGGATTCAGTATGGATACCAAAGTGACAAGGAGAAAGGTTCCAGAGTCATGACAGGTATCAATATGATTAAATCATCATGCTCCACTTTATTGAGAAAATCCACACTTAAATAGTGAAGAGCAAAGGGATAAAAATAGTCACACACACAAGCTTATATAGTGGGCTAAATTTACACTGCTTATCTAGCAAATAGTAGGCAAACACAATTCTATGATTGGTGCATAGAGAAAAACTATAAGTCTACAGTATCAGAAACATTCTCACTGTCGGCTGCCAGCTCCCTGTTTACCACCCCCCCCCCCCTTTCGAACACTCCAAGGTCACTGACCGTTGCAGCCTGGATTACTCAGTTGAAGCAATTATATCCCTTGTTATCCAAATATTCTTACAACACCAAAGTACCATACTGATGCGGTGGAGCTTGCTGCAGGATGAGGTCCCTCATTCCTGCTGAAAATCTCATCATGTCTGGGCTCTCAAAATCCTCCTCGTAGATTGCCTCCCTCATGCCTAATTCTCGAATGTAATTTTGCAAGTCCTCCATAGAGGACCATAGGCCGGTATTCAATGGTATATCACTCTTATTTGTCTGTGTTACACGGCATGCGGCCATTAACCAGTTAATCAATGAATGATTTTCTTCATTATGTTGGATGGCTGCATATAGTCTTTGCCTGAGGGCAGGATGAGTGGTAATGGATGCCAGTTTTGAAATTTCTGGTCCATTCACCACAACGCTTTCTGCCCCCATGTCATATAACCGGAGCAGCCATGCTGGCACGCTCTCTCTCGGTTTTTGTCTAAACCGCTGTACTAAATTCATCAATTCAGCTGTCGTGTATGGGTGAGCTGTTACATGTAGCGTGCTCTGGGCAGGGGGCCACTGGTCAGGGGGCACCCCAGCTGGCCTATCCTGCGTTTTTTTTTGTTTTTTGAGTTACAACGGGTCGGATCTCAAAGGGATCTAGATCTAATGGAGCCTCAAGATCAGACCTTTTAGTGCTTACATTTACAGAGTCCAGTTTCTGTGGATTCTCTTGTACAGGGTCCCCAGTAATTTCTAGAGAGATATTCTGGATTTTTTGTAGGGGAATGATAGGATTAGGTTTTTTCCCCCTCAAAACTGCGACCTGTCTTTCTAGTTCTTCGATATGGTCATGCAGTAGTTGATTTTCATCAGCTAGAGCTGCTTCAGTTATATTTAGCCAGTTCAAGGCCATCGGCAGTGGCCATGCCACCATGGAGGCAGCTAACTGTCGTTCTCGAGTAGTAAGTATGTTTTTGTTAAGACTATTGAAATACTCAGCTAGGCGGGCCTGGGACTCCTGGACATTTCCTCCATCCCACAGGGGGCCCCATGTTTCAATGATACAAGCGATGCCATGATACGGGGATCCTAAGAATCCCAGGATGTGCCCTGGCAAAACTTCACTCATAGGGCTAGTCTTTCTGCATGCAAACCATCCCATGATATTGTTCAAAAGTGCCATGGTAATCACTTCAGGAGGCTTATAATTGGGTACCTTTAAAGATATTTGGCTGCCTGGCTCACCAAAATGTAGCACAAATGAAGGCAAAAGCCTTTATTTGTGAAATAGGTGTTATAGGGAAAGATAGAAAAGAGGAAGTAACTCACCCCTCCTGGCAACAGTCCGGAGAAAAGGAGGAGCTAAGGAATGTGACCCTCTCCCGTTCATAC